>KN832887.1:66906-378529 GCA_000827325.1 Oidiodendron maius Zn | reverse complement strand
GCGTCTGACTATATCTGTCCTTTAAGTCGACATCAACCTTCTCTGTTGCGAGCAGCAGCTTGACAATACCCTCATACCCCTCTGCAGCAGCCTGCCATAGCGGCGTCTGACTATATCTGTCCTTTAAGTCGACATCAACCTTCTCTATTGCAAGCAGCAGCTTGACAATACCCTCGTGCCCCTCTGCAGCAGCCCACCATAGAGGCGTCTGACCTTTGTTGTCTTTTGAGTCGACATCAACCTTCTCTGTTGCAAGCAGCAGCTTGACGATACCCTCGTGCCCCTTTGCAACAGCCCACCATAGAGGGGTCCGACTGTATCTGTCCTTTAAGTCGACATCAACTTTCTCTGTTGCAAGCAGCAGCTTGACGATACCCTCGCGCCCCTCCGCAGCAGCCCACCATAGCGGCGTCCGACTGTAGTCGTCCTTCGAGTTGACATAAAGCTGGGCTGTAGCAAGCAGCGCCTGGAAGATAGCCTCAAGCCCAAAGTACGCTGCTAAATGCAGTCCTGTCATATCCCTCGGGAATCTTTGGCTATACATCGTGTCGGATGAGTAAGCCTTCTCAGCTATCAGTGCTTGACTTGACGCCTTGACTTGGGCTTGTTTCTGGAGAAATTCTATAGAACCTTGACACGAAGTCGAAGCCTCCCGAGCATGATGACCCCAATTGTGTGCTGCGTAGTCATATAGCTTATTTAATTGAAGCCGCTGTTCAAACTCCTCGTCACTTTGACAATAGCCGCTCTTAAAGGTATTAAAAGAAAGGTATGTAACGCATGTTGTTGTGATCTCACTCTCCGCTTTCGAAAACCATCGCCTTTGCGTTCGCTCAAAGTACTCTTGTGTTGTATAATGAACTAATCGAACAATCCCACTTTTCTCATCGATTGTGACCAAACCGGCGCATACTGAGACCATATCTTCGAGCTGGGGCAGATTCTCTTCGTCAAGCTCGTAGTCGCCAACCTCTATAGCAAGGGCATGTTGGAGTTCCAATGTAGTCAATGGTCTCTTTGCACAGGTAATCCAGGATAGGACTTGTTTTGCCAGCTCTTCCTGGTCTTGTAGTTGCCCTTCGATACGGTCTATTGCGTCGTCATATGCACAATCATATACATTTGCTCCTGTAGGTAGCTTTGCAATAGCGGTTCGGATAGCTTTAGCTGATCTCTTTCCAATCAGGGAATCAAGATGGAGCTGTGCAAGGAGGAACCTTTAAACACGTCAGTGCTTCGTCTTTCACATGGACATAGGGAACCCACATTCCCTTTACTACCAGCACAATCCCAGTCTTGATCTCTTCTTGTAGGTCTGTGCTACGGCTGACAAAACCTGGGAGTCGAAACATGTAGCCATCGAGATATCGTCGCACGTCTTCTTCACTAGCACGAATCTCTAGTGTAATGCTCCCTTCAAACTTCTCCATAACCTCGGGCATAAATCTTGAGGTCGCAAAAACGTTTACTCTTGACTTAGCTTGGGCTAAGAAGATTTCTGTTAAGAGTCTCGTTCGGCAGCCATCAGTCGTTTGACACTCATCAAGTGCATCGATAACAATAAAGACTTTTGAAAACATAGCAACTACAGACTGGAACGTTCTTGATATTTCGTCAAATGATGGTCGTGTCCGTTTGTCCTTGTGTTTTTTGTAGAGGGCCTTCACACTATCTGGTAAAGAAGTCCTCTCCTGGCTTAACTGCTTTAACAGGCTTGCAAGCAAGTTATCGGCCTTCTGTTCGTCTTGCCGCCGGAAGTTGCAATAGAGGTACGCAATGCCAATGTCTGCCCCACTCTGGAACCGCATAGTCAAATCGTCGATAGTGATTGCAGTAAGGATTGTCTTTCCCGCTCCGGGAATCCCTGGACAAAACAACGTCCTCTTAGACGTTTGCACCCATGCCTGGTATTCCTCCGAATCAATTAGCCATTGTCCAGTCCCTGCCTGTCGCCGATTGATGAAATCGCTTTGTTGAGAAGCATGATCGATAGTAGTAACCCAATCGAGAATAATGTTTCGTTCTTGATCGTCTTGATTCTGATTTAATTGATCTACACCACGTTTTGTCTCAGTTATTATTTGACTATAAAATCAGTTATCAGACGTTAAATATAGAGATGGGATATAGTTGCCTTGATATTCCTCCAAGAAATATACTGAGCAGTAAGACATTCGATGTGATCCGATCCCGAAGCTCGCGGATGTCCTCTGGCTCCCAATTGAGTCGCTTCCAAACCCTCTTTGCCTTTGTACTCAAACTCCCACCCCTGCATTCTAGTTCTTGATGTTTCCTCGTTGTCTTCTCTAATTCGTTGAGGACGTTTCGGCAGCTGCTGGAAATTTCCTGCAGGCGCGTCTGTTGCTGATCGTTGAGTTCGTGGTCCGATAGGTTAATATTAATATCTTGGAGAACGATCGAGAGGCTTCTAACCCTGTTCCGGCAACGGAATTAGCATTACTCAAAAGGTAGCCAGGACAGCATACTCGTCAGAAATAGCCCTGAATTGGCTCGGCGCGTCGACGAACTCCTTGCGGATCTTGTTGGCAAGCTCGATTACCGTGATGAAGTCACCCACGCTAAAGCCGAAGCTCATCGTGATTCAAGCACAGCTCTGTTATTAGCATAGGGAAAAAAGGTAAGAGAGAGGAATGAGAAAAAGCAGAGAATAGAAGATTGCCTTTCGGCTTCGCAGACAGGTTTGTCTGCACTCAGCCTCACGAGGCTAGATTCCACCCGCTAGGCAGACTCAGGCTTGATGCGCTGGCCACGTCAGGCTTGCATAGGAGACTAAGATTGGCCATTTGGACCTCATGAAGCCGAGCTGAGGAGGGGCCGTGCATGGTGCAGTTTGGCCTTGCGTCAGCCACAGCCTAAACGGCGACAAGCTTGGCGAATGATTGCGTAAGTGAAATTACGTTGGTGCTAGCCTGCGGCTCACACGAAGCCTTCGAAATCCGTTCAAATGAGTTCAAATAAATAAATATAATGGCAGTTTCAGTTCTGAAATACTAGATTAATATAGTATTTATTTAATTTGGAAGGCATTTTATTGACTACAGCGAGGCCTCTGAAACAGCGAGGCAAGCCGCTGGCTTACACCACGCCACAAGATTTTAAGATATTACTAGGAAAAAGAAGGCCGAAAAGCCCGCGGTCTCTTTCTCTTCGAAGGCACGTCGTAATTACTCTGGCAGGTGTGGGGTCGTCTCGCTCTAACCCAAAATCGTTAGTTGCTTCGACTCGAGGTACTGATGCGCGTGGCAACCGTATCTAAATTTACACGCCACAGCAGCCACAAAGCTGATAACGATTTTCTGCATAGTAGAGAGGCATTAGAGCTCGGATAAGACTCCTTTATAAGTATTCGGGATGATATAAGCTCGGTGGTGGAGCTGCAGTAGAGGAAGTCTGTTATACTATAAAAGGAATCTCTTTGCAAATCAGGCGTGAGGGTAACGACACGAACGTGATTTTCTAGTAGGAGGGGTTTAGGGTGTCCGGGAGTAACCACGGAATATAACTTATAAGAAATTATAAGAGATATTAAAGTGCATATAGATTTTAAGATGCTTGAAGTCAAAGTACTTATCATTTTTTCCGGTACGTAGGGTTTTCCGCTACACAGGGATAGACGTTAGGTACTTTATTTCATATTATGAACTATAATTCGTTTTCTCTATGATATTTCACTGACAAAGTTCTGCGTATAAATCTCTAATAGAAAACAGTACTGGCGCAAATATAATTACATGCCGGTGTCAAAGCTCCCATTCCTATAAAAACTTGTTTCCAGTCGCGCTTAGCGTGATCAACTTGGGAGCTACGAACTCATTCAGGCCCCAGCTTGCATTGCATCGCCCCCAGCCGCTGCCTCTGGATCCTCCTACAGGCAGCGTAGCTATGATCATAAATCAGTCGCTGTACGCACAAGACAGGAGACAAAGAAGGAACACTTACGCTCGTCATGGGCGGTCATATTATTAATATGAACCTGCGCACACTCTATTTCTCGGGCTACATCGAGAGCTCGTCCCATATCCTTGGAGTGTATGGCGGCATTCAGGCCGTAGGGCGTATCATTGGCAATTTCTATAGCATGCGCATCATCTCGGGCGATAAAGAGTGCCACGGATGGTCCGAAACTTTCCTCGTGGTAAATTTCCATCTCTGGAGTGACACCCGTCAGGATAGTTGGGACTAGGGAAGCGATGCCACCGTATGATGGTCCGCCTATGAGAAATTTGGCTCCCTTCTTCTCGGCGTCGACCAATTTATCCTTTGACTTATCTACTAGGCCCTCCGCCGCGCCACTGCCGGGTATAAAATGCGCCGCCTCCTGCCTGAGCAGCTCTTGAAATTGTGGGGCGATTTTCTCCAAGACAATGATCCGTTCTGTGGAAAAGCAGAGTTGACCATGGTGGAGAAAAGCTATAGTATACATGTTAATAACCAAGCATGTACTTTTCGTCGATTGTGCTTACCCCCAGTAATACATTTTTTCGCAGCTTGTTCGAGATCCGCATCATCAAGGACAATGGCAGGCCCCTTTCCACCCAACTCCATTAGTATTGGCTTTAGATACTTTGCAGCGACCTGTCCAATCAATTTTCCTACAGGAGCACTTCCAATAAAATCAATCTTTCTAATCCCCGGATGCGCAATGATGGTCTCCGTTATGGACGCGGCGTCTTCTCGTCGCGTTTGCACTACATTCAGAACTCCGGCTGGGAGGCCAGCTTCTTCGAAGATCTCGGCAAGAAGATGGTGAGTTCTTGGGCACAGCTCTGAAGCCTTAAGAACCACCGTGCATCCTGCCGCTATGGGCGTTGATATCGCTCTCAGGGCCAGAATAATACTCGAATTCCACCTGTCCCATATTAGTAGTGAGTTTCAGAGAGAAAATAAATAGACTCTATTCCAGGGCACATACGGAGCAATGGTGAGAATAGGACCGATAGGCTCATTCAGAACGAGTGCAAGACTGCCTTCTGAAGCCGTTTGAGGGATTTCGCCGCGCATCGAGGAGAGAGAGGACGCAACTTCCTCGACCACATCCGCGGCAAGACTGACGTTCTTCCGTGCCCAAAGCTCAATCACACTGGTCTCCTCCCGTTGTGCCTGGACTAATTCCTCTACCCGCGCCCGGACAATGGACGCAACTTTTAGCAGGAGATTCCTACGAGGTATGACTGGGGTCTTCTTCCAAGTTTTGAATGCCTTCAACGCAGCGTCCACAGCGCGGGTAGCGGATTCTTTATCAGCCGATTCAGCGAGGAACACGTCTTTCTGCTGTTCAAAGCAGTAGACGGGAAATCGCGCCGACGTTGATGTAGTGTTCTGTCCATTGATCCAGAGTGGGACGACATTGAGGCCCGTGTCGGTGTCCTTGGAAAGTGTCATACTGCTCGACTGGTCGCGAATTTCAGATTAAAGGTATTTGACTTATTGATGAATTGGACCTAGTAATGCACTTATGATAGGAAAAGGTTCTATGATTTTATATCGTCCTTTTTAGATCACTGCCCGGGAAGCCGGAGACGGGGGCGGCGGGACGGTGGGACAATGTGGGGAACATGGCTGGCGGGAGAACGTTCTATCTGCAGCAGAAATTATTCTGCTCACTCCTTGTTTGCATCGACTTCCAGACGAATCTAGCCTACATGGCGTCTAGTATCGTCGGATTGTCCAATGTGGATTGGTTGGCCTCTACAGCAATGAAGCGAATAAGATGAGTCCAGAGAGGCAAAGTGTTACTAGTATAGGCGCTGGAAGATGTATGAAACCAGAATAGAATATGGGGGTTCAAATAATTAAATCATAGATATGAGGACTATTGTACCCACGAGAAGCAAAAGTTTTAGGGCCAAGTCCAAAGGCTGTCTACGATGTTGCTGGTCGCTAGGATGTGGGACGACGTGTGAGAGTGCGGACTCGGTCATTCAATGCAAGATTACTCAAAATGCGACGCGGACTATGCCGTTCTTTCCGCCCGCAGGGCTCTTAAAATGAGTGGCGAGAGCCCCAAGCTCCTCAACGGCTAGAAGCCCCGCGAGTAGATGCATGAAAGTTCCCAGATCTGTTTTGTACACTGTCACACACGCTCTACCGACTACCATCTCTAAGCTTCTGGAAGATTTAGGCATGCACCTTGCGAAGCAGACCGAGGAGATATTATCATAGAGTATCCCTAGCATTTATAGGAAACCCCACAACCGTTCTAATAAATATCTCCGCGAAGAAAAGTCTTATGGTAAAGCTGATGATTCTGACTAAAGTATAAAATTCCCGAAATTATTTTTCTTTTCATTTTCTACCTATCTAGCTTTATGCCTCTAGCTAAGTCTATATTCTACCTTTATGCTCTCTCCTTTAACGCCTATATTCTAACTACTTATTTATAGAAGAAAACTTACTATTATAAAACTCAAAGATTCAGTCAGATTACTTACTCCTTAGAGGAAGTGCATTTATGTTCTACAGCCATACCTATAGCTAATGAAACTAGTTTCCTACCAGAACTAAGGCTTTATAATACTGCTCAAAGCCCCGGAGCGGAGGATTTGAGGGATTATTAGACGCCTGCCGTGTGCTTCAGCCCCACCGAGAAGTAGAAATGGTTGGCTGGGGCTCATCCAGAACGCCATCAAAGACACGCCATTCCGGTAATCCAACGACACGTTTCGGACTAGGTTGGAAGGCTTCGTTCAAAAAGGTCCCTCGATTTCACGACCCTTGTGCTGTCGCCAACATTTTCATTCTTCTCCACCCCCGATATTCGAACCCCTCGCACCGTGGTCACAAAAACTTACGGAGCAAAATCTCAAACCGCAAAGTTGTTGATGCAGCTTCTCGTATGAACGGAGCAAAATATGGCGGCACGACTTTTAAATGCTGGTTTCAATATCGAGGAGTCGAATCTGGATATGGAAGCAGCATTATTCTGGGCGGCAAAGAACGGAGAAAAGGATGCCGTACAACTACTCCTAGACATGGGAATTGATATTGCGACAGAAGACAAGGATGGGCTAACAGCACTGCATTATGCAGGAGAATACGGGCAAAGCGATATCGCAGACCTGATTCTGAAAGCAGGGGCCAGCGTAGACACAAGAACGAATGAGGGACAAACTGCCTTAGCCTTGGCGGCGAGGTTCGGACACGACGCAGCCATCCAGGTGCTGCTCCATGGACATGCTGACATTGAGGCGAAAGATAATGATGGCTTAAAACCGATACATCTTGCAGCACGAAACGGATACGATGCCGTTATTAAGCTACTTCTAGAAAAGAAGGCCAACATATCAGCACGAGACGCTGATGAATGGACCGCGCTACATTACGCAGCACGAAATGGACACGAGGCCATGGTTAGACTACTTCTAGACAGGAAAGCGGATATAGACGCACGAAGCAAAACTGATCAGACTCCGCTAATGTTTGCCGCACAAAAAGGACGAGAGGCAATTTTTAGGATACTTCTAGATAAGAAAGCCGATATATCAGCGCAAGATACCAGTGGATTGACCGTGCTACACTATGCAGCACAACACGGACAGGACGCTATGTTCAGACTGCTTCTAGATAGGAATGCCAATATATCAGTGCAAGCTAACGATGGATGGACTGTACTACAATCTGCAGTGGAATTTGGAAATCATGCCCTTGTTAAACTACTTCTGGATAGGAGGGCAGATCTAGAAGTGCGTGACAAAAAGGGGTGGACTGCGCTTTGCTACTCAGCACGATTTGGGCATAAGGCTCTTGTGGCGCTACTTCTAGATAGGAATGCCGATTTGGAAGCGCGTGACAAAGACGGGTGGACGCCTCTGCACACTGCAGCACGATATGGGCATGAGGCCGTTGTTGCGCTGCTTCTAGATAGAAATGCCAATTTGGAAGCGCGTGATAAAGACGAGAAGACGCCTCTACATATCGCGGCGCAATATAAACATGAGAATGTTGTTAGACTCCTTCTGGACAAGAATGCAGACATCTCAGCACGAGCTACCACTGAAAAAATGACTGTACTACAACACGCAGCACTTGGCGGACAGAGCGAGATTGTTGAGCTACTTCTGGATAGAAAGGCCGACATATTATCTCGAGACTCTGATGAAAGGACCGCGCTATATTATGCAATAGAATGCGGACACGAACCTATTGTTAGACTGCTTCTTGATAGAGGCGCTGATATAGAAGCGCGTGATACTTATGGGCATACAGCTCTATTTACTGCGGCACGATGTGGCGAAGCCGCAATTACTCGACTGCTTCTGGACAGGAATGCCGATCTGGAAGCGCTCGATAACAACAAGCATACGGTGCTGCAATTTGCACCCATGTATGGAGAGAGAGTCGACCCCGTTATTCGACTGCTTCAGGCCAAGAAGGACGAGATATTGGCATTAGAAGCAAAGCAACCCTTGAAACGGGGGAAATCCGACATCAACTCGGCCAACCAGCAGAAGCTGGAGGCTTTGATCCTAAATGTAGAAAATGGAGACAAGGATGACGTGGAACAACTTCTACAGCCCGTTACTAAAATAATGAATGAAACTGGCCAACAGTGGCCTTCGCTGCTAACAAAGGCAATCGAGCGTGGCCATGAGGACGTAGCTAAGTTGCTGTTGGATGCAGGTGTTGAAAAGGATGCCAAACGTCTTACAACTGCACTTGGCTATGCAGCCAAAGAAGGGATGGGAAACGTGTTCTCCCTTCTCCTAGCACATGGAGCAGATATCAGCAGCGCAGAAGATGCATTACTTTGTTGGGCGGCAGAAGGAGGCGACGCCTCAATCGTGCGACTGGTCTTGAGCCAGACCAATAAACGAGGCATCAACTGTCACGCAAGTGGGCTGACTCCCCTTCTCCAAGCTTGCTATTCTGATCAATTTGCCGCGGCGCAATTGCTGATTGAAGCCGGCGCCGATATAGAAGCTTTGTCTTCCTCACCATATTCTCAACGGACTCCACTGTGGCATGCATCCTTGATGAGCGGTTGGAGGATGATGCAGATGCTGATCGAGAAAGGCGCCAATATCCACGTACAGGAATTAGGCTGGCAATACACTATTCTGCACAGCGTGTGCTTGACCGGGAGCCCTGAGTTCCAGAAAAAAATACGCCTGTTGCTCGACAGCGGCGCTAGTCTCACTACAAAAGACAAGAAAGGCCGAAGTGCACTGCAGGCACTGATCCAATCTCAAAACATCGAGGGCACGCAACTAGCTCTACTCAAAATCGCCAACAACGGGCCTGAGCTAGCACAAGCAGACAACAATGGACAAACCGTACTACACTATGCAGTTATACATGGGGGAATCGAGTTCGTGAGTCTCCTTTTAGAGAAAGGTGCACCTATTGAATCCCGAGATGCAGATGGCCGAACGCCCTTGGCTGTAGCGGTAAGGCACGGGTTCGAGACTATAGTGAGGAAGTTGGTCGACTATGGAGCTTCGACCACAGTACTCGATAATAAGGATATGACACCGCTCATGATCGCGGCTGAGGCGCGGGAGCTATTGGTACTGCAACTTTTGTTGACACTAAACCCGGATCTCGATTGGAAAGACTCCGAGGGAAGGACGGCACTTCACCTCGCTGCAGTAGAAGGATTCTTGGATGCTATTGCCCTTCTGCTCGAAGCTGGCAGTGATCCCAAGCTAGTAGATGGTAACGGATATACAGCGATGGATTTAGCAAAGAAATATAAGCATGGTCTAGTTCTAGACCTGTTGAGGCATAATAAGCTACCTGCGCTTTCGGCTCCAGCTTCATCGCTATTGGATTCTATTGATCCCGAGAATAAGACATTCCAGCATCCGGTTTTGGAGGGAAATAGATCCATCAGGATTCTAGTTCTTGAGCCGGGAGAGCTCAAGGACCCAGTTTGCTGTTCGTTGAAAGTTGTGTCTCTCGATGATCCCAAACTCGAATACGAAGCACTATCATATGTCTGGGGCATAGAGCCTGTCAGCAGGGAGATTTGTTTCCGCGTCCCTGATTCAAAATTCTACGTCAGGGACAACCTTCTAAGCGCTCTCATACGTCTTCGGAGACGCGAAGCGCCAAGGAAGCTCTGGATAGATGCTATTTGCATCGACCAGAACAATCGAGGCGAGCAGGGCCAGCAAGTCCAATTGATGACCGATGTGTATTCCCGCGCATCAGAGGTCGCTATTTGGCTTGGAAAGGATGATAGCTACGTGATGCCCGCCTTCAAGGAAATGAAAGATACCTGCACTAACTCATTGGATGATGGGGATTTTCGGGAAAGCAGAGGGAAACCGAAGTGGCCCGCTGCTCTCGTCCAGTTCTTTCAAAATCCGTGGTTTGAACGGGCCTGGATCTTCCAAGAAATTATTTGCTCGAAAAAGGCCACTCTTTACAGTGGCCTAGGAGAGAATCCCGGCAAAAACGAATATGGACACCTTGAACAATGCCGAAACAGTAAGCCATGGTCATTGGTCAGTGCGTTCTACAACTTCACTGGTGAGATCGAAATGCTGGAAAACCTCCCAACCGGCTACACTAGTACGATGGGTCCTCTCACCCACTTTCAAAAGACCCGCGTTGATAAAGATGGGACGACTAGGGGCTTTGACCTTCTCCGCCTCCTCGAGCTGAGGCGGGATAGCAAGGCCACCCAGGCAGTTGACAAGATATACTCACTGCTGGGGTTGTCCACACAAGGCCAGGCTGGCTTTTTGCGCGCCAACTACGATTTGGATCCGGCGACACTATATCCCACCGTGGCAAAGCTACTAATGACATCTCGCAGTGACCTTCGACTCTTAAGTGCCGTTCAGCACAAGTCGCCGGATCTACCCTCCTGGGTTCCTGATTGGCGAGAACCCTGGCGCACTAAACCGCTTGTCTTCCAACCCTGGCATGTCACATCTACGTTCCGGCCAAAGGGTTCGAGCACGTCCGCCGGCGACGAATCCTCTCCATACAAAGCTGCCGAAGGGTGTCAGATAGACATCCAGGAGAAGGATGATAAACACCTGAAGGTTAAAGGAAGAAACTTTTCCCGGATCGACATCGTCCTTGACTTTGCCGCTGGCCTTCTCGACGTAGCGATGACACCTGATGGCATTGCTGCTCAGATCGAGCTCAAGGGATTTCCACTTGACTCAAAATACCCTATCGCCGATGGTAATTATCTCGATGCTGTATGCGAAACAATTATTGCCGATTTGAATTTGACCAATCGAGAGAAGGATGGGATCACACACTCGAAGAATAAGTCAATATTAGACTGTCTCGAACTCAGGTATAGTATCTCCTCTGAAATTATTTGCTGGGTCTTCAAGCTTACCAACCATTCCTTTATAGGAAGGAAGTCAATGGCGCGGTTACGAGTCGACGGTTATTCCTAACTGCGAATGGATTTGTCGGCCTGGGGCCTGCAGACGCTGCTGTAGGAGACACAATATGTCTGCTCTTTGGCGGATCAGTGATGTATGCTGTCCGTCAAGAGACTCTGGGTGTTGGTGACCACAGGTTTATTGGGGAGTGCTATTGCCACGGGGTCATGAATGGTGAGGCCGTGTCGATGGGCCAGGAGAGTGACGACCTGTACTATACGTTTCACTAAATTAATTCATTTACATCATTCCTTAAACGAGGGCTCAACAATCAGCATGAGTGAGTACCTTCGCCCCTAGGAAAGGAAATGGAAAGGATATTTCACGATATATTATTTATATGACGATCCTACAGATAACATGAATTTCACAAGCTGCTAAAACACTGTCATTTCATAGTACGTGATTGTTAACTTGTGATAAGATAATATAAAGTTAGATATCGATACATGCAAAGAGCTTCTCATATGTCATTCGCTTAATTTTCCGACTATTGATAACTCTGTTAACATCCGATGCAATGGATATAATCTTCAAAATAGAGAGCAACCTACAAGAGATAGTATCCCAATCAAACACAGTATATAGCTTGTCCAAAAAAGGACTACCAAGACATATTTGGCCCTCATCCCGGTTTCCCTTCATGTCATAACACCGTCCAAATACCACGCCACATTCCTTCTCATTCTTTCCTGGTCGTGTGCTTTTTCTTATGTAGTCGCGAGGCATTATATCGAATTTCTGATCTCCAGTTAAAATAGACAACACAGGCAATCTATCCAGCTCCGAGTCACAGTCAAGGCAATGGCCGCCTAGGCATCTGCCCATCGTGGTATTCACAGTGGCTAGTATTTTGGACAGGAAATGTTCGGGGAAACCGATATTCGGGCTTGTTGTTAATGTCACTTGCAGATTGGCAACGGATTCATTGAGGAGGACATCTTTCAGTCCTTTAGTGTTTGTGGTCGTCATCAAGATGGATGAAGCTTCGATGCTCCACAAATGGGTCTCTGGCATGTACCAGGGGTGTTTCACCAAATCCCCTTCAAACTGTTTGTGGTCATACCCACCAAACATAATGTGGCCCTCGTCCGTTGAACTCCTCGCGAGTCGGAGAGAAAACATATTGCGCTTAAGTACCTTTGAGTCGATCATATTACGGAATGGGCTGAGATGGGTTTGAGTTTCACCGACGCGAAACGGCCGGTCTTGATGAGTGTCACGAGGAGGCCCAACGGCAAGGCCGAACCGACTGAAGTAATATACTGGGTGACTCTCTTCCTCATCGTGCCAGTAACAAGAATCCTGTAGGAAAGGCTGATTTGGTACCTGAATCCCACCGGCAACTATGAGAGCGTCAGTGGTTTCTTGATGCACTCCTCCTTTTCTGCCTAGTCGATAGGTTCTTGAGGCAGAGGACACATATGTTGTGCAATTGGGACAAACGCCCGAGCAGTACGACGAAAAACCGGCGAAGCCCCGAGGAACGAGGATCTCTGTCGAGGCAAGAGACAGAACTGCCTCGAAGGATGTTGGTGGAGTTCCTAGGCTGAAGTTGGTGACCTGATAGTCCCAAAGCTCATGTTCACGTCTCTTTAAGATATGATAATCAGCATTAACTACAACAATGTCGGGAAACTTCTCGTAACTGCCATCAACTGCCACAGCCTCAGAAGACATCTGAACCCTTCTAGCTAGGAGCCAGAAGATGAAGGCGAAGGCGACAAGAGCTAGCCAAAGCGTAGATCTCCTAGGAG
The DNA here is from genome assembly GCA_000827325.1 of Oidiodendron maius Zn. Taxonomy (NCBI): domain Eukaryota; kingdom Fungi; phylum Ascomycota; class Leotiomycetes; family Myxotrichaceae; genus Oidiodendron; species Oidiodendron maius. The sequence continues at coordinate 365,400 of KN832887.1, read as the reverse complement.
TGATTCGTGCTCTAGGTGGCCACATTATTTGGAAGACAAATGGCTTGGGAGGGCAATAGTCGGAATCACAAATCTCACATACAGGAGCTCAGATGCTGGTGGCCACTGCCACGTGCGACCTCCCCACCTATTAACGTGCCGTATTTGTCATCGAAAGGGTGTCTACTGTAACATGCTTAGCGAGGGATTGGCTAGCTAAGCGACGAGTTATCCTGTTCGTCCTCGCGTGAACTCAAGATAGTGATGCGTACGCTCTAAGTTAGCACTTCAAATCTAAGTTTAACCTTTTCCTTTCGCGTTACTATAATGAGTATTTGAGCATGGAGACCTCCCACAAACGTCCCTATTCGGCAGAGTTCTAGTCTAACCCTATAAAGTAATTGCTCCGATAAACCCTGTCATGGGAGAATCAAAATTCGGCGGAGGGGAAGGGGAAATATTTCAAAGACATTGCGATATTGTGGCAGGAGGATATGACTAGTGGGTTGGAGGCCATCAGCTTGAAAGTCATGGGGAATCTCAGGTGGTCGGTGGATGAGATACGCGTCTTCCTGGCCGGGGTGAGGGATGATTTCAGGAATACGAACATCCACTGTTACACACTCATGTAAGGCCTTCTTTCCCTTCCTCCTTTCCTGCATCGCTCGCACCTGACCCAACACAGGAAAGTCGTGTATTGGAGGAAACCAAGTTTGTGATTCCCCGTAAAATACGAAATGGACCCTTCCCTATCCAGCCGTATGAGCCATTCACGCCGAAATATTTGGAGAGTGGGAAATAGAAGGCGGTGGAAATCGAAGGTACGAATTTAGTAGCTAATGATGTGCGTTTTGTCTATTTGTACCGAAAAGAAACATACGCATCTATAAAATTGTAGTGATCTCTCCAGGATGCCCAATCTATAAGGGGTCACAATGTCCTAAAATGCTAAACTGGCCAGTCTCACCAACGATGAGGATGTTTCCTGGGGGACTAAATGTAGCAGAGCTGTCAAAGATTGGGGTCTCCAGAATAATTGTTGGGCCTCAAATCCAATTCATGGCAATGGATACGTTTGCAAAAGAAGCGGAGAAGATTTTGGCCTGAACTTTACATGCCATGGCTTAATTAAGTCCGGGAAAGTGGAGCTCTCTTCCCATCTCTCTCTTATTTAGTTATCTAGATGAATCGATTGCCGAAAGTCGGCGTGATATATGCTATCTATAAAACTGTCCCTTTTCAGGTATATAGAACAGTATCTTATAGGAATCTTCAGCATCCGAATGAGATGCTTTCATTTTCAGCCCGGAACAAATTAGGCAGTGAAAGGGCAGGGAATAAATCTCCAACTCCTAAACATATATTATTTACATACAGATACTTGGAAATCGCCGTTTAAGCTGCCGAGTCATTGAAAGAAATGTTGACACCGCCAGATTTAAGCTTCTCCTCCGCTGCCTTGGCTTGGATGACGAGGGCGTTAGATACACTCGGTGGATGCCACTCGAAAAAGGGCTAGTCTACAACTGTCCATATACCCATATCTGCCATACGGGGTACGAGTTCGTATTCAGCCCATTCTACATCCATCTTTATAACAACGAATCCTGGAGCAGGGTGCTCATCAGGAGCCACTTAGAAAAGTTTATGGAAGTCTGTTCAGTTCCGCTACTCTTCGATTTGACAGCGTCTGGGTGGGTAGCGTATGTAGATGAACCCCAGAAATCATTACCGGTGTTCATTGACGACCTGCGAAAATTGAAGGAGGTCATATTTTCTAGAAAGTAGACATTAGCGGAAGTGATATTTAGACGATATAAGCACTAGGAGTGATTTTTAAGGGGGCAGGTCCCTTCTATGCAACGAGTTGATTGGATCCTGCTTCCTGCGGGCGCAAGCCACAGCGCTGCCACCCTGAGGCAACGCACATGACTGAACAGCGGCATTAACTGTCACCTCATGCCTCTTGACCGACCAATGTAGACAATCAAATGGCACTCTGCGATGCCTGCAAACGGCTGAAGATTCATCTCCTGCCCGACCCAGCCGATAACAGCGATAAGGGCATCTACTCAGGCTTCCCTCATTCCACCACGGAAGTGCTTCTGGTCAGCGCAAAAAGCTGCCCCTGCTGTGCTCTTATCAAGGAATCTTTCCTCAGAGTGGGCCATTACCACACCCCCAAAGCTGTTGTCGAGGACACGCTTCGTTTAGAACCTTCGACGCCTATCTTTCTGAGGGCTGGACGGAGAGAAGAAGATGAATCATCCGATGGTGGAGGAGGAGAAGGAGCGAGGCTGGATTCTATCGAGGTTCTTACGGGCTATAGAAAGAAATTTATGAGAGGAAGGATTCATTTGTATGCCCCGAAAGGTAAGATTCCAATCCACATCACTAGAGCGTTGCTGATTAGAAGAGGGAGTCCTGCTGTTCTGTCTGGAGATGTGGTTGAAAAGCCAATGCTGGTTGATGACACGAGAAGACCAAGTGAATTAGTTCAAGAGTGGCTGAGTGAATGCATCTCGCACCATGCTCCCTGTCGAACTGATTTTTCTGGTAATCCGGTCATTGAGGCAGAACCAGCAGGGATATATCCTGTCCAACCTCGTCGTCTCATCAAAGTATTCGAGGAAAATGATGGAGCCACAAGTCCGAGACTGGTCGAACACTGGCCGCCAAGGCATGCTGATTATTATGTGGCTCTCAGCCATTGTTGGGGCCCTCCTGATAAACGCCCATTGTGTACGACGAAGGCTACTCTCGCTCAGCACCTGCTACAGATACCTTGGCATCACCTGCCGCAGACATTCCAAGACTCGATTTTGCTCTGTATAGATCTCTCGATTCAATACCTCTGGATCGATTCCTTGTGCATCATTCAAGACGATGAAGAGGATTGGAGGCGAGAATCCAAAATTATGGGAAGTATATATGAGTGTGCTCGATTCACCATCGCAGCTTCCTCAGCCATAAACTCCACCGAAGGACTCTTCAAAGTGAGAAAGTTCTTAAATCTTGTCGAGATTCCATATAACAAACCAACGGGAAAAGGCGAGGGAACAGATCTAGTACTTGCCTACATCGAACCAGATCTGGACAAATGTCTCTCTTCATCGCCATTAAACCAGCGAGCATGGGTTATGCAAGAATACTATCTCTCTCGTCGGATTGTGCACTTCACAACTCATGGCCTAGTATGGTCATGCAAGAACGGCAAAAGGCCACAGACGCGGCACATAGGAAGTGAGTTCGGCACCAGTCGGGAGGCCGTCTTTGAAGATGATTGGAAGACTCTGGTGCAGAGCTATACCCGGCGAGAACTCACATACAAATCTGATAAACTTGTCGCCTTAGAAGGGCTTGCAAGTAAATTTATGTATCATAATTCCGTCAAAAACATGAGTTATCGGCACGGACTATGGTTGGGAGACCAGCCGCATGATTTGCTGTGGTACGGTGAGGGGAGACTTGCGCGAGAAGTGGGCGGCATTCCGTCTTGGAGTTGGGCTTCTACTACTGGCCCAATTTCTTTCAAAGAGTCTGTCTTTGAGAACCCGGAGATATTTCATGCGCAAATAATCCCTCGCAGGTTTAGCGACTACGAATTAAAGAAAAACCGAGATCCTGGATTCTCCTTACACATGGAAGTGCTGGCGAGAAGAATCGATCACCTAGACGGCCCGGTTCAATGTCAAGCTTTTTGCTCCGAAGATCTCCAAGATATGGGATTCACAGGTCGAATGCATGAAGACTATAAGAACAGTAACATTCATGTAGCTCTTACATTTATCTTTCTTTCAGATGGGAAGAAGGTGGGCTGGGGGGTATTCGATGAGCATGAGAAACCACGTGGGGATGTGCTCTGTTTACCGCTCATAAAGCAGAAGGTTTGGGAAGGCTTCGCTATGTCAAAAGAGCAGTATTTCTTGTGGGTTCTGCTTGTGGTCCCTACTGAGGAAGCTGATGAGTATGAACGGGTGGGGTGGGGTTTGCATTTCGTTCCTTCATGGTTTGATAAACTGGCCACAAGAGATATCTGCCTTGTATGAAAACCAAAAACCAACTGATGATTTTCACTCGGGGCAGCTTCGTGGGTGGGTACGTCTGATATTTTAAGCCGATTCTACGAACTCTACGAACCAATTAGACCAAGTGAATTAGTTCAAGAGTGGCTGGGAAGAAGAGAATACAATCGAGGCGCGTTTTTAATATTCTGCCGAAAAGGCTGTGTGACAGTCATCAGGGCCTGTCTTTATTTAGAGCATTAAAAATTCGAATACTTTTTTTAAACGTGCTTAGAAACTTCTAAAACCTTAGTATTTAATAGAGAACATTCTAATTTATCACGGACATTGTATTATTTTTATAAAGTTATGACGTTCTGGTCTCCAAATCTGAGTTTGAGCGGTTGGGTAGTGGGGGCGGTGAATCCTTCTACTCTATATTAGTGATAGCGCACTTTGGGAACCAACATTGAACTACTTCACTCATGCTGCCCGCTCACATTCATTTCTATATCCACTAACGTCGCCAAGTCAAGTTCGCCCTACTTTGAATGGATTGGGTGGGTCTTCGTGTACCTAGAATCGCGAAAGCTGACTTTATGCTTGCGGCCATCACTTTGAAGAAACCTTGGTAGTCTATAGTGCGAGGAATTGGGATCACGGATAATCATCAGGTTTGCGGAATTATTCTCCCCAAGATTACATTCTTAATAACGTTGGTAGCGCGCTGAAATATCCCCAAAAAGGCACCTTTCGATTTTCGTCTTACATCACATTCTCCGCTAGTCACTTATGCGAGAATGGCTTACCCCAGGACAATACATCCAAGTCAGTTGCCCCAGGTAAGAGAGGAGATGGACTTTCTAGACTCGTCCTTCTTCCAGTCCAAGGAGCACAGCCAACGTCTCCCGACACCAGCGGAAGTAAGAGCGTTATCTGGGGACGAAAAATTTCAACCGCCTCCGGTAATTGTCGAGCACCTCAACCTTCTCGTCAAGTTTGGGCCTTGCGTTACTATTGCAGAGGCCCAGTGTCTTTGGCTGATTAGAAGGATCTTGGGCGATAAAGTTCCTGTTCCAGAAGTCTACGGCTGGCGAGTGGATGGACTCGAAGTGTTCATCTATATGCAGTTAGTTCGAGGAGTGAGACTCAAAGACCGATGGGAACATTTAAGTGCGGCGGAAAAGACAAGCGTTTGTGGCCAGTTGTGTGGAATGATCACGTCTCTGCGTCAAGTCAAGCAAGAGCCATCAGATCAATTTATTGGTATGTTATATGTTATATTAAAAAACACACTTGCGATATATTCTGATTTGAGTCATAGGATCCGTCAACCGCCAAAATCCGCAGGATATTATTTTTCTGAATATGCCGGCACATGGTCCCTTTTCTGGAATTAAAGCTTTCCATGATTGGTTTTCCTCTCTCCCGCAACGATTTTTGCCCGACTCCCAGAAGTTCCAGGATCCTTTAAGGCCGCTGCTACCGGATGATGGGCCAATTACCTTCACGCATGCAGACCTTCACCAAGGGAACATTTTAATTTCTCAACACGGACCGCCTCAGATTCTAGCAATTGTTGATTGGGGCCAGTCGGGTTGGTATCCGGACTATTGGGAATACTGCAAAGCTGCATATACTTGCTCGTATTCGGGAGAGTGGCGTCTACAGTGGATTCCAATGTTTCTGGCTCCAAGGCCCGATGAACATGTCGCATTTGCGGAGTATAGCATGCAAATCGGCGCGGTATGAAATTGCGATCCGATTTTATGTGTTTGGGCGCCTTAACTATATAGTTATCTTGTTGTCTACCCTTTCAGACATGTGGCAGCGCGAGTCCCTCCTCCCCAAATCAGTGCAAATTTCCTTCAGCCTGTCAATGATGTAAGTTCCAAATCTCCCATTCACCATGAAAAACATACTTGCTAACGAACTCGTCCAGACCACAAATCAAAGATGTCTAGAATGGACGACTACAGACCACGTCAAGTGGTGAACTAGTCATCCCAATCATCCGCTGCAGTTATTCGACTAGGCGCCAAAGTAATATTATATGTGTATAAATAGCACCTTAGCCCTTTGTGTTCTATAAGAAGAATATAAACTAGAAAAAGGAAAAAGGAAATATAACGTCCATCCCTGCGTGCCGAAAAAACCGGTGTGCCGAAAACCCTTCGGTGCAATAATCAAATCTGTCCCGCGCTGCTAATTGCCAATCAAGAGCACGTCCAATTCGTACAAGTTGGCATCACCACACAAGCGACACCACTTCAAACGTCCTTCTTGCTTTTCTCCTTTACTGCAACTTTCTTCCCAATCCATTCGGAATCTTCCTTCTCCAAGTCCTCAGCCAGAAATTCAGCAACCGCTTCATACTGCGTCTTATAGTGCACAATGGGCATATAGAATGCGTTCAAGTACACGCCAATCAAAGGTATCCTTTCCACCCAAGTCTTTTCCCAGCCCGGGGGCGAATTCGCCTTCACCAGAAGATCATGAGGAATCGGTGCACCAAGCGGCTCGAACTGTCCTTGTTTGCGATTTGAATACATCCACGCGCTACCATATAAGGACCACTTAAGCTTACTCAAAGGGATTACTTCAACAACATCACGTGTTCCTGTGTGTTGATTCACACCCGTTCTGGGCATACTGTAAACATTATCATCACATTCCAGTCTCAGCATAAGAAGGTCATATCTTACTAGTCACTGATGAGATAACCAGTCCCAGGATATTCCAGAATAATGATCCCAGAAGTAAACCACGCTCTCAACGGCTTCCCTCTCTGCTCCCCCACGGCAACAGCGGCATGCGTCACGGCTCTCGCAATTTCGGGCATCAAGGGCTTTTGCCAAGGGGGTACAACGTTGCCTGCTACGTCAATGATGGCTTCGATGTCGTGGTCGAGAATCGCTTTCTCCAGGGCTGCGGAATCGGTCGCGTCGCCCTCTACGATGGCGTGGATTTGTTCCAGCAACGCGGGAGACATCATGGACTGAAGCTTGGGCACATTGCGAACGACAACTGTGACGGTGTGCTTGTGGGCGATGAGAGCTTGAAGACAGCGACTGCCCAGGTTCCCAGTCGCGCCAAGGAGGAGAACTCGCATTGCGATTGTGTGATTTCTTCAAGTGTTACAATGCTGATTGTGCCCTGAAAATTGGACTCGGATGCTGAGCAATTCCAGAGCCATATATAACGTCCATCCCTGCGTAGCGAGAAACCCGCTGTGCCGAGAAATTTGATCGGTACTCTAACTTTGCTCATCTCAACATCTATATACATATCGATATTTCTTATATTTTTTTAAAAGAGGTTATGTTCCGTAGCTAATTTTAAATACTCTAAGACTTTCGCATTTAAAATTAAGTTTATATTGTTATACTTGCGCTTAATTTATGGACTACCTCTATTTATTACAAAGTAGACCTTCCTCGCTTAAGCCTAACTATCAAGCTCTTATCACCTCTAATACTTATAAAAAGGTTATATCTAGGCTATAAAGCCTACTTCTATACTAGGAAGCTATTATTAGCTTTATAGCTATTGTAATATATAAATTTGTGTAGGATTGCTGCGCTAATCGGTACTTCTATTCTGAGCGACTAACGATTTTTAGTTAGTGCAAAATGGCCCGATATTTCTCGTGTCACGCTACACTCGCTTAATTTACCAGATTATGTTGCTTGGAGGCCTCCAAGTCAGTGGCCGATGCCAACCGAGATCACCTATAGAACTATGTACATATTACACTTAATCAGACTGAAATTCGAATATTATTAAATTGGAAATCCCTTAGCATACGTCACCGCCTGGCAGTTTCCGTGCTGTAAATCCCTTATTTTGAAGTATATTAGCAAGGAAGTTTAGCTATTTGACTTGAATCAGAGCATATTTCAGCTGGAAACTGTATTCTGCTAGCCACTTGATTTACTGCTCTCTAGCCCTTCACCGCCCTAATTGCGATATACCCTAATGGTGTAAAATCTGTGGCATGGGCCACCTGTGGCGCTTTTCGCGAAAAGTTTAATCACTGCTAAGTGTTGGGCCTCAATTTACAAGTATGATCCAGAACTTGAAGTGTCTTTAAGCACCTTGGCGTTCATTACTAGGTAGCTTTTGATTTCGTGACATCATCCCTGCCAATTCCCACGCAGCATTTTCTTGTTCACACTTAGGTCTTTCTGAAAGTCCTAACAAAACTCCGCAACTGTTACATTAAAGAACTGTCTTGAGGCACTTGACAAGAATCGAACTTTTACAACCCCTTCGAGCCCTCACAATTGCGGAGATCGAGTCCAGTAGCATTAAACGGCCCTTTTAACAAAATGTTTGTGTTTGTATCACTCCGGTGATACTGCATATGCAATATAGGGTCAAAAAGGTTGGTTGAATTAGTTGTTATTGTTCTAAAGGTAAGGCTACTGCCTTGCTATTAATATATTCGCTTTCCCGGTGTATTGTTCACCCATTCCATATAAGTTGACCCGATCCGATTCGCCTTGGTTATACAGTTTGAATATCTAAATGCATGCTGGAGCATGTGGTGTTGAGTAACTCAGCCATCGTAATCTGACGCACTTTAGTGCTCGTTCAGCCATTTCGTGATCCCAGTACAGACCGTGGCCACATAGCCTTAGCGCAACTTCACTGAAACTCATTTCGCCTTTAAATGAGAAAACCGCCCCAGAGAGCTAGACTCCCTATACGGTAGAGGTTCGAACTGAAGGTTTTTGGTTATCAGTACGCCCACACCTGAAGCATTTTAGCGGAGGGCTAAGCAGGAGCAAAAAGCTTTTGTTTCTTCCATTTAGGCCCGGGAATGCATATCGAGATAGGCAGAGTTCTTTATACATGATACTATTTTATAAATATCAACTAATTTATCTCGAAGACACTAGAACAATCGCCAAGATTAAGGAAAGAGTATAAATTTGCTATAAACCCTCGAACCCGTATACGGGCATAGGTGGAAAAAGACATCAGGTTGAAAGATTCAACCTAATGTGCCCCTTTAGGAAAGACTAGAAAAACCTTTATAACGGAGCGGACGAGTCCATCGAGAACCGGAAGATTAAAATCCGTTTCGACAAACTCGCGAGGACGACGGCTGAACCTGCAATGGCTGATTTTATCGGTCGGTACTCCGGCGGCAGCCATAGCAGCTTTTCCGAATTCCACATGATCCATGCGCCATCCAGACTAATGCTGTAGCCTCGAAAAGATGGCTCCTGGGGTGACTGATATGGTCTCAAAGACGACGGTGCAGCTGAGAGAAGTGACAGAGAAGGGCGAAGAATAATGGTCCCAATATCAGTATGAAGGCAAGAGCCCGTCCTATCGAATGAAATAGACCTGAAGCCCTTACAAACATTAATCCTCTGGCAGCACTGGCCTGTCTCTGTATCCCAGATGTTCACACCCCCATTTTTTAAACTGGACGCGATATATTTGCCATTAGTAGAGAGGGTGACTGCATTAGCCCAACCAGCTTCAAACGTCCGGCAGCACCACCCTGTCACTACCTCCCAGAGTTTAATAGTATCATCCAAAGAACTAGACGCGATATATCTGCCATCAAGCGATAGGGCGGCTGACTTGACCGAGTTATTGTGGCCTTGGAAGATCCGGCAGCACTTGCCTGTCGCCATGTCCCAGAGCTTAATAGTCGAGTTCTTCTTGGAACCGTAAGATGACACGACGTATTTATCATCAAATGAGAACGAGATTGAACAGACATAATCACTGTCGCTGTCGTCACTCTCAAAAGTATGGAGGCACTGTCCCGTTACCATGTCCCAGAGCTTAACAGTGCCATCATCGGAACCTGATATAACATATCTACTATCAGATGAGAAAGCAACGGGACCGACAGACCTGCTATGACCTATAAGTGTCTGGCAACACTTCCCTGATATTATATCCCAGAGCTTAATTACGTTGTCATAGGTTCCTGATGCGACGTATTTACCGTCAGGAGAGACGGTGATTGAATTGATAGAACCGCTATCGTTTCCGAACGTCTGGTGGCCCTGCCTCTTTGCCACATCCCAGAGCCTAATGGTCTCGTCGCCAGCAGAACCTGACGCAATGTATCTGCTATCCGGTGAGAAGGAGACTGATAAGACACAGTTATAGGTTTCAATGGTTTGGTAGCACTGCCCTGTAGCTATATCCCAGACCTTAATAGTCCCATCACGGGAACCTGATGTGAGGTATCTGCTATCAGGTGAGAAGGCAACTGTATTGACCTCACCACGATGACCTCCAAACGTTTGGCAGCGCTGCCCTGTCGCCACATCCCAGAGATTAATAGTCTTATCCATAGAACTTGACGCGATGTATTTTCCATTGCGTGAGAAGGTGACTGAATTGATATAGCTCTTATGATCGAACGTCTGGCGGCACTGCCACGTTGCGACATCCCAGAGACGAATAGTATGGTCATGCGAACCTATGACATATCTGCCATCAGGTGAGAAGGCTACTGACGTGGCCCAACCATGATGAGTTTCAAGCAGCCGGTACTGCCCTGTCGCCGTATCCCAGACGATAATGGTGCTGTTATTAGAGCTTAACACGACATATTTACCATCAGGTGAGAAGGCAACTGATTTAACAGAGCTGTAACTACCGAGATGGCCACAATTATGGGTCTGGAGGCACTGCCCTGTCGTCACATCCCAGAGCTTCGCTGTCCCGTCTTTGGAACCTGATGCGATATATCTTCCATTAAGAGAGAAGGCGACTGAATTAACGGAACTAATATGACCTTCATATGTTTGGCGGTGCCGCCCCGTCGCTATATCCCAGAGCTTAATAGTCTCATCATAGGAACCTGATACGAGGTATCTGCCATCGGGTGAGAAATCGACTGAATGGACCTCGCTTTTATGGCCTTCGAGCGTTTGGCGGCAGGAACTCCAATCTTGTTCCATACTAGGCTTGGCTTTAATCCATGTTGGGATTTCGTTTGTACGGCGGATTATACTATTCTCAGGTGTGAAAACAACTGCTAAAGAATATATCTGGAGTGGTGCAATATTAATAGCTGAAATGTAGCCAAGAATAAATCTATTTGCATCATATAGAAAGGAAGAGACTTCGGTATTTTCTGGCTATTAGGCTAGTTAATATAGAACAGGGCTTAGTTTCTCTTGAATAACTTACTCTAATAAGTGTTTGTAAAGTATTAACTAATGTGATACTTTCCTCTACCTTCCCTATAAGGCTTAATGCTTCAAGCCAATGTAGGAAATGGTATTTAAGGAATAGGTGGATCTCGTCTCCGTCTTTTATTTGCTCTTTACTCTGCTCTAGATGAGAAACCCAGTATCGACAAGCATACTGAATATATGCCGGTAGATATATCGCCAGGTCCTCTGCACGAACGTCGGTGCGGGATTTACCGGGCATCTTCAAATTGCAGATGTCTCTCTTAAGATGCGATTGCAGACGCTGGATGCATAACCTTGCAAGTTGTTGGTGCGTGTTGATCTCGTCAATCCAGAACTCATTTGCATTGCTCTTAGCAGGGTCAACGAGGAAATCGCGGAAGGACAAGTGGAATGGTCTGATGAAGGAATCTGCCCGAGATGGGATATCGAGAACAACGTGGAGGTGCTTAAGTGTACGGGTTATTGGTGCGATAGGAATACCAAGAAGTTGTGAAAGGGATAAGGCTGAGAGTGGCTCAGCTAGGAGAATGATTGGGCCAACGATCCCTCGGAAATCGCTTACTAGGCGACGCCTAGTCTCCCCTGTTTTTCCTATAACCAGACGATCCAAGACCGGAACATACGTAGAATCGAGCTTGTCGAGCTCGGTGTCACCACCCGGCTGGTAGTTTAGAACTTTGGCCAGTTGGCCTTCCGGGTCCAGCCACGTCTCATCTGCGATGAAACGGCAGATTGTTGCGGCGAAAATGAAAAGAGGGATAGCCATGCGTGCTAATTTTTGGATGTGTTCGCCTGGCCAATCTGGGGGCAGCTGCTGGTCGCTGAAAGCCTGGTTATTATAGCTATCTCTAATCCTCGTGAGTTCGTACCTTAGGTATATAGATATGTCGCGCTCGATCACAAGCTCCGGGATCTGGTGAAGCGCCATATCTTGGTATACGCCTCTTATATCTGCAAAACCAAGCCGAATTGGCAATTCAGGCCTACTTGTAATGAGAACCCTAAGACGTATGGTGTTTAAACCCCTTACACGCGAGAAGAGGTAGATTATAAGCTTAATATCGTCATCATGATCGCATTCGTCGAGGGCGTCAATCACCATTGTAATTGTGTGGGGATTCTGGGAATCACGGTGGACTTGACCGAGTGGCTGTAAAATGAGCTTTTCGAACTGCTCTTTAAGGGATTTTTTGGTTATAGCCGGATCGGAATCAAGAGCCTCTCTAACGAATGGTAACATCTGGCGCTCTTTTGAAACCAACTGGACAGCTAGTGTAGTGAAGAATAAAGCTGCCCTGCCTCGATCACGCTCGCCCCTCTTGAAGAAGAAGGTGGCGCCAAGGAGTCCCTGTTCTTTAAACCGGAGAGCCACAGTACGGGAAATGGTGGATTTCCCAGTGCCGGCTAAACCGCTTAGCCAGAAAATGCATTTACCGTGGGGATCCCCCGCCCATGTCTCTATCTGGTGGAGAAGGTCAACGCGTGTATCGGGGTGGCACTGCGCATTGTGCTCTTCGGCACGGGAGTCGAATGTGGCATTGTCGGCGACAGGTATGGGAAGGATCTCGCTCTTTGAAGCCTTACTGATCTCTTCTCGTAGCCGTCTAAAAGCGTTCTTTTCGCCTTCGCCGTAGATAAGTGGCATTTGAATGTCGAAGATGCCTAGTAACGAGTATGCCTTGTCTTCTTTGCGTCCTGTCTTACGCTTTTCTATCCATGCTAGTCGTTCGGGAACACTAGAGTCCGATAGGGGGCTGCCTTGAAGGACTTTAAAGGGAATTCCAGTTATCTCGTGAATTTGTTGCTCTAGGGTTTTCTTATTACCTAGCCACTTGCCTTCTTGAGAGAAAAACTCAACTAAACTCGGGGCAAGGAGCTCTTGAAGGGTCCAGCCCCGGGTAAACCATCTGCTTTCCCGAAAAGGCCATTCCCAATTAAATTTAGAGGGCGAAGTGCTTCTTTTCCGCTTGGCCGTCGAAACATCTGACAGATAGACGTAGCATTTAACCGCATTCTGGTACCAGCGGAACATTGAGTTGATGGCCTCTTGAAGCTCGACGGCATTAGATTTGTCGATACAGCAGGTGTCCACCCAGAAGTATCGCAAGCCGTCGCGGTTGGCTTGCTCTCCACAGAACTGGATCTTGCGATAGCCATCCTTGCTCTTTCCAGTACCGTCTATCAGGTCTCGCAAACTAACCTCCTCTGTATCCGCTCCCCATGTGTGCGAGAGGATAGCGTACCTTGGAATATGATCGTGGAAGTCCTTAGTCAGACTAAACTCGCTATCGTTGTTATATTCCAGTAGATGCATTGGCCAGACAAGATCTCGGGTATTTAGGAAGTGTTATCAGCTGATTTTTGTGGTAAGGTCCATATACATACGTAGTGTTTACAGCCTCGAGGCGGCGACGGTACCTCAATTCTATATTTAGGTAGGTAGGAAAAGCCAGCTAGCTATAATAGGTCTGGTTAGGTATGGGTTTTCACGTGACTAAGCGAGAAGTAAGGGCACGGTTTTAGCGCTTCTCGGGTTCGTGAAGTCCCAAAATAAATTTAGTATATAGGTTTCCTTTATGCTTTATGTTTTAAAGGCTTAAAACAATTTTCTTTCTTAATAAAACCTTCGTGGCTTTAGTCCGAAATTCGAAGATAGGCCGATACTCCTCATAGAGCAAGGGGGAACGGCCAAAGCGTCTTTCTAATGCCATTGATAGAAAGCTCGATAGCATAGCCAAAATTATAACTATTTCTCACTACAAACCGAGTCCATATTTAGGAGTAGCCTAGATTACAACTTATATAAAACAGATTAAGAGCATCAACATACATAAAGATTTTAACTTACTCAAAGTCAAAGTACTGATGGTTTCTCTCAGCACGGTGGGTTTCTCGCTGCGTAGGGATCGACGTTAGATAATTTAGTTGGAGGTAGTAAATGATTACCTAAGTGAAATTACATCGTAATTTAATACGGTATTATGGGACGTGCAGGGGTCTTTTCGCATTTACCAAAAATCGTCAGTCGCTTCAACTCAAGGGCTGTACTATCTACATGGCGCGTTACAGCAGCCACAAGGCTGATGACGATTTCCTGTATAGTGGTGAGGCCTTAGAGCTCGGAAAAGATTCCTTTAGAAGTATTAGCGATAGTATAATTTCTAGTGGTAGAGCTGTAGTAGAGGACCACTATTATACTATAAAAGGAGGCCCTTTACAAATCAGGCGTGAAGACGACGATAGAAATGCGATTTTCTGATACAATAGGTTTAAGATGTCTAGAAGTGGCTATGGAACATAACTCATAAAAAATTATAGGAAATGTTAAATTGTGCACAGATTTTAAGATGCTTCAAGTCAAAGTACCTGTAATGTTTTTCCTCACACCGGTCTTTTCGGCACGCAGGGATGGACGTTACAGAAAAAGTATAGTATTAAAAATATCTAAAAGCAAAAAGGAATAAAATAGCTCCAAAGGGATCTTGATTATAAGAGAGCCAAAACGGGATCTGCGCTTAGAGATAAGGAAAAGAAAGTATAACCGGGCAATAAGAGAGCCAGAACGAGCCTCTTCGGTAGCTAAAATGGACTCGTAGTGCATGCTCAGGCTGACTCTGCCATGTGCTCAGGTTGCTTAGGATGAGTTCAGGCCGAGCGCTTAAGCATGTTCAGGAATGGTCACCCTCGGCTTAGGTTAAAGCGTCAGCTGCTCACTCCCAAACACTAAAAGTTAAGTCTGACTTAATCTAATAGTTGAGCTCTAATCTTTGATGCTTGGTTCCAAGATTGACTAGTAAGTAGGGCCGCTTCTACTGTACTCGGGAGCTAATCACCCTCGGCTCACCTCAATCACCTGAGCAACCTGATCTTTCGTCTTTTTGTTAAGTTTTAACGGTTAGTCGAAGGGAGCCCAGAACTGACTCCCAGGGGTCCCAAACTGGACCCTCACTTGGACAGATCCACGTTACACTGCGGATTACTATGAAAGAAGACAGGCTATTATAACCTTATTCAGGAGTAAGTCTGCTGTTGTTGGCTATAAATCCTTTATGTCTCTACGATCTGTAGATCTCTACTTCATCACCGACTACTAGCCAATTTCTAGTTTCTTGTTTCAACTTATCAAACTGCCTTATTTTTATAAAAAATTTTTTTTTTTTTGGCTTTACTCTTCATAATACTAACTAAGAAATCGCGAGAGGAATTCTTCAAAAGAGCCCTCGAAAAGAGATCTTGTCACGAACGCTAACCAAAGCACTAAGGGAACAAGCCTCAATTCTCTGACTAGCTAATCGAGATAACGCTAATGGTTAAAAAGTCGATGATAAGCACGAGAGAGCTGAAAAACAGTAACCAAAATAGAGGGAAGCGATAGTATAGGTAACAGAGCGTTCAGTGATGAGACGAATTTGGAGAACAAATTTTTCATTTTCGTTTATTAAATTCACGGACTAGATACTAGTACGTCTCAGAAGCTCTTCGTACTTCAGGACAGGTAATTTCAAATTTCAATCACAAAATTTTTGGCAATGAATGATGATGTAGTCGACAGAATTTCATTTTTGAAAATGCTATTCTTTGGGTTGGATGGTGACAAGTTGTTACATCATACCAGCTCAGAAGCTCAATACCATAATTTCTTGACCCTTCCCATGAATCCTTCTTCTTGCGGTGCAGGGTGAGAGGGTGCTGGTTGCCGACTTTTTCGAGCCTCTCCGCGGGAGCCTCCTCCTTCTGTGTGATACCGTGACGATTGTGAATGCACATGAGAGCTCTTTTCCACTCCAGAATCAAACATAGCCCTGTCTCTCTGGTTATAGCGCTCTGCCTTGTAATCCATCCGATTCATAACCCCAGGTGGAGGCCCTTCTTCGTCTACAATCTTTGCGGACTCAAGACCATCGGGGCGAGAGGGAACTGGAGCGGTGGGTGGTGCTCGAGAATTGTTCGCTGTTCTGCTCTCGGCATTTCCTGAGCGGTTAGAATGAGGGGCGGTAGGTACTCGTGCTCTTGTTTGCTCATTCGTCATATCTCTGGAATCCGAGTGATGTGTGCTCTGTTGAGATATTCTTGGGGCGAAACTGACTATCAATACAGGCTGGCTGACTGTCGTTTTTGGTTGAGAGCCTCCTGGTGTAATTCTCTGGCAGTACAATCCCGGAAAGATGTCTAGTACGTATGCAAGGCTTCGCTGTTGACTCACTGTTGCCAAATCGGTTGCCAGTTTCAATTGCTTTGCGCGGGCAGATAGGTTAATGCACCGGTAATCTTCAATAATGGCAAGAAAGTTTGATATTTCAGCCATAAGCTCCCCTGGTCGGCAGTCGCACCATTCAGAGTACTTGAACTCCCAGATACTTGACGCTGATTGAACCTATTCTGATCAGAAAATGCGCTCACTAATGGGAACAACTGAGGCTTCGGCTGACACATACTTTCCGAGCAAGTGTTATGGCAGGTGCAACTATTCCTTTGTAAATCGAGTTTATTGTGTCCTGTTCGTTGTGTTGATTTGAAAGCACGCTTTGAAGACAACGATAAAGGCTTATATTATGCTGCTCTTCAATCCCCTGAAATCGAGAGGCAAATCCTGGATGACTATCGATCGCCGTTGCTGTATCACTTTTCCAAGTGCGGATAGTGGGCAGATCTGGGAGCCAGTAAATCGTTAGCGTTATCACTAACACATAAGAGTGGAGAAGATTGCCTTTTGGGGGTTCCATTGTCGCCATGCTCTCATAGATAGCAGTTAATAAATCTTCTTCTCCCTCCTTGAGCAGGTTTGAAAAGGGACGATTCAGAATTTCGTCAAATAAGTAGCGCATTACAATTGCCGCAAGTATATGCTCTTTCAGTTCTATGAGCTCCTGGGCTTTCAGCTGAAACCTCTTCAAGATAGATTCCACTCCAGGACCTCCATCTATAGAACGATTTAACATGGTTTCAAATCCATGATGATCATCTTCCAGAAAGCCATCGCAGTTTATTTCAATCCAGTTCTTGATCGACTCTGACAATGTATGAAAATCTCCTTGAATTTCGCTTTCTGTATGCTCTTGTCTTTGTGGCCTCAGTCGAAAGATAGTAGCTGTAGCTTCTTCGAGATGTTCGCGGAGCTGGGCTCCACGGGCTTTTGACTCTGCAAGTAATTTCTGGGAACTGGAAAAGGCGGTCCTGTGATCTGCCAACTGCTTTTGAAGCAGTTTATTTTCGGACTCTATTTTTGTGTAGTATTCATTTGAGGGATACGAGCGGTTGGATTGCGGATCCTTCGTTCGAGATTCTTTCAAGGGGAAACTTTGGCTTCGCTTGACTATTCTATGTCAGTGACAGTTGATGTAACGTAAACCAAGGGGGTAAGTATGCCTTTTGGATCATCCTGAGGCTCACATTCTTTGTTTCGATGTTCCTGAGGTGCTTGGGGTGCAAGTGAAGCTGGTGGGCCCGAGCAGTCTGCCTGTGACTTGATAGCCCGTTTACCTCTCTCAATCCCGATCGTTGCTTGCGATCGTGGGCCACCAGGGTGAAAGGTATCTGCTAACTCAACACCTCCCGGGCCTTGACCCAGGGTTTCCTCGTCATGGATATCGAGATGGGAGGATGTGACCCGTGATTGTGGGGGAATCCTCTCCTCCAACTGTTTATTCCAATTGTCAGCTATGGCAATGGCGAAAAGAAGAGATTTTGAGAGGAAACTCTCAATCTCACATTGGTTCTTGAGGAACTCTCCTTTCGCTCCATCTCTAAGATTAGGTTTGCTGACTTTGCTTTGACTTCCTGCTCGCGTTGTTCCCGGAATGAAAACCAAGAGAGTTGAGCTAAGCTGCTCAACTTGGGGCAGACTGTTTTTTTAAAAAAATAAAGTAACTCAATGAATCAGCAGGACTGGGCAGGAACGTCCTACAGTGAGCTACGACTCCTCCTGAATTTATCATTACAGTAATTCTTTCAGATGCACGAGAATGTTTGGTTTCAAGGCATGTCAACGAACCGTGAGTTGAAGTTCCATGAATACCCACTCCAAAACATGCAAAAAGTTGGTGATGAGGCCAGTCTGCTCTTTCACACATGAAGTACTCCATAGTTTAACGAATCATAGAGGTCGGGAAACCAACAGTGGGGTTTTGTTGGAATTGTGACAAGTGATGCAGAATCACGCCCCTCTTAGGAAATCGCGAAAGTTCGTTCCGTTTATGACGACAAGGGGGCTAACCTTATGCGCTCGTCATAATTGGCCACACTTCGGGCCACTCTTATCGGCTACGCAAATCACGCATTCCCGAGCGCTTATTCCTATGTAGTCATGTCTGGAGGAGGCCTAGTGTTGTATGACAAGAAGTTGTGCTACGGAGTATGCAGTGCAGGTTCAAACAAGCAGAGCCAATTAAATACGAGGGCCTTGTCAAATTAACATATTGCCAGTCTAAAGTTAATGCTCAGTAAATAATGTTCTCCTCTAGTTATTATCCTGCTCAAAATAATATCTCTCGGGTTGGTTTCATGCTCTCCTTTTGAGATTTCCCGTATCTAGTACCTACCATGGCACTCTTTGGCTCATTTGAAGCGCTTTCTTTGCATGAACAAAGAATTGCGGTTGCAGTTGACTTCGGCACGACATTTTCCGGGGTAGCGTGGGCCAAAGTTCTAGACGTAAGATGCTCTAATCCCCCTCTCCTGGTCCGACTTGAAGATCGACTGCTTACTATGCGTAGGGACATGCGAACTTGATCGATCAGTGGCCTGCAGTGGGCTCTCCTTTCGCATCCAAAAGCAGCGAGAAAGCCCCCACAGAGATTGTCTATGATGAAGATGAACCCACAGGGTTCAAATGGGGGTTTCAGATCCCAAGAGACGTCGATCGTCACCAGTGGTTCAAGCTGTAAGTTTTCTCACGTTACCGTTTGGTGTAATAGCTATGAGATGGCTTATGTTAATACCTTGATAGAGACCTAGACTCGAAATACAACCCGGCCACAGCACTGTCGAAGCGCTACCCACCTCCGAACAGCCTTCCATCGGGCGACCAGCACAAAGCGCAACAACTCACCGCCGACTATCTTGGAGCACTGAAGAGGCACTTGATAGACAGCCTGAAGAACCAACTTGGTGAACACCACGCGAAAGCAACGCCACTTCAGTTTATATTGACGGTACCTGCTGTTTGGAGCGATGCGGCGAAGGAGAAAACACTGCAAGCGGCTGAGACGGCCGGGTTAGGCCAGCATGCACCCATCCTAATGATTTCTGAGCCTGTAGGTGTCTAGCATTGAGATATAATTGCGATCATCCTAACCGTTATAGGAGGCGGCAGCAACATATGTTCTCTTCCGCAAAGAGCTTGGGGGTCTATCGACCGGAGACACATTTGTTGTTTGCGACGCTGGGGGGGGGACCGTCGATTTGATCTCATACACCATTGAACAGCTTGAGCCTGCCCTGCAAGTGAAGGAGGCAGCTCCCGGCAGTGGAGGACTCTGTGGGAGTACATACCTGAATCGAAGATTTCAAGAATTTCTTGTGACCAAGCTAGGACAAGAAGAAGGATTTGATAATGAGACTGTCGGTGATGCTATGAAGAAGTTTGACGAGGAGGTATATTATAATCCAGCTGTAGGGAGCCGGCGCTGACTATGGCGCCACTAGATCAAGAGAGAATACTCCCCCAATGTCCCAAACCCAAACTACTGGGTTCCCGTTCCTGGGCTTGCTACTAATCCCCGCCTTGGAATCCGAAGAAATAAAATGACACTCCCACCGGACGACGTTCGAGAAATACTTAAACCTGTCATAGACGAAGTGGTGCAACTGGTTCGGAAGCAAATTCAGAGCACCGAGAGAGAGGTAAAAGCAGTCCTGCTGGTTGGAGGATTTGGTGGCAGTCAGTATTTACTCGAACGGCTTAAAGAGACTGTCACTAAGGCGACTGTAATCCTTCAGCCGGGGTATGGCTGGAGCGCTGTTGTTCGAGGTGCTCTTCTTAGAGGACTCTCTGATTGCGACCCTCAGCATGCAAAAGTCCGTTTAACTTCACGAGTCGCACGAAAGCACATTGGAGTTATCAGCAGCACCAAGTTCGACGAAACAAAACATTTGATGTCTCAACGGTGAGTATTAATCTGCAGAATATCGAATGGACACAAAGCTAAGCCAGCTTAGATTCTTCCAAGAATTTAGCGGCCAGTGGAGGACGTCAGCTATGTCGTGGTTTATCACTAAGGTATGGCTGCTCGAATACTGGCTTTTTCTAAAATGTTCTAACTATACAATTCAAAGGGCGATGCTATCAGAGAGGATACTCCATTCACTTTTCCATACAAGAGGCATAGACTTATGTCAGAAGGAAAACCCAGCGTGTACAAGCATATCATCTATTGCGATCGTACAGACCGCCCAGCTGTGGTTTATTCTGATCAAAAGGTTGTAGAGTTGGTCCAACTTCATACGAATTTGGACGATCTGCCTTCGAATGCACTAGAAATTGAGATGGGAAAGGATAACGAACTTTACTATACTTTTAGTTATTCTATAGAGGTAACGTATCAGTCAGGATCTACTAAATATGAGCTGCTGCACAAGGGTAAGTAGTAAATCCTTCCCTCATGAAAAGCTAAAACCTCAACCGAATACTAATTATTGGGTGGAAGGCAAGCGATATAAGGCAGTGGCCGCAGAATACGTATAAAATCCTAAGGAGACCCAGATCTGAGCTCGGCGTATAACTTGTGGGTTGGTTTCTCTTGAGCCGGTGGACTAGTCAGTGACTTCAAGCGCCGCTTGAAAACTACCGCCATTGAAAATGCTCAAAGTGTGCCTGATCACTACATGCAAAGAAATAAGTCCTCAAAGGCATAAGACGCCAGAATATACGTTCAAACACATCAACAAAATATGAGCTAATAGTGTCGTGACTTGTGACAGGCACCAACACACCTCTCTCTATTCCATACCACTTCCTTACATTATCATACAATCCCTAGCGCACAGTATGTCCTGAGGAAGCCCTGAGCTGAGCTCTTACATACCCACTCTTTTCTCTGCCACTTCTTTGCAGGTCAAGCTAGTTAGAAGAGTCCAGCGCCACTACACGCCCCTTCACAAGCAGATCCTGTTCCTACAGACCAACCCAACCCATTTCACAACACTCGCCTTATGCTAAGTAGCAACACGAACTGAGCACTACTGCAGCCCTCCTCCGGGATACTTTCCCGTTTGGGTAGATTACTGTCATGCTCGAGGGAGTCTAGTTAAGCACCGGCATAATCCAGTGCCTCAATCTGCCTTGAGCCTGTCTCTTGCGGACCGACTGACTGACTTGCAAGGATCAGCTAGGCTAACAGGATGCTCAGGTAGGTAAGACAAGGCAGAACCACCTCACCTCCAAACACTAAAACGGAACCAGCGAAAAAAAAAGGTTGGGCCTGACTTATCTGGTAGTTCAACTCTAATCCTTCAATCTTCGTTTTACATTCGGTGAGCAGGCATAGGATGCTTCTACTCCGGCGCCAATCGCCCTCGGCTCAACTATCTCACCTGAGCTGTCTGAGCAGCCCGAGCAGCCCCTAAGTACCTGAGCAGTACCTTCTTAATTAATATGGCTATATATTAGCTTAGGGCGCGTGTTACTATTTTCATCAAGCTTTATACCGGAGAACAAGTGACAACTTGAAGTAGCTAACGGCCCTATCCTATTTTTAAGATCGAAGGTTAGTAATGAGATGAATATAGGTAGTATTGTTGAGAGTTTGAGATGTTGGGAAGAGAATTGAAGGCATTTAGCCTTTATTGACGGCTAGGAATTTGGATTATGAGGGCGCGAAACGGATAGCTTTAATAATGAATAATTTTCAAAGAAAAATAATAATCAAAGCTATAGTTACATACCCTAAACCCCGTATACTTCGTAGTAAGGTAATAAGGGGGGGTCTAAAATTAGTCCTCGTAGTAATCCTTATACAGTGTGATAAATCACTGAAACGGATATCTGCCTTAACAAGCTTATTCTATTTTGCTCTATATATTTGGCAGTATAATCACCGGCTAGCAGTAATCAGTTGGCAAAGAGCCTTCCAGCCTTTAGCAAATACATCATCCCCAATATTCAAATTCTCGTTTCCGATATTCCACTCAAAAAAATGATGATCGTGCTCCGGATCCTCCTTAGATTTCTCCTCCTGAGTGAACTGCCCTTCTTCTAGCAGATTCTCCCCTCGTTTGACTAACGTCCGGTCTACATACATCTCATCCAAGGTCTGCCAGGGCCGCGTCGTTCGGAACACACTGATGCGATATTTCTCCTCCACCTCGTCCCTTGCAGCAGCGAGATGCCTCGCTGTCACGCCCTGGATATGCGTGTGGATCTGGCGGCACGTTGGAACCTCCGGGTCGAAATACACAATTGGTTTGCCGTCTTTCGTGCGATATTCCTTCGTCGCCTCCATGATCGCCGAAGCAACCGAGCACATCTTTTGCCACTTAAGATGAAAGGTGCCAATATTGACGTTATACCCGCGCTCACAGTCGATAACGGCAGGGTATGAGGTCACCATATTTCCACCCAGTCTACGCTGCCACGTCCTCGCCTCCCTCATGAAGTCCTCGTCTGAGCTGGTGAGCATGGCGCCGACAGTACCGCCCAGGCCCTTGTAGAAGCTCACGTAGGTGGAATCAAAGAGTGCCGCAATATCAGCAAACGACTTGCCTAGATAGAATGGCTCGACCTCCCACAGCCTGGCACCGTCCATATGCAGCTTCACATTCGCGGCTTTGCATAGCTGCGAGATCTGGACGAGGTCCTCGTATGGGAATGTTTTGCACCCGAGCTCGCGGTTCGGTAGCTCCAATAGCACAGCCGCAGGCCTCTCTTCTGCTGGCAGCGACGTAATTGCCTCGACATCCGCGACGGTCGGTACCGCGGAGGATGACCTCCCAACAAAAGTGCGCTGGAGACGGAACACTTCTGCGAACGCGCGCTCTTCCGCAATCTCAAGATGGGACCGATAGTGCCAAGCGACCCTGTTATTCCCCGCCTTATCACAGTGGATCTTCATCGCCGCCATTTGCGCTTGCACACCGGTGATAAAGAACAGCCCGTGCTTCATACCGAGAAGCGTGGCAATGTGCTGTTCAAAGTGCTGTTTGTGCACGCCTGTCCCATAATTGTCTCCATCAATGAGCTCGTCCGGTATGCTCAGCAATTGCGAGCGCTGTTTGACGACATCCTGGCCAAGTCTACGAACGAGATAGTTTTGAGGAGAAGTGGCGTATTCTAAGGTGTCCTGTAGGAGCTGCACGGGGGACTCTGCCCTAAAGGCTGGCACTAGCTTCGTTACTGGTGTCATAGGCGTATCGCGATTGGCGGCCGCAATTTCTTCTCTAAGGGACATATTTCTTTTGTTGTTAAGGGTCTTGGCTGAAAGAATAAATCTTTTATACAAGTTTCAAAGCAGGCTTGGTAAGGTTCGGTGAGACGGTTTAGGCAGTGTCGATATGTAGCCAGTAAGCTGTCCGCCCACTTACGCTGGTAAGAAATGTAGGAGGTAAGCTGAATGAGGAAGGAGGCAAATTCTCATCGCACACCGATGGCCGAAGACTTAACACCATGCACCAGATATAATTTACTAATTAGTCATATTAAGTCATGAGCTGCTGCTGTGTGCTTTCGCCATCATAACAAAGTATTGGGTCCGCAATCTTGCCTAAATTTCTAGTGAAACTGTTGACAATAATGATAGGGGAGAGAATTGCAGAGACAGAACTACAGTACCCGCGTAATTCGTAGAAATATAATAATCACTACCAATGCGTGCCGCTACCACACTTGAGCATCTCCAAGCTAGTTCTTGATATCGGGAGGCCCGAAAACTAGAGCTCCACCGAAATAACTATAACTCTCATAGAATGCATGATAAATCATCTATTTGTCTAATTACTCAGCATTTGGTCAGTTACAGAGGTTCGTCACGTGCTTCATGGCTTAGACGCCGAGGAAACGCTGACCCATTAAATGCAACGAAGACACCGGCCCACTTTCACTTCGCGACTTCGATCAATGCTGGCAGCGCTAGAGCGAGAAAGCCCGAGGAGGAGACCCTCTGGCTCTTTGGGGGCGATGGTGATGATAGAGCGAGTATGATTATAGGTATTGTATAGCAGGCAACCATTATTAGAACGTTTAGGGGCAAGAAGCTAAACAGAAGGATATTCAGGCGTGGCACTATCTCTTACTCGCTACTAGCCTCGCTTTATTAGACTGTAGGCAGGTCTTAAGTCACTAGTCAACTCTAGTAGACGTTGTGAAGATACAAGGTGCAGAGGGGTATATAACTGAGTCGAGATTAGTTAAGTTTATATATAAGGATAGGCCTGTTGTTTGCAAGACACCGCTATCAAAAGATACAGTTAAGAAGGAGGCTAGGTTACTTGTAGATTGCGGGTTCTTAATAATAGATAAGTGCAGCAAGCACTGGCTCTGGAATCAATATTATAATATACTAGTAGACGCTAAAACTCTATCCCTTAATAGCGGTAGCTTCTATCTAGGACTATATATTGACTAATATAGCCAAATCATCAATGTCTAAGCGATAGGGGATAATTATATAGGGAATTGAGACGCCAAAGTAGATTTAGTCTATAAAGAAGGGGCTATAGCCTAACTCGAGATAATATCCCTTTAGCTGTACCAGTCCCCTAAGGTATAATACCCTCTATAGTACAGGTAGGGGCGAAAGTCAAGCAACTGAGGCGGGTCCTTCTCCTCTAGCGGAATTTCTTTTAGACAAACTGTTATAATAATAGAAAATATCCTTGATATTTTATTGTACTTTCCTATTAGATTATAAAAGACGATACCCTGTTTTATGGTGTTACCTTCAATTTTGTGGTACCGACCTGGAAAGGCACCGATCTAGTTGGGGGCACCATATTAATGTAATGGACAGTGCTATTAGGAAAGTATAACCTTGAAAGCGACTGTACCTTTTTTTTAACAGTTCTGACCACTACAGAACCGTGCATCACTGGTTCTGACAGATCGTCAGCGCCAACATATATCGGTTCTAACAATCAAGACTGTAGAAATCTCCAATAGCAGACTAGTATCACTGCTAGGGTAACGCTGTAGGCCATGGTAGTACAATACTAAGGCCTCTACCTATAGGTGACTGGTAAGTCATATGAAATGTTGCTTTTGCTGTATATCGCAAGTACCCAGTGGTCGGTACGCCAGCTACAGCCCGGCCCAGGTGGAGAGTCCAAGATGTTTAGAGCTTGTACGAATATAGATAAGAGTTAATTTCATGTCAAAACAGCCCTATTCGAATTCTACAAACATCAGCTATATAATCGAGATAATGGGCGATTCACGGAACTTACTACTATCCGGCCTGGAAAAACGGTATTATCACGGAGGTAGTGGTCGCGACTGGCCA
The DNA here is from genome assembly GCA_000827325.1 of Oidiodendron maius Zn. Classification (NCBI taxonomy): domain Eukaryota; kingdom Fungi; phylum Ascomycota; class Leotiomycetes; family Myxotrichaceae; genus Oidiodendron; species Oidiodendron maius. Next base: position 339,807 of record KN832887.1, on the reverse strand, counting down.
GTTAGAGAATTATGAGCGCCGATTGATCAGATTTGACTAACAATCTTGCCGCAAGTCTGCTCAAGTTATATTCAGGCCCACCCACACAAGCGCGAAGCAACGGCTCCTGGGGCTATGATCCTATGCTCGCAGTCGAGAATGCGGAGATCGGTGGGACGCTCATTGCCCTCTCCATCCCCGGACTGAAGCCCCTCGTCGACAGAGTGTTCTCCAAACTTGACGGATTACGTCGCAGTCATCCCCCCAACTTTATCGCCCGTAGCCCCTCGACCATTTTCGCCTCGGATCCCTCCAAGAACATCGTCACGGTCGACGGCCGAGACGTCCTGCAGAATCGCATGTCTTGATTGGGACTGGGCGCGGCGGATAACCGTCGCAACGAAGTCGACGTCGATTCGAGATTCCCAGAAAACGGGCGCGGCTGGTGATAGCACCCTTGTTCAGCGATGCATCTGGTCAGCCATCCCTTCTATCGCTGCAACCACCGGGACCGATATTCTCGAGATGATCAACCTTGATCTCCTCAATGAGCATTTCGATTTGAATATTCACCCCTCTGATGCCTGGCGCGTCTTCTCAAACCTTGGGCGACCAATCGCAGAGCCATTGCCAAGACCCATTAAAGGCGAGTTTTTTCTCAACCCGCGATTATGTTAATCGGTGGTGGCTATGCCACGGCCATCCTGTCGCTGTCATTGATCCTCACCAGGCCTAAGAGATCATACATAACTTAATCAGGGCCCAGATATCTTTGTTCATCGCTTCTGACACAATATGGGCTTGCGCCAATACCTATCAACGATCATCGGCCTGGAGATAGGCCTGACGACGTCAACACTTCTGGGCCTCGAGCCGACACCAAACAACACGCTGTTAGGCATCCAACGAGTCATCGAAGCTGCGCAAATTGACGCCATATTAGCGACACCGTGCGATCCCTTCGCCCTAGCACATGTGATTGCGCTGGCCAAACTCGGTGATATCGCAGACGGATCATCAAAATCTACGGAACGAAATCTGCGTCTTGTCTGGCGTGGTCCCAGCGAGGCGGATATCGCAGAAGCGACAGCGATGGGCATGCGACGAGGGGACACGAGACCGAAGGCCGGGACTTTAAAGAAGGAGCGGGAGAAGCTGGCGGAGAAGATATATTTCTTGAGGGTTGATATTCTGGAGTTTGTGCCGTGGGCGAGAAGCGAGAATGCGAAGTCTTGGTTGGAGAAAACGAAGGCCCCACCGCGTGAGGAGAGTGGTGGGGGAGGAGGATCTAGCTGAATGAAAGTAATGTACCGTAACGTAGATGGATAATTTGATCGACTTTTCCCCTAGCAAGTAAAGGAACATCCTCAGCGGTTATAGCCTCGTACCAAACACCGTATAGTGCGCAGTGAAAGCTATTTGTCGCGATGTAGACACGAGCATCTGCGCTCGCCTGATCGTGACCCTAAGCGAGAGATGAACTTCAACCACTCAAGGTGCACTCACCACTGCTCTGGTGTTTGTACACTGATATAATAGAAGATACTACAGGTAAAGCTGGATAAACCGGAACGATATTATTTAAGGATTACTTCCGGTTAATAGAGAGTTCCGTATATTCAAGAGTATGACTAATCTAATCCCCCCCCTCTACCCCCCCTTTTTTTACCCTAACCTAGCCAACCAGCCAGATTTGACTGCTTCTTTAAGTTAGTCTTTTCGGCCTGTAAGATCTGTAACTCCTTCCGTAACTGGGCTGTTAGGTCCTGATTAGCCAGCTAATCCCTTTGCTCCTGGTATAATTTTAGAGTATTTAATGCTGCAATTGCTTTAGATACTGAAACCTTAGCCACTTCCTCTTCAGTACTACCCTCTTGATTGTCTTGATTAGGGAGCAAGTAGTACACTATAATCTGATTAGTTATATCCTCTTCTGAATCAACTATCCTTTTATCCTCTGAGTGGATAAAGCTCCTTATATCCGCTAGCTCCTGAATCCTTTAATCAGAGGTAGCTAGAGAGCTAGCTATACCTTGAATTTCCTGGATTAATTCAAGAGATTCAGCCTAGTAGCTGTTTTCAGGCCCTTCTTTAACCTCTTCAACCTCTCTAAACCCCTTTTGCTAGCACCTAGTTATTAGAGTTGAATCAACAGACTCCCAGGCTTGAATACTCCATTTAATAGCCTATAAAACATAGTGTCTCTTAGTATAATCCCTCCTAGTATCGAATTTAGTTATAAGAAACTATAAAAGCTGCTTCTTAATATAATACTTCCAGTTCTGAATAATCCCTTAATCTAATGGTTGGAAAACAGACGTTATATTAGCTGGAAACCACTCAATTCAAGTCTACTTAAGTGGTTGATTACTCTCCCTGATTAATTCGACTACAGCTTTATAAGCGCTAAAGTTATCTATTAAAAGTAGTATAGGGCTTTGAGCCCTCTTATCAAACCACCTTAACCACTTAACTATAATTATATAGGTTATCCAAGCAGTTGAATTCGCCCTCTAAAAGAAGCCCTTATTCTTAGTGTTCTTGATATGATTTTAAGTGAAACAATAAGGCCTTTGAGCCTTACTAATAAACCAAAGAAGGAGCTTATTACTGCTATCCTTATTACAGCAGAGGTTAGCTGTAATTCGAGTTTTATCAACCCTCTTGCTAGTAGATGTTATTATAAGGCCTATATTCGGAAGCCTTTTCTATAGAAATCCAGTCTTATCCAGGTTATAGGTATTACTAGCTGAGTATTTAGCCTTAATTACCTGAATATGCTTTATCTGAATAATAATATCCTCAGTTATTTCAACTAAAGAGGCTTCACCTACCTTCCTATAGCAGTAGAAGTTATATCTGTTCTTGAATCCAGCTAACCAACTATTGCTCTAACTAGGGTACTCTAATCCTTGATATTCAGGGAGCCTTTACCAGAATTCAGTGGCCTTTAGCCTTAAAAGATTACCTGAAACAGTACCATGAACTTGATCAAATCGTATTGCCTAATCACCTAGGGCCTTCTTAAGAGTATCCCACTTTACAGTCCTCGAGTTCTTTGCTTTAGGATTAACTTGACTAGAATCGAGGTGGCTATTCTTTACTGAAAGGATATCATATATAGTTAAAGAGCTTAAAGGATGCCCGTACTTAGCATGCCACCAAGCAGATGCATCCGCAAGAGTCTTCTTTAGGCCAGGTGTATAATACCAGGCATATAGAGCCTTCTTTTAAGCGTTGGTAATACCAATTCGAGGCTGCTTAGCTACTGGAACAGCTGGAAAAGACATAATTAATAAGAAAAAGGGTCTCTTTTTAATCCGGAAATACCAGAAAAAGTGTTCCGGTTACGGTAAAAAGAGAGTTTCCGGATAATTGCCCTGAAAAATCAAATTTTTCCGGGTATTTTCCGGGTAAAGGGGATTTCCGGATTAACCGAATCCGGATTAGAAAGCTTTACCTGTATTACAGCTTGATCCATACACTATACCATAATCTCAACATTTGTTCGTGGTTAAGGGGAAACCATCCAATGGACAAAACCCTTAATGAGACTTCTCCCACTATGCATTTGAAGCCACGAACTAAAACAGTATGATGCCATATACCTCTTTAAGCTCAACTAAATTACTTCTAGACAGCTTGGCTTTGGAGATTTTGTTTAGCTGTGCATTCTAGGCTATCTATTCCATCATCCAGCACCAAGTCAGCCGTCTACTATTACAAGAGCCAGTTATTCTAGAGCGGGGAATCACTCACGACACAAGTTTCCCCTGTTCCTCCAGTACATCCACAGTAGGGGTAACAAGGTGCAGGGTAGACTGCATTGGGTTCGCAATAACAGGTGGGTTCCGGAGGGACATTCGCAACCAGGGAAGCAGGGACAGACTGAGTCGCTAACCTCAAGCGTTGGCGAAGCCATTGCCACAGTGACCAGTTCCCAAAGGATTACTGTGGTGATACGCATTATTGCTGTCGAAAATGCGCCTGATAAAGTAATTCCTGTCGCGGATTTGAATGAAGAAACGAAGACACGATGATTGTCTATTTCCCATCGATAAGTGCTCAACGGGCTATGGTGGTTGATGACGGCGTCAGAGCGAAGATATACAACATTCTTCGCATCCCACTCAATATTTTCGTAGTGGTAGCGTTTGCCACAACCATTGAAGGCGATTAACATTGTGATCTGGTTTTTGTCTGCTGTGCGGGATTGCTCCTACTATCGAACTTGATATCAGCATATTGGTTAACGCAGAACAATCGAATCTCGCTGATGATATGGGTGGTGGGAGGTTAAATTAATAGCATCCCCGCACACGGACATTAAATATGGAATTCTGGAAGTGCACAATGAAATATTCAAAGTAAAATGAAGCCAAACTAGATATAAGCTCGCCTCAACCGTAGAGATGAGCATCATTACTAAGATAGTTCGGGTACCGGCTATGTTATATGATTTTATTTATCCACATAATCCTTGACAGAATGATGGCAGGGCAATTATTCCACTAATGATCATCCTCATGCCCCCAAAGGGCCAAGAGCTAACCTCGAACTGGTATGCTGACAGGAAATTCCTTCATAGCATTTAGAGGGTATCATAGGCCATGCCTTTGCCAAGTCCATCTTCGGTTCACGAAGTGCCAAATTGACCAAATGTGGCCAACGTGTGAGGAGTAACCCCCACCTACCAACGCAAAAATAATTTTCCCTGCGGGAATAGCTACATAGACTTGCCTACAAGCCAAAGTACCTTAGCAAAGGACGTGAGGGATATAAAGAAAATGAGTATCCTTTCAAACCGCCATCGTTAGCCTTAGTGACCTACAAAAGCGAAAGCGTCTGGCGGATGTTACTGATGATGCCACTCAAGAAGACACTGATTTCATTCGCCCTCTTGGGCTTAACTCTAGCGGAATGTGCTCCTCCACGCCGGCGAGCTTGTGTAATCCCATCTACCTATGCTTCATCGAATGGGACGGCAGATGATTCTCCCGCCATTGCGTCGGCATTTGCAGAATGCTCAAGGGATGCAGTAGTCATCTTTAGCGAAGGAGTAGATTACAATGTCTTTAGCCCCATCAAAGCTATCAATCTGAGCAATGTGGGCATTCAAATGCAAGGCAATCTTCATCTACCTCAAAATATTGCGTATATTCAAGCAATTGTTAACGGCAGCGGAGCCAATTCGTATACCACGACACCATATTGGTTCCGTTTTGCCGGTCCATATCTCGATTACATTGGCACGGACAATGTGAGAAACGGCTGGATCAACAGCTATGGTCAGGCATGGTGGGATGCTAATCCAGTCAATGGGACAGGAATATTAGGACGTCCGCACCTATTAAGCTTCAACACCACCAACGGATCTATGAAACGCTACAAATCTAGAAAACCAATAGCATGGAACGTCCAGCTGGTGGGTGACAGTATCGACGTGAGCGACAGCATAATCGACGCCTATTCAACTTCCGGCAGCTTCCCATTCAATACCGACGGCTTTGATGTCACAGGAACCAACATTAAAATTACCAACAGTGTTATCTTCAATGGTGATGACGCCATTGCTGTGCAATCTGGCTCCCATAACGTACTTTTTGAAGGTGGGACTCTCGGATACCAGTCCCATGGAATGTCTATCGGTTCGCTCGGACAAGATCAAAGCCTGTTTTCCAACGTTTCAAATATTAAATTCAACGACATAACGTGCGTAAATTCAGTATACGCTGCGAGATTCAAGTCCTGGGTAGGAGGGCAGGGGCTTGCCAAGAATATCACTTGGTCGAACATACGAACCTATAATGTGACATTCCCCATATTTGTAACTCAGACGTACATCAACCAGGGCTCAAATCAAACTCAACTTGAGAATGGCTCGGTGACCGGAAGGCCAAATAATAGTACGGTGGTAATGCGGGATTTCACATGGGCAAATTTCACTGGAACCATCAATACATTCAACCCAGGAGACGGATCGTGTGCGTCAGATCCATGCTGGTATAATGTTGGACTTCCGGATCTGAAGCATACAGAGGCCGTCATCATCGAATGCAACACCAACTCGTCGTGCCAGAACTTTTCCTTGAAGGATATACAAGTTTTCCCGCAGAGTTTAGAGTCTTCAACTGTCATCTGCATCAATGCCACAACAACGCTCAATCCGCATTTAGGGTTTCATTGCGGAAACGGAACATTCGTGCCTACGTGAGTGGATAAGGTGGATGAATGTTTGATGTTCCTCTTCTGTATTAATAAATTGGATAGGGCTATTATTTGCCCAATTACAATCTCCCCCAAGAGAAAATTAAAGACGTACCATTAACTACCTAGTAAGACACAACGAGTTCTTGCACGCCGTTATGACAAAGGATTAATGAGTGCATTTTGTGAACCGTTTTAGACAAGGACGAGGATCTAGACAGCATGTGACTTGATACTCATAATCTGTCAATAACGACGTAATACAAGTAGATACACTAGCCAATAGTCGCATCAAATGATACCGGAGTCATTGCCTGCCCAGCAGCCTTTGTGTCCAAAGCAATATTGTTATTTAGCTTTGTAGTTTCAGCTGTGATGTCAGAAGACTCATCAGTCCCTTGTGCTTGCTTGATTTGCAGACCCAGTACTTCAGCAGTAAGTTTGAGGACTTTGTTCGCGATTTTGCCGTTCTACTTCTATTAGCAGGGAGGTTTTATGGCCATGGACAGAGTATCTTACTTGCAGAGCAGTAGCTGCAGCACCGCTTGCTGCAGCAATTGCAGGGTTGAAAGCTTCCGTCTCAGCATTTTCAGCCGCATCATGTGTGTCCTGAATGACCTTGAGATCTTCTGCACTCACTCCAGCCAGGTTGCTCTGATCAATGGCGCTGAACAGAGCATCAGCATTTGCCTTTGAATTTCCAGCTGTGCCAGTTGATATTTGGATGGCATTATAAGTAGACGGACTCAAAACGCTTGCACTAGATCCGACAGCGGCAGATTTCGCCTGCGATGCTACGGTTGGGCTTGCCGTCGCGGCCGTTGCAGCCGCAGTTGCTGAGGCAGCGGAGCAATTGGGGTTTGAAAGTTTGCGAATCTCGAGACCAAATCCAATCGGAAAAGCAGAGGCACTGGTAGCCAGCAGGTAGAACGCAAGAGATATAGGGATCTGCATCTTAAAAGATTGTGTATGTGTTGTGATCAGGAGAAGCGACTTTGGTCGACACCAGTGCGGTATGTGTATATACGTGGGTACTAAGAGGCAAGTATATGCAGAATAGACTACAGCTATCAAAGCCGTGAGAGAACAAAAGTAGTGAATGAAAGAATGAGATATTGATATGCGAAGGATGAAAAATGAGCGCAGCTACAGAGGAAACCAAAAGATATATAAACAAGGAGAAAGAGTAGATCTTATAGTGGTTGTGTGGAGTACGAAAATTGACTCTTGTGCGGGTCTTGCCGAACACTGGAGCGAGAACAGACGAAAATTATGCGCGTCTCGATTCAGAAACCAGAACACAGTGGGCACGACTTTGCCATGCGCCCAGAGGAATGGGCTCCACAGCAATAAAACAATGGCAGACAGCAGGTACAGTGCAGTTGCAAACAGTTCTAAGTGCATATTTCTTCCTCCAGTTGAATTCCCCTGTTTGAGACGAAAATCGTCCCATCTACTTTCGTCTGAGCTTGGCAGAAGCGCCCTTGGCGTATCTATGGCCCCTAAAGCAGTATTTTCACGTCATTCGGTTGCTTGGCACCTTGTAACCGACGTGGTGATACGAACTCATTTCTTTGCGGAAGTGGCTCCCTGTCGTTTCAGGCCAGGTTCCACTGTAACGCTATACCTAAATAACCCGGCCAAACAGCGACGATACAGACCTGCGACAATAATATGAGCGCGAGACGCACAGGCCGCAGATGATATAACCTGGAAGCTAGAAATCTGTTCACAAATCAAGACTGGTATTTTTCTCGGCTCTAGCACACTCGCGTCAATCACGGTCTCGAGGACTCCGATTAGCTAAGTTGCAGAGATTTTTGTCTGCTTCTAAGACTCAGACCTCATAATGCAATAATGGGTATAAATTCCCTTGTTCTCACTAACATTCAGACCAAATGGAAGCCTTAAATACAGGTAGTTGATCATAATGCATAGAAACAGAGTTGAGTTCGAGTTCAGCAACATTCAGCAGCCACATTGAAAGATATGAGGTATCGCAAAGTATAGAGGACAAAGATCTAGGCATCGTGCTTGATATGAATACTTTTCGCGTCACTCGCTGTGGGTCCTGTTTATCTGTCTTTCACATTAAGTCAAATATTTCATGATTATGAACGGCAAGGCCAACAAGATACACTCAAGGAGCATCCGGTCTCGGTTTTCAGAGTAATTCAATTCCTTGATACAAGCCCAGCTACATACCTTCTTGATTCGCGACACTGGTTGCCCCAGTAGCATCTAGGTAAACACATAGAGAGGGACGAGTAATATGTTCTGCATTATCGTATAGTTTGGATTTTACCTTCCATGACGGCTGAGGTCGTAATTGAGGCTAGTGAGGACCCACCCGTTTGTACAAATGCGATCTTCCTACTAGCACTACAAATTTAACTGATACATTAAAGCTCAAATCTATCGTGCCGCTGGGCAGCAAGAGTTCCAAGCTGTCTCTCTCTAGCCTCTACAGCCCTCTCTCTTGCAGCCAATGCCTCTTCTCTCGATTGCCTCTCGGCCACTGCACATCTATTATAAAACAGATTACTCTTCTCCGAAGGCATCTCAGATGCTGCCGACATTACTGCAACATGACTCAATATCTCATATACCTCCTTCCCTTCCAGCTCAGCAAGGGGTGGCGAAAGTGGCGACATCGGTGACACCATCGACATCGCCCCCGGAGCACCCCTATGGTCTGCCACAAAACCCACATCCTCACCTCCAGTAGCTTCCTGTGGTGATGAGAAGCAATGTGCCTCAGTGGTGTATTGCTGCATGGGCGGTCCTCCGGCTAGATCATCCACTTCCGGCTGCATTCCGCGTAATTCTGCTTCATTTCTCCTTCTGCGATTTCTGCGCCTTATACAGAGCCATGCCGTGATAAGTAGTGATATTATAAAACCGGCGCCAGCGACTGCTATTCCCGCTATGGCCCCCGTCGACAAGGGAGTGCCTTTGTTTGAGGATACCGGTTCGCTATTGCTGCCATCCCCGCTGCCACTGCCGTTGCTTTCATCCCCGCTATCCGTCCCGCTACCATCTCCACCGTTGTTGCCATTGCTAGAGCTGTTACTATTTCCACCAGTGCAATTCACTGTAACTTCCACTATTCCAGGGATTGGATATGTTGGGTTGGAGTACTTTGAACAGTCGAAATCTGACTCGGTCGACTGAATGGTGACAGAAGGCGCACTCAAGAGATAAGGTGGAAGATCGATGCTACCAATTGTTTTGTCAGTTGAGGCTCAAAAACACCGACGAGTACGTGGCACAAAGAAAAACCACGGGTCAATACCTGACAAATGGTCCACTCAATTCGGCATCCCCTAGGATCACACCAAGGTCAGGCCAGTCGGTGCTAGCGATATATTCCAATGCAGAATTATTCTTTATGGACAGACTTCCCATGGTAAACATGGCTGGGAATGAAATATTGGTCAGTTTCGCGTTATCGTGGATGTTAAGCTCAAGGCCTAAGTCTAAGGTGCTTGGGAGTGCAAAGCCGGTAAAAGTATTATCATGAACTTCGATACTGCCCCCAGATATAGTCCCTACCCCTTGTAAGGCTATTTCCCAATTCACTGATGGCTGATTACAGAAACTTATTTCTAAGTCGTCGATCATTGGGGGGCCTGAGAAAGCTGGTAGCGGCGCCGAGTTACAGTTCAATTCAAGTGTACCGATACTAGCATTTGACGAGAAAGTTATGGTCGAGAGGTCTTGGTTATTGATGAGGCTCATTGTGAAGCCGAGAGTTTGAATGCCAGAATTGTAGAAAATCTCGTTCAGGCCTGTATTCGTGATGTTGACATAGCTTCCTTCGTAGCTTCCGCCGAATGTGAAGTTCCGAAGCGCAGGCAGACCAGCAAGCGTGAAAGTACCAGAATTACTTCCTAGACTCGGCAGGTCAAGGGATGTGATGCTTCCATAGTCCACAACTATGATTTCCTCGGCATCCTCGAGGGCAGGGAGGGACACGCTCGTTAAGGACCCGTCCACAATCCCGCCAGTCGGGTCTTCATAGAGGGCGTCGCCAACATAAATACCTCCAACATGCAATAATTTGGGGAGGGTAAAAGGCCCCGGAAAGTTGTTGCCAATCCAAAGAGTGTGGTTGATAATTGTACACTGGCTCATGAGATCCTGCTGGGCCGTGGTATTGATGATAAATCGGAAATAATCCGACGTCGTGCCACATGGGTCAGAGGCAGTGGGATAGGGAAACCCGGTGCCTGTGGCAGGTCAGAAAGTTTCTGGACGGTAGACTGGGAAGCTGGAACATAATACACTACTCACCATAGGCTACTGTGGCCGCCAGAGCAGAGAGCACTATGCCAGTGACCCTCATAACTGTCGTCGAAAACCATCAGGAAAACAAAAGTGGAAAACATCCTCCTGACGCGGGACAGGAGTTCATAAGTGCCTTGACAAATTGATCAACAGAGCAAATGATACCCCAAAGACGGCCTAGTCAATCAGCCTCTCTGTCACCATATCCCGCTTCTGATACGCTAAATATAGGGATCCGAAATTTCGAGCAAGGGCCATAGCGAATAAGAGCGCGTAATTTGCTCGCCAACGCCTAAAATGAACCAAGATGGTTTGGCTGATATGCTCTCCTTCGGACGTTGTATTGTCGGTAAGGCTGCATTGGCTCAGGGTCAGAGCGGTCCAGATAGGTCGGAAGATCTTTCATTTCTATTATATATGCAGATAGACAATAAGTAGAGTAACATATCTTGTATCATTCTTACCACCCGTTTAATGACTCCAAAATGCATCCTTATCCCACTGTCAACTAGTTATGCAACCCCGCCCATTTGAACCTTGCCCTTCAAGTTCTTCCACTTTCTCGCGGCACTCACCAGCACAGCAACACCCGCGCAAGCTATTGCAATAGCATATGCGACCTTTAAGCCATCCATATATGCCAAAATTATGCCGGGCACATCGTTGGCTGTGAAGACTTGTCGGATTTGACCAACTCCCGTGATCACAACAGCTGCCGGATCAACACCTGGAGCTGTTTCAGGAAGTCGGCGGATCAAAGTATTTGTAACAGCAGCCTGGCCAGCAGATGTCAAGAAAGCCCCTCCAATTGTCTGGCAGAAAAGAATCATCGCCGTGACAGATGAGAGGTCGTCGGGGGCCACAGATGCTTGGCCTGCGATGATGGGAACTTGGATAGCAAGGCCGATACCTATGCCGGCAAGAGCTTGGTAGCCTATCCAAGCACTAGACGAAGATGTCGTATCCAGAGTGTATAAGAGACCAGTACCTATGGTTGCCAGTATACTGCCAAAGATCATGAATGGGACAAAATGGCCGTAGGCAGATATGAGACTACCTGAGAGGATGGTGCAAATTGTCACTCCGAGGATGAGTGGCAGATTTCGAACCCCTGATTGCGAAGCCGACACGCCAGATACGACCTGAAAGTAAATTGGGAGCCAGTATAAAAGAAGGAAGAAGGCGCCACCGAGGAAGAAGTTGTACACCATCCCAACTGTGACAGTACGGTCCTTCATAAGACGACCCACAATCATAGCACGATCCCCTTGGTACCATTCGATGACAGCGAATACCGCGCTGATCACAACGAATCCAACCAATGTGCCAATAACGTCAGAGCTACCCCAAGTTTTTGATTGCCCTCCCCACTGCAGGGCTAGGATGTAGCAGATAATAGCTGACATGATAACAAAGGTTCCAGGAAGATCCATCTGCAAAAGCTTTTCCGTGAGTGCGGCCTTAACTGGGACGGCATGCGCCGGAGTCCTGAAGAAGAGGAAGATAATAAATCCTGACAGTCCGCCGATGGGGAGGTTGATGTAGAAGCACCATCTCCAAGATACCTTCTCCGCAAAGACACCGCCAAGGAGAGGTCCAATAACACTAGCAATTCCATACGCGGCGCCCAATAACCCGGTGAAGGCCGCTCTCTGCTCGGGAGGTGCAGCAAAAGCAATGATCGTGTAAGCCCCAGACGCAATTCCAGCGCCTCCAAGACCAGCAATCGCCCGACCCACAATCAATGCCGTGCTATTCGGTGCAACTCCTAAAGTCGCAATTGGTATCAAGGATAAGCTTCGTGAGGAAGGGATCTTACCACATATTAGACTACCCAACTCGAAAATAAAGATTGCCAACAAGAATGTTATTTTCAGCGGAAAGTACTTGTAGGCCTTTCCCCACGTCGACTGGAACGCACCGAAAGTTAGGAAGAAGGCAGCCGCGTACCAGCCGACGAGGTCCAAGCCGTGGAATTGGTCGGTGATTTTCGGTATGGCCGTTGCCACAATGGTCATGTCCAGCGAGACCTATGCAAGTCAGCTTAGTCTGTTATGTTTTGTGGGGTGTATATGAGGCAGATCAATATGACGGGTGGGGGGGGGGCAGAGCACCAGGGTGATATTGACAATGCGCCCCCGCCAACCCAGACCGCAAGGTACGTACCAAGAAGATACTGAGCAGAAGGGCAACAACAATGGCCGACAACCGAAGCCCAGATGGATAGTCTACTTTATCCTCAGCAGAAGCATCTCCCTCCTCCTTCTTTGCCTCGTGGATTGAACCTTCGATATCTGTAGGTTGGTCGCCGAATTCATTTTTCTCCTTTTCAATCGATGGGATGGGGGACGGCGAGGGAGTTCGAGTTATGCCAGTCTCCTTTTCCTCGCCCAACTTCTCATCTGCCAGGGTTGCCGCGCGTGAATCCATTCCAAGTGCCGCGACTACGGCAGTCTCAAAATGGATTAATGACCTAAAACAAAAATCCAGGAACCAGGAACAGGAAGACAAGAATTGATTGCTACCGAGATATAATCAACAGCAAGAGAAAAGAAAGGGACGCTTATATATGAGGCTACGAGATAGCAGAACATTTTTCCTTGCTGATGCCAGCCTGCGCGGCGGCTCAACCGCGGCGGAGATATTTGTTGATTGGAAATAAGCTGTCTGACGCCGCCCATGGTGCAGCATAGAATCACTAGGAGCAAGGTGAGGTGAAACCATTGCTTGGCTTACTCGCCAAGTCTTCCTGGTATCGCCGCGACGGCGGTGGTGAAATTACTTTGCTGACAATTTCGTGGGTCGACACGGAATTCCGTGTTGAGCTCGGCGACGATGACCCCATTTTGAGTCCAACCCCAGAAATTATACCTTTAGGTCGAATATTGACTCTGACCGGAGCGCAATGACTTGTGCCTTCTAGATTTTGGCCACCGGAGTCATCTATTCTGTCTTGCCCCTTTGATTTTCGTGATTTTCACAGCTCCATTCTGTTCACTTGCCTAATTCTCGATTCTTTGCGAGCACATGCGTCTGCAGGAACGACTACCGGCAGTTGATTGCTCGGCAGTTGATCTCAATCCTTGAGACATGTCAGCTCATCACGTCAAAAGATGAAAAGTACCTCAAAGTAGCCTTGCAATTATTATCCATATAGCGTAACTACTCCAAGCCTTTGTGGCTCGCGGGTCCCTTCAATATGGTGTGTTGATTTAGGCAATATTTCAGCAACGTAGCAAACTATCGATCTTGCCCAGATCGCGTCAAGTACGGGTCCGAAAGTTTATATCCAGTTATCAGGGTATTATATATACATGATTGCTCGATAGCAACGGTGTATTGAGTGGAAAAGTAGCCTGACTCCGCAACCTCCTGAATTCCAAACGCCGCCCGACACGCCGCCCAGCCTTTACCAGCCCTGGTTCTCATTGCCCTGTTGTACAGGAAAGTTCATCATCGCAAGATCTTGATTTAGCAAACTATCGAAAAACATCGTATCCGTATCAGACATTTCCCAACCCTCGGTGGGAACCTGCTCTGGCATGGCGGAAGAAAATCGATTACTGGTGAAGGATACCAATGGCGCATTGAGTGGCGTGCCGCTTGAGAATGGCAAATTTTGACGCGGCTGGATGTTCATATCTTGGCCGGCCATGTTAGCGGGTAGGGTATCCGGAAGTGATTGCGTCCTATTAGAGGGCGATGAAGATTGCGGTCGCACGACGCTGATCGTGCCAAAATATGGGATCGAAAGTTTGAGATTGGTAGTGTGCTGTCCCGATGTGGAATCTATTGCAAGGAGAGACCTAATCGCGTCTGCGCTCTGGCTCGCAACAGGGTCATTTGCTCGCTGCCGCTCAATTTCTTCCATCGATGCCAGAATGGCCTCGATGAGACGCCGGTCGTTATCCCTTTGATGCAGCTGTTCCCGACTGTCTGGTTCCAAGATACCGAGGAAGAGGGTGACACTCGCCGTAAAAGCCCCAAAATCAATAATTCTGCAGCAAAAGTTTCCCATATCTGTTTTCCGCAGCGCAAGGAATCGGTGAAGCATTTCTCGCGCAGCCTTCATGCAACTGAACTTGTTGTATTCGTAACGTCGCTCTGTGGTGGCACGTAGCATGAAGGGAAGGTGTAACAGACCCTGGAATTGAAAATAGCATAGTTGATACGTGATTCGGTCATACAGTGCCAAAGTCTCTCTTGAGCGGCCCGAAATCGCTTGCGGGATTTCCCACCATTCCTTGGGCATCTCAGCAGCCAGTTTCTCAAATTCTTCGTCAATCTTCTGGGTCGTGGTATAGGTATGCATTTGCTCATTTTGGTTGCGCTCAATAATTCGGCCCACTATATTAAACATCTTCCTACTGAAAAGATCATCCTTGTTGATATCAGGATTCTGAAAATTCTCGTCCGGCCCTATTGGCATGTCTTGTGACCCACATGGGAGGCCAAGCAACATCGACTAAAATGGTTAATAAGGGCTCATGTCGTGATATGTAATCCAACTTACAAGATATCTATCTCCTTGAACAATGTGACTCCAAGCATGTTTCGCTACAGGTATAGTGCAAGACGTTAGGTGGATTCCCATCAACTGTCCAATGTTCAATGCCTTCCGGATAGTGAGCCACGCACGGCGCGGGTTTCCGGCATTGATATGATATGAGCATTGTACTATCAAACAGTCGAGGCCATCAATCGAACTGACTAGCTCTTCGTCTGAAGTAACCAGAGTCTGGACCGTGGCTACGTATCGCTCCATGCGGGCCTCGACAGATGGGTATAGCTTGAGCTGGGTCGTATCAAATCCCGCGTCAAGCTGCTGAAGACACGATGCAAGATATAGCAGGATACGTGCGATGCTGGTAGGAGATCCTTTAGAAATTTCGGCAAGATCAAACTTGGGCGTGGCCAGTGGGTCGAAGGTCTGGATAGCAAATGCGTGTAGATTGAGCCAAAAGGAAGATGCTTCGCAGATGCGATCCATAACATGCTGTGGTGGTAGGAGCTCCAGGAGAGCTTGTCGGATCCTCTCGACTCTGGGCACTCTGCCGCATGCAAAAGAAACAGATTTTGCCCCTGCACTTTGCGAGGTGGGCGTGGGAGCTTGCGACAGGTCGACTTCTCTACGGCCGAGCTAATGTAGGTCAGTGATAAATATCTAGGTAGGTTGAGGAGCGGGCGGCACTAACTGCTGTGTTGTCAAAAAGGGCCAGAAAAGGGGCCGTTTCGTGCACAGCGGGAATGTAAGTCATGCTGTTCGGCTCCGCGGTAAGAATATCATCGGTGGCTAGGGACTCTGGAGTCATCATTTTCTCTTCCTCCTCAAATGAAGAGATCTTAGCGACTAAGGTCTCGAGCAACTGCTCCACCCGACCAAGCCTTCCCTGGATATGGCTGTTGCTGGTTGAGATCTCTTCTCCCTCTGGGAAATCCTGGCTGAGGCATTTTGTCCTATAAATTCCAATCAGCACTGCTCGAAAACTTCAATGCTGAACATAAACTCCAAGCCTCAACGTGGGCCGGCGAGTGGAGAAGGTTGGGGTGGGGGGCTTCAGCTTATATACAAACAAGAAACAACGTACCCTCGAGCCAAACATCCAGAGCAGATAGGTACATCCTCCGAACTTAACTGACACCGAATCTTCCGGCGTTTGCCTGGGCGGCATCAGCACCATATCCGCCGCCACCGGGGGATACTCACACTCCCAACAACTATGAGTTCCTTTGCGCAGTCTTTTGCGACGATGTTCGGATTCGGCGTTCGAGGCACTCGACGACATTGTCCAGGGTGGAGGGGTAGTTATTCTGGCCGCCTACCACTGAATAATTTTAAGAGATGAGTGCAGGACAGAGACAAGAGGCGGAGACGGCGGGCTGGGAAAAATTTGGTACACTACAAAGGTGTACGTACGGACATGTTGCAAGGACAGGGCAACATATCTCTCCCTCCGTCGGACTGAATTGATGGTTCGTAAGCTTACTAACTGTTGAAGATTCTGTTCCGCCACTCGGCGGACGAATCTGCCGTGCCACGATTGGCTGATTTGGTCCGCAATTGCGCACTGCTCCGCTAGGACGGATTCTCTTTCTGCCGGGCGGTGACCAGATAGCGACGCGGGGCAAAGCTACCCCGCGTCGTCCTGATTCGGATGGCTCTTACAGAAGTTGCGCGAAACAACAAAACCATGAAGCAATCATCAAACTAATGGTTATAGTGAAATCACAGGACTAGGACAGAGCCACACAACTGAGAAATATATCGTCCAGCGATACTTCGGTAAGCTGGTAGGTACGGGAGGCGTCCATACTTCGAGAAAGTTACTTGTCACCTGCTGTATGCCAAGCGACGAAGTCACAGCCCAGACTGAAGTACCACGCGCGCCATACCTTCAGCTGGTCCGTGCACTTAAGTTATTCCTTCAGACTTTGACGAATAGGACAGCGATTTTGCTCGTAGCTGTACGTATCTCAATGGTAGGTCACAGACTTCGCAGGAAATATGGAGGAAGGATTCGATTTGGAACGCTGCGTAGGTTCCGTTAGTCTTTTAGAGGCTTCTAGACAACATTTCAAATTCAGCCCTGAAGCAGAACATCTCATGCGTAGTGATGCCGATTTAAGCCGGCCTGCACCTCCTCTGTGAGCTACTTCTGTGTACTACTCACGTGATGTGCATGAAAACGGATTTAAACGGTCTAACTTTAATAGTACTATTGCAGTAAAATCCGTGTGTCCATTTTAGAATCATAGGGAGCGTAGACTGAAGCTGGTTTAACATCTTACTGTACTGCGCACTCAAATCATCTTTGGGAGAAGGCAATTGACGGATGAATGTCAACGCCAAGCGCTGTGGGAAAACGCCAAGACCAGATCAAAGAAGGCTGCGTGTTCACGGATCTGTGCAAGGATCATAGGATTAGTCATTTTAGGACTATCATTTTGCCGAAGCCGAGCCTTCTTTCTCTTCAAAGAAAACCTTCCCTGAGCCTTCAGCTGATACATGGGTGCTAGCCTGCGGCTCACACGAAGCCTTCGAAATTGGCGTTCCTTTTACATGATCTCTATCATGTGATTCGACACGTGATACTTTTTGACGGTTGAAAGAGTCCATCAAAGAGTCCATCAATAGAGTTCAGTTAACCTGTAATCAAAACAAGGTCTAGCCAAGTACACAAACCTACTACCTGGCTGACCCTTTCACTCTGTACGATTAAGCACCTGACAATATCTGCTCAGAGCTATATTGGCTGTCACGTCCCTCTAATACTTCACGCGGGGGCGGGAGGCCGGGGTGGCTACGTTGGGCTGATTTGTGCATCTGAATAAGGCCTAAGCGGAGTTCGCATTGCCGTGTTGCCGGCCACAACAAGGAGAATTCGACACGCTGTACCACAAAGCCGCAGACAAACCAGGACACCTGAAGCCCTCTCCAGTAGAAGGCTGGTGTAGTGGTTCAGCCTTTTGGTTTCTGCTGATAATTCCTAAGGTGGAGCTCGGAACCGATTATCCCGACACGTTGACCATCATGGCCGACATAGCATCAACATATTCAGACCAACATCGGCGGGAAGAGGCTGAGAAGCTGCAAATACAGGTGATGGAAACTCGTAAGACGAAGCTTGGGCCCAATCATCCCGATACATTGTCTATAATGGCCGACTTAGCATTAACATATTCGAATCAAGACCGGTGGAAAGAGGCCGAGAAGTTGCAGATACAAGTGATGGAAGCCCGTAAGATACAGCTCGGGGCCGACCATCTCGATACACTGGCCATAATGGCCAACTTAGCATCCACATATTCAAACCAAGGCCAGTGGGAAGAGGCTGAGAAACTGGAAGTACATGTGATGGAGGCTCGTAAGATGAAGCTTGGGGCCGACCATCCCAACGCGTTGCTTGTATCTTCAATTTTGGCCATTTTTGGCTCGGTTTCGCTATGTGGCTGGTGTACAAACCTCTTCACTGGTGACCCAGATCGATATCACAAACTCGATGAAGAAAATAAGTACAAAACTAAACCAAGAAAATTAAGCCGTATAAAGAACGGGGCTTCATTAGGCTGCCTGATGTGTTCTGAAATCTGGTCCGATGCAGTGCGAAAAAACCGGACTGATGACGATGCAATCTCTTTCGAGGCCTCAGGATCTGTTGTAGCCCAAAATGATGATCTGGGATATCAAGGTCCTGTCACTCTTAATTTTCATTTCTACTCCTCAACCACCGAGAAAACGTCAAATACACAATCCACCATGTTTACTTGTTTCTCATCAGCTGGTAAGCTCCTGCATCATGATCATAACTGAGCACAAGGGTAACAAAATACCACATAGAATTTCCGTGGACCCCTTCGCTCACTGAAGAGACTTCTTCATCATCAACCCTAGATTTAGCCCAAAAGTGGACTCAGAGTTGCTTCGAGCAACACTCAGAGTGTGTAAAGTTTCAAACTTCAGATTGGATGCCAACGCGGGTCCTTGAAGTAGACACTAAGACGTGGAAGCTTCGAATGCCTGCGGAAGAAAACATCGCCATCGAAAAATACGTGACTCTAAGTTACTGTTGGGGCAAAGACCCATTTTTGAACTTGACAACCGGGGTTTTCAACTCATTCAAAGGTGGCCACCCTATTGCTCAGCTCCCCAAAACATTTCAGGAGGCTATTTCCGTGGCAAATTACTTTGGTATTAAGTATATATGGATTGACGCGCTTTGCATAATCCAGGATTCCACTGAAGACTGGATAAAAGAAAGCGGAAAGATGTGCAAAGTTTACAGTAATGCATACTGCAATTTAATAGCGGCGGCTTCGGAAAACCCGCACGGAGGCCTTTTCCGCAGACGAAATCGGAGCTGTCCGCCACTAGCGACTATAAAGCCCAAGTGGGCGAATGGTAATCAATACTCCATGCTCAGTTCCATTGATTCCGTGGGAGCGATGAATCTCTATTATGACGAGTTGAATTCCACAAATACTGCCTTTCGAGGCTGGATCTTGCAAGAACGCATCCTTGCGCCTCGACTACTCTGTTTTTGCAATAATCAAGTGTATTTTGAGTGTGAGCAGGGTATCAAAAGTGAAGTATGTCCGAGCGGGCCGCCTTCATATATGAACGTGGGATGCACTGGTAGCCACGATGGATCACCAATGAAACGGTGGTCTAGTCTCGTTGATGAATATTCGGCGTGCCTTTTGACGAAGCCGAGTGATAAACTCGTCGCGTTGTCAGGCGTTGCAGACCGGTACAGTGAGATCCTTAACGATACTTACGTAGCTGGATTGTGGCAGTCACAGCTGCCTTGGAATCTCATGTGGTATGTGCAACAGGGACAGGAGGCAAAGAGAGCAGAAACATACAGAGCTCCGACTTGGTCATGGGCGTCTATTGATGGTAATCTCTTTATGAACTACGAGGGAGATTACACCAATCCAACATGTTACGTTGAGGGAATAAAAGTTAACGTTGAGACGCAAGGAGCTAGTCAAACGGGACAGGTTCGAGGAGGAGATCTGCGTTTGATTGCACCAGCTGCAACGGTTACCAAAGTCTCTGACGGCTGGTCTCCTTGGATATTCAATGATAAAGGCGGGTTAAGGTGCAATGCGACTATCTCCGCTGATATCGAGAGTGAAGACTTTCAAGTCGGGGATTTGGCAACTCTGGTCTTACTTTTATCAGAGCAAAGCGACAAAACTAGGATTCAATTCGAGGGGTTAGTCTTGAAGCCAGTAGGCGCGAGATCCGGGACTTACACTAGGGCCGGCAAATTTACTTTTTATGACTTCGATTATTACGAACGAGACCTCAGGGAGTTTGGGATTAGAATGACAAAGAAAGATGGGGCAATATCTTTAGACGTAAATTCGTCAAAGAAGCAGTCATTCATAATCCTCTGAGCTACTGGCACTGACGCACTGTGTGCCATATACTAGGTACAATCCTTAGAACTGAAGCATTGAATTTCTAAACGCTCTGTGTATACGTTAGCTTAATGAGGCCCGTAGACTGCAGTTATTCCTTGCATACAGCGGGAGCATTGCGATGTGCAACAAAACTCAGCTCAATCAAAAGCAAGGGTATATAAGGAGGCTGTTGAAAATGCCTTGCCCAATAGAATCGAATTCGCATTATGGGATCGGCACCCTTCGTCCTCACCTTATCCCTTGCATGAGTGCCTTATATAGAACCAACATTTTAAAGACAAATTCTGCTAAAAGAGACGTCTTCGTTTAGTAATTGGGCTGTTATTCGCACTCGGCGGAGTAGAAATACTCGCTTGCAGCCTCCACAGCTTCAGTAGGCGGAAGGTCGGTCCAGATGCTGTTTCCCCAGACTTGTCTGTAAAGACGTAGCTACCAAACCATGCCTGAACGGCGACCTTGTCACCTGCGGTAAAATAAGAGGCGTCTATAATATCGTTATCTTGGTCGTCGTCCGTGGAAGTTCCGTCGAAGCTGGCAGGAAATGCGCCTTCGGGAGTAAAAGAAGGAGAGGCGAGGTCTGACTCTGTTGCCTTAACACGTAAGGGATTTGCAACAGTGAGATTTCCCTCTCGCCGACGAATCAGATTTTCGGAATGCCCAGAGATTGTTCCTCAACTTCTAACTGTAAGGAAAACTCGGGCTTGTTCTTATTAAAATTGTTTTCGGCGCTCCTGAGTCTGATAAATGGTCCGAGCTGGCCTAGCAGGATGATGCCTAAAGGGCCAGGCTCTTCATCATTATACAAGTCGCCCGGGTCATTATAGGCCAGCCACTTTATCCCAGTTCCACTGACAGCCTACCACGAAAGCTTCGGATCAAGACGATTAAGATTCTCAACATACACCCATTGGCCGCGGAAATATGCCTGTTGGTCGCATAAAGCCAATTGTTGCTCCCTCTCTCTAACCTTCGCCAATGTACGCCCCTCGGCCTCCCGAACCTTGCCCTCCCTCTTCTCCTTCTCTTCCTTGGCAGCAGCTTCATAGCGCAAGAAAGCTTGCATAGCAGAATCGTCCCGTGCCTGCCTATCCTTGCGACGCTGCTCTTCTTGTTGGTAGAAAAGCACACGCCTCTCTGCCGTACTCACCGCCGTAGAAACCCGCTGCTGACGGACATCTCGACTTCTACACTCCGCCTTCTGAGACTGTTCTTGGATGCAAAGTTGATCAGATTGCCTGCGCTCTTCAGCTGCAAGCCCAAGTACTCGAATCTTCGCACGTTGTTGCTCGATCCTTACAGCCAACTGGTCACCACACTGCCCCTTAGTAACTAGGATCGGTCTACCCTGCAAGTCGGGAGGTAGAGAGCCAGAAGGAGTAGGTAGAATAGGGGAAGACATTATTCAGCTATAAACAAGAGGCATAATGAGAATATAAATCTACAGAATGCAAATGTAGTATTAAAATAGCTATAACGTCCTATATAGAGAAACAGAGAACAGTATAGAGATACTAAGCCGGAACCCAAAACGTCTCAATACTCTAGATTGTATAGGGGTCAAGACAAAGTGGTTATATGGCTCAAACACCTACCAGTAGAAAAAAGAAAACACACACTAACAAGCAAAGCATGTAAGGACAATATGTAAAAGAAAACTGGATCTACAATTGAAACTCGACTTGAAGTACGGGGCGGATTATATTTACAGCGATCTGTAAGAATACGGATTATATTTCCACCGAATTATAAGAAACCACGCGAACCACGTTCGGAAAAGCGCCAAGGCCGGATCGAAGAATGGCCGAAACCGAGCCTTCTTTCTCTTCAAAGAAGAAAACCTTCTCTGAGCATTCAGCTGATATTGAAGGCAAAGTGGGGGCCAAAGGTAGAAAAGCTACGGAGTAAAGTTCAACCGTCTTTTATGCAGCCAGCACTATTCTACCCGGGGTTGGCGCCCTCTACATCGGTACTGTGCCGTCGGGATAGGTATAATTTTCCTTACCCTGGCAATGATAAACGATTCTACTATTTTAAGGGGGCGGTTTTCCACCGCGCCTCCAATTATAGAGCTAATTTCAGCCCGTGATCAATGACGAAGTTGAACTCTGCACCATGATCTATCCCTCTGTCCAATGATGAGGTACTACAATCTTAAATTTGCAACCTTGTCCAATGCTTTCTGGGACCCCTGTTATCTCTGAAGGCGTTCATTCGAGCTCATCAACCGCCCCCTGATCGGAGCTGCCCAGGCAACGCGTCGTAAAATTTAGCTTAGTGATATTTCGGACACAGATAGCTTCATGCATACCGTCGGCGGTCTGCGGCTGAACTGCGGCCGGGCTAAGATCTTTAGGGACGCCTGGTGAATGAAGTTATAAAGAGATTTCGCTGGTAGCCCTTTTTTTTCTTGTCTCCTTTGAAACAGTGTCCACAAAGTCATACCTCCTACGCATATATCCCTTCTGCATCTCTGCCAAGAAGCCAATCATTTACGGTCGCCGGAGTAGTCGCGAAGAATCCGCCCAATATGTCTGAAGAGCAGTTCAATAACAACGAGAAACCATCCGACAACCCATCCGTCAAGAAGAACCCGATCGAGTCCGTCATGGACTTTTTTAAGAAGCTCTTCTCCTGCATCAACGATGCGACGGAGACGGTCAACAAAGTTTCGAATATAAGCAACAACGTTCAGCAACAGGTGCAGCAGGTGCAACAGGGACAGCTACCATCACAACTGCCAACACAGCTACCTACACAGCTGCCTACACAGCTGCCAACACAAGTTCCAGCACAGCTGCCAACGCCCATACAATCAACAAACTGTACGTTGGGATATTACTATTTTCCTTCTGTAGATTTTGAGAAAGCTTGCCTGCTAACCCTCTGTTAGAAATTGATCCCGAATGACTCATTGATGGTTACCATCCAACCCGATTCTTCATGATTTACAACGATCATTTCAGTGCAAGACGGTTATTGCGAGGCATACTATGTAGGAGATGACCTATTCGCTTGTTTGCTTTGGTTGCTTGAGTTTTTAAATATACCTCTCAACGCGTTTTAAGCCCCGACATGAATGGGGGGAAATGAGGAATGGGGGGGATGTAATTCTAGCGTAGCCTTGTGTAGCGAAGCTTTTTACTAGAACTAGCCCCTGGGACGTGCATGCAACCTGGTAATTCTAGGATGAATTTACCTGCCGTGATTATTAATAGTAACAGTAATTTTACCACGTATGCCTTACAGTTTTACGATCCTGGATGAGCGTCGCCCCACACGATGATCCAAGACGGGTTTCCAGGCAAAAAGGTCACAGAATGTGGCTTTACCCATCAGGTAAAGCAATGCATTCAAAGGGTTCAAAATAAAGGTTGTATTCAGTCTAAGGTTCTAATATAGCACGATCCTATATAAATATATTCGATCGCTAGCCGGGATGGATTTACCCCTAATCCGGCTGATAAGGGCAGTTGCCTTGCTACCAAGGCAACTACTAGTATATCCTTAAGGATATATTGATACTAGGCAAACCTAAAAGAAAGAGGTTTTACTCCAGAGACTAGTCCTTAGATTTGGATATAACTTAGTTGTCTTAAGCCTATAAACTTCCTCCCTTATTACCTGTATCTATTTGTATATCTACCTGATCTACCTAGCTAATTGTCCTGTCTATTATATTAAGCCGATTCAAATCAATAAGGGTCTTGAGGCTATTACTAGGCTTCTCCTTTATTATAGTGTTGGCTATATTGTGCTTCCTATCGATCTATACTACTTATAATATCTCTCTATACTTATAGGCTTGTTGTAGGTATATTATATCGATTATTAAACGCTTCTTGTATATTATTCCAAGTTATATAAAACAATCGTAAAGGGATTTCGAGTCAATATAAATCGTAAGGTTGATTAGTTGTTGTAGGATCTGCTAAATCATTAATTTGATTACTGTTATATTGTCGAAACCTAAGGATATAGTATATAGTTTAGCTACTAAGATACTTTAGGTAATATGCTTATATTTGACTGAACTCTAGTGGATTATATTCGCTCTATTATCCTTGTCTACTGTAATAACTATATATCCAATCTAGGAAGATATATCGTGGTTGTTTATAAAAGAAGAGTCTATAAAGACTGCTATATAAAGGGTCTATAGGTTAAGGGAGATAAAGTATAGTCTTTTCTTAGAGTGATTAAGTTGCTAGGATAGCTGTTTATTCAGAAAATTGATCTGTTTGTCTATAATAGTTGAATTAGTTATCTATATAGTAAAGGAGTATCTAAAGGCCTGCTTTAGCTATAATACAGTTATAATATAGGCTCTATAAGTATACTAGGTAATATAAGAGTTATAGTCTTTGGCTAATTTAATCTTTAAGATTTAATAGGTCTAGCTAATTGTAATTAAGTTATCTGTATTATAAAGCTAAATAACTATACTATTAAAAAGAATAGGTAATATAGTTAGTAACTCCTAGCAAGGCTTTAAAGAAAAGATCAAGGCTGCTTCTTCCTTATTAGCTAGGGTAGTATTAGCTAGTAGTAGTATATTATTAGTCTATATACTAATAACTCTATTACTATACTTCTTAATTAAGAGACAAGGATTAAAGGTTAAGTCTTTTATATCAAGCTTCTTGATATAGTATTTATAGTATATATTATACTAGTAAGTACCTGATTCAGTTAATCTATAAAGAGGTTGGATAAGCTATAAAAACTTTGACTAAAGAGCTAGTTTAGTAGGTGGTTTGAGGTAGATATCTCTAGTTAGCTATATCTGAGACTATATATAAGCTTAAGAAATATCCTGAAGATATAGCTTTATATCCTAGATATAAAGAGAAGGTATAAGACTTAAGAGTATCTACTGACTAGCCTACTGGATTATAGGGGCCTGTATAAGGATCTTATCCTTGCTATTATTACTATATCCCTAAATAACTAGTCAGGATTTTTTAAAGGCTTTTTTAGTACCTGTATACTTAACTTTATCTATAAACCTAGTCTTAAAGACTTGACTATTAGATAGGATATAATTAACGATTTTGAAGACACTATATTTAAATAAGCTATTCAATTCCTTCTAGTAAGACTGCTTAAAAGGTTTGCTACTACTACTAAACTAGGTGTTCTAGAGATTAGGATCAGGGATTCAGATTCTAATATCAGCTATAAAAGAGTTAAGTCAAGGTTACTTCTATAGGTGACCTTAAGGTCTTTATAAAGGCTCTGATTGGCCAGGATCTTCCACTATAATAGTATCTTCTGGGAGGGTATTATCTGGCTAGATAGCTGGCTAGATAGCTGGCTGGATAGATAGCTAAATTGCTGGTTAAATTGATCCTTCTGGCTATAGGGTTCTAGCTATAGGTTTATCTGGTTGGATTGTTAGCTCTAAAGCTGGTGGTTCCTGTAAATACAGCTTTATAACTGTAGTCCTAAACTGGGTAGGTTGTCCGTTGATTTCTACTATAGCTATCTCCTCCTTAATTATCAAGAGTTTATATAGTCTATTCTATACCTTCTTATGAATCCTCTAAACCAATACCTCTAATCTAGCCTCTAAATTATATATATTATCGACTTATAGGCTATTATACTATTATAGAGCGTCTGTAACTTATTGATTTGTCTATAGCTTTAAGAGTTCTTAAGTAGCTTTCTTGATAGTAGCTGCTTTCTAGGTAATTGAAGGGGAAGAAAGGTTAGATTTAGATAGTTAAGGATATAAGCTAAATACTAGTAGAGTAGGTACTAGTCTATTAGGTTCTATTATATTATTAACTACTTTGACTAAGAGTTATAAAAGGATAGCTTTGCTTACAGTTATATCTACTAATTCCTCTAATATTACTTTATATATATAGTATAAAGGTATATAATATTGTTCTATAATTCCTATTAATTAAGCTGCTTTAGTAGGAACTGCTTTAGTTCAAATATTTAGGATCTAGATGTTCTGCTAGAACTTAATAGCTATAAAGTTAGTTCCTGTATTATAAACTATTAGATCTAGAGGTCCTAAGTAGGTATCAATCTAGTAAAATTAAAGTATATCCTATATATATTAAGCTATTATATTTTCAAGCTATCTAGCAGCCTGGAAGTATATAGCTTTATTAATAATATAGAGGACTAGTAATCTATTGATATATATTATATCTATATATATAGTATAATTAAAAGCAATATTATTATTATAGAGTATAAATTTAAATTGTTAGGGAGTCTAGCTATTCTTCTAGTAAAGGGAATAGTATTTAGTAAGCTTCTGAATCAAGCTGAAATGCTAGGGATTATTATATCTAGCCTGATTTAAGATAGAATATAGGTGTTCTATAGTTAGGTATCTGAATTAATAGTATAGCTAGTATAATTCAGGCTCTATAAGGTAGCTGGCTATAGGGTTTCCCTATATAATAAAGGGATGTCTATAGTTATAGATAACTAGGTAAGATCCTTCTAGATAGACAATCTAATCTATAAGATTGTTGTAATATACTCCTATCTTGTTAAGGTCCTGAAGATAAAGAAGGAAAGGGGTATCTATATCAACTATATAGAATACAGCTAATCTAATAGATATATTAAGTATAACTAACCTAATTGAAGTAGTAGTATTAATACTAAAATATACTGAGATTAATCTAGTAGTTGTAGTATCTAGGATATTAAGGTTAAACGCTTTTAAGTAAGCTTGATACTGGTTCTTTCTAGCTGTAGAGATCTATACTATACCTGTATTGATTATTATACTAGCAAAGTGGTTGTCTGAATACCAAGTCAAGTAGATCAATGGCTGCTCTAATTAATCAATTCTATAAGCAGTAGTGTTAGTTAAAGTATACTTAAAGGTTTGATTGGCTAGTATATCAACTATCTATTAAGCCTACTCTATATTTACTATCCTATATATTATAAGGTAGGTTATAGAATCAGGATTATTTGAATTTGGTTAAGTATTATCTGTAATCAAGGCTTTAAAAGCTTCTTAAAGATTGTCTATATTATCTATATCCTCTAGTTTAGCTATATATTACCAAAAGCTCTTGTCTATTTAGTCAAAATACTGTCTTAGCTTACTTGTAGCTTCCTTATACTCTAAAGGTATATAATTGGTTGACTAATAGCCAGCTTTCTAATAGACTAAGCACTTCTTAGTA
This sequence comes from Oidiodendron maius Zn, assembly GCA_000827325.1. Classification (NCBI taxonomy): domain Eukaryota; kingdom Fungi; phylum Ascomycota; class Leotiomycetes; family Myxotrichaceae; genus Oidiodendron; species Oidiodendron maius. The sequence continues at coordinate 312,232 of KN832887.1, read as the reverse complement.
TAGTCTTAAGGCTAGCAGTATTTTCGATCCTTTGATAGTATATAAGACTATTGTCTAGGTCTGAATCAAGAGGGAGGTAGTCGAGAAGGTCTATAATACTAACAGTCAATATAATATATATCAGGATCTAGTTTAGGATCAGGATTAGGGTCTGGTAGATCTATAATATAAGCATTTGGAGGCTTAGACTGCTTAAATATAGCAATTGATGACTGTAAATCACTAATAATACCTATAAGAGTATTACTAGCCTTGTAATATATAAAGCGATAGGCTTTATTGGTTCGATATATATTAATAAGCTTGTTATAGGCAATCTTATTATTATAATATATAGTTGGAAGGTTATACTGGATTGTTATTATCTACTTGATCAAGATATTAAGGTATTAAGCTATAGTCTTGCCTGGATTCTCCCTGATTATAGTACTTAGTAAAAGAGTCTTCTATTTAAGTATATTTAGATAGCCTTGTTTACTGGTTTCGAATCTCTTGCTAATAGCCTTATAAAGCTGGTTAATATTATAGCCTTTTTGTCGATATACCTTATAGTAGTAGTCCTTAGCTAGACTACTAAGTATTATTGAGAAGGCTAAGCTTTAAGCTTCTCTAGGGACACTAGCTTTTATATAGTTATCAAGGAATATACCAAATTTGAAGTTAAAGCTATTATTAGGTTGTCCTGAATATCGATCCTCCTTAGTATATATTTTAGCCAGGTTAGCTATCTATTGACTAAAGTCAGGCTAGAGTTCTTTAATCTAGGGAGTCTAGATTCAAGGTATCTGGGGTATTGGATCTTAGGGAATTCAAGGCTGTATTAGTAGATATAGTCTTATTAGGCTTATAGGAGGACTGGTATTATAGATATTAGGTTGGTTCTCTAGCTAAGGGTCTTGTTAAGGTTCTTGTTATCCTAATACTGACTTGTATCCACTTAGTGATAGATATCTGACTAACCTAGTCAGTCTATAAGCAGGTATTCAAGGTCCTTATAGTCTATAAGATCAAGTATTCGTTTAGGGAGGGGTTGTAAAACAGAGTTAAGGGCTTAGAAATCAAGCAGGAGGGTTTTAAGTTTGATTTAAAGGAGTCTTCTTGTTTAGAGCTTTAGGATTACCTTCTAGCTAAGGTAATTTATCTTTTATAGCTGCTATTAAGGCTTCTGCTTTATCTATATTCCTTGAGTTATCTATATAAACACCTTATATTCAGAGGCAGTTATATAGCTTGTTTAGTAGGCTTAGTTGTACTTGTCTGAATATATCTATAGTGAAGTTCTTGAAGTTCTTATTATATAACTAGAAGAGGCTACTGCTAGTAAGAGCCAGTTAAAGGTATTCTATATATCGCTATATAACGAATTCATTAAGGTCTTCTATTGTTACTAGTAGCTGTATCACTTTATTTGACTACTAGTCTTCAGGTCAAATACCAGGTGATTCTCTTTAGTTACTACCTTCTACTATATCCTCTATATTACCTTGATCCTCTATCCTGTATGTTTTAGCCTTTCAGATACTCTGCTTAGTATTCTATATCCAAGTAAGGAAGGCAAGTAAGTAAACTGAGTCAGTTACTCTACTTGTAAGTCTATATCCTTATAAAGAAGGTAAGTAAGTAGTCTGATTGACTAGATTAAAGTGTCTTTGGTTGGATATTTGATAGATTTGATAGATTTAATGGTTTTGATTTAACTAGCAAAGGTTAAGAGGTTGATTCTGACTAGTAAAGGTCAAGGATTATATATAGATAGTATATATAGGTCAAATATATCCTTAATGGCTACTGTAATTGTAATAGAAGAGGGGAATATAAAACCTTAGAGTAGCTGTCTAGCTAATGGCCACTATAATTATAACAGAAAGCTGATAAGCTGCTTCTGTTGATAAGATAGAGACTCGAATAGTCAAGCAGTTGAATGGCTACTGTAATTGTAACGGAACTACTGTTGATCTAATCGAATATATCTTCTTCTTCTAGGTAAGTATAGCTGATCTGAATCGAAACTGATCAGTATAGCTTTACCTATCAGGTAAAGCAATGCATTCAAAGGGTTCAAAATAAAGGTTGTATTTAGTCTAAGGTTCTAATATAGCGCAATCCCATATAAATATATTCGATCGCTAGCCGGGATGGATTTACCCCTAATCCGGCTGATGAGGGCAGTTGCCTTGCCACCAAGGCAACTACTAGTATATCCTCAAGGATATACCGACACAGAAGGCACGTAATTTGCTTCAGCAGGCGGTCTGCAACATGCTAGTTGTTTTGCGGATCACGATGATAAGGCAGAAATGTCTTTCTATACAAGCTTTGAAGGAGAGAGAACCAAAGCCGAAAATTGACATAGTTGGGTAAGGAATTAGATAGCTCAGAAACGTGAAATAGTATTTTCGTTAAGTTTGTTGCCATTAATTAAGTTCGTCAGCCTCACAACGGGATTTTCGCTGCCGAGGTGTCGGTTAGTAGACCACTACATGCGTGTCTACCCAAGGCAAACCCAACGCACAGTCCGCTAAGCCTCAATGCTCTCGCTTTTTGGGCCATTGCTATTTTGTAGTGCTTGCTTGTTGGCTCTAATCCACCTGAGCTATGTATAATGTTTTATACCGTCCGATGATAGGATGGAACGTTTAATAGCAGATCCGCACTTGCTATAGAGCCCATGCTAAGGGTTGTCACTGCTCATCTTCTAGTGATTCGTGCATATGGCACCATGTGGCTGATCAACACGTCAACACTTTCACTGGAGTCATTCTACAGCAATGAAATTCCAACGTACGCCATCCTCTCGCACACTTGGGGACAAGAGGAGGTGTCGTTTAAAGAATTTGTCAGGGCTCGTGAGGACAAGCACTTCGATATTACAAGCAAGGCAGGCTACCGCAAGATAATAGCAACATGTAAGGAGGCAGTTAAGGAGGGCTGCTCCTATGCTTGGGTCGACACTTGTTGCATCGACAAGGCGAGCAGCGCAGAACTGACCGAGGCTATCAATTCCATGTTCAGCTGGTACCGGCAGTCGAAAATCTGCTTCGCATACTTGTGCGATTTTGAGCTCCATGAATCAGATGGTTATTTACATCCTTACGAGTTCGGTGCTGCTTTGCGTGAATGTCGATGGTTTACCCGCGGTTGGACTCTCCAAGAGCTGCTTGCGCCGAAACACGTACGTTTCTTGAACTCGCAATGGCAGAATATTGGAACGAGAGGTGATCTCCACCAACTCATCGCCAGTATTACAAGTCTCCCCAAATCCGTGCTCGTCATTCCCCCGAAGAACGATGTCCGTGATTTCCCAGTCGCCACGCGGATATCTTGGGTAGCCAAACGCCAGACTGCTAGGATAGAGGATTTGTCGTATAGTCTCCTGGGAATCCTTGACCTCAATATGCCGATGCTCTACGGGGAGGGTGCAGCTGCTTTTACTCGGCTCCAGGGGGAGATCATTAGAAAGTACAATGATCTTTCCATCTTTGCCTGGACAGGGGACGCCATAGGAGGGGGATACATGAACATCTTGGCTGCTGCACCTTCGGCCTTCGCCAGTAGTGCGGCAGTCAGCTATCGCAACAATATGAAAAGTCGCCTTGCTCACAGATTGGCCGCACAGTTCTCTCTAACAAACCAAGGCGTCCTTTTCCCCCGTGTAAGGCTCCAACACCAGAGTGCAGTTCCAGGATATAGCCACCACTACGTATTGGACCTCAAGTATCCCAACCCTGCCCTTTGTGACAATAATAAGAGCCGCACATATATCATCCTTCGAAAGATTGGGTCAGGGCTTTTCGTCCGACTTCAAGAAAGTCTAAGGCAGGACGCATTTCGAACACGTCCCATTAGCAGTGCGTTCTACGAATCAGTGTGCATCCTCAACAACCTGAAAGCCTCCGAGCCGCTAGTGTGGCAACTCAGTCGGTGGGAACACTACGCCATCCGCCTGCGCTGGAAGCGGTGGGATAAGCTTAATGAAAAATTCTGGCATATTCGGACGGCAGAACCTAGAGCAATGTGGGATGTTGCAGGAAATCAGTTCCTCCTGGAAATGGGATCCGAAACGCTCATGTACATCGAGTTCATCCCGGGAACATACGCGAGCAATCCCTATTTCAAGTCCTTTGTCATCATGATTCAGGTACGCGACGGCAGAAAGCGGGATCCTGCGGCCATAAGAGCGCGAATCGTCCGAATCGAGACATGGCAGAGCCTGAAGTTATCCGCGTTGGGGTTCCGCGGAAACGGGATTAACGCCCTGAAGGCACTAAAGGGCGTCGAGGATTTTAACAGCATCTCAATCGCTGGATACGATATCTCAGTGTCGATACGGCTACAGAAGGAGCCAAACGAGGCCCCTTGTCATCTCGTATACCTCGACTGGATGGAGACAGCGTCGCCCAGTCCGGCCGATGTGACGGAAATGCCATCTTCTGACACTCATATAAGCAATAGCGACGGTCGAGAGAGCACGACGGATACCATTTGCTCTTCCCTTGAGCGAAAAGATCCAGCTTTATCGGATGGGGCCTAGCATTCCTTAATGCCGAGCCAAGTGACTTCGTTCGTTAAGGATATTGGTATATTGGTCGGAAACGCGGGCGTCCAAATTCTAGCCTACCTACTGCAACGAACCGCCCGTTACAAAATTGTGATTTCTATAGGCCTATCTCAACAACGCTGAGAGATAAACCCTCTAAATTGAATAAATATTTAATGTATAAGCAACATATCACATTTTAATTCTAGTACAATAAAAGCACCTAGTTATATTAAACACATGAATTATATTGCAGACAACCATACGAAATATACGAAATAGGTATAGATGGACGAAATTAGAAATAAGATGCGAACCGCTGTCAGTCATGGGGCGAGCCGAGTCACACGGCTCTAAATGGAAGGGCGATGACCTTCTCAAACCACTGAAAAGCCGTTTAGGCATACTGCAACACAAAAGTCCGTTGCACATACTCCACCAAATGAAAGGTCGTCGTAGGTTCACAGCGCCACTTACGCAGGTGGTGGTTGTGGTGTCTACAAATATCCGGGTGTCTATTTAGCCCCTTTTACTAGTGCGTCATGACGATCACCGCCTCCCTCTACCGAACTTATCCGTATCGCCCTCATGGTCAGGAGTCAGCCCAGAAGAGTCAGCCCAGATACTGCTTGACAGTAGGAATGTCTGGAAATTCCATGCTGCAATCAGACGCGATGTCGTTGTCGTTGTCCAGCATCAGAAATTCTCGCCGGTATCACCACAAGTCACGGAGGGGATGCGCCTCGTGCAAGAAGAAGCGGACCAAGGTTGGTGCTGGCGCTTTCCCAAGAACCATAGCAGACTCTTCCGAGACAATATTCACAGCTGTCAATCAACACTGCTAACATGATATCTAGTGCGATGAAGCAAAGCCATCTTGTGGGAACTGTATTAAAAGCCAAACAACGTGCAGCTTTATATCCCTCGTGCCAGCATTTCGAGCACCGGGCATTAGTAGTTACGCAGAAAATGCTGGTACTATACCCCAAGGAAGCTCAGCGTTCGCATGGTTGCCATTCCAGCCGGCTCCATTTCCATACTGTCGACCCAATACCAGAGATCTAGAAATCTGGCATCATTACCGGGCTGATACTGCAACGAGTCTCTCGAACGAGAGATCTATCAGGAAGCTCTTCCAGGTGGACCTTTTGGAACTATCCGCATCATTTCCGTTTCTGGGACACGGAATCATGTCCATCGCCTACAGCCATTTGGCCCTCCTACCTGGACAGCAGGAAGCATATGAAAAGCTTATGGCAGAATCATCTTGGCATCTCAGCGTTGCGCTTCCATACTACAGCTGGGCCATTGGAAATATCACCCAGGATAACTGTAGCGTCCTCTTTGCGTTTGCGACTCTTATGGTGTTACACACGTATATGAACGCCAGCGAGGACTTTGAAGTCTTGCTCTCGGCCGAAACGGATGCCAATGGGCAGTTACAGCGGCAACAATCTCTGAGTCATATTATCACCCGACTGATTCGAAACATACGGGGGATCTTTTTCGTATTCTTCAGATTTCAGAAATGGATCACTACAGGCACCTTGTTGTCGATGGTTCAGCGACATACGTCACCAATTCTCACCGGACCGCAAATATCTTGGAACACATGTGAAGACGAGCGGTTGTCAGAAATAGAGCTTCTATGGCAAAAGGACTCGGCCATTAGCCAAAGATCATCACGGGCACTTTCGGAAGCGTTGATTCATCTTCGAGGGGCCTTCAAACTAGTCATCCAATTGACCGTCTTATCAAACCCCGAATCTGCGGCAGCCGAGGCGGATTTGGGTGAGATTCACCGACATTTACTCTTCGGGAGGCTGGACGATTTGCCTAGCGCTTTCACATGGCTAGTCAGCATCTCCCCCAAATACCTCAGCTTGCTTGAGCAGCTAGACCCATTTGCCGTAGCAGTCCTGGCACATTACGCAATCTTACTAGACAGGGCATGTTCACGGACGTGGTGGATTCGTAACCTCCCTTCTCAGTTAGTTGCTACAGCCTTGTTGGTTCTGGGTGAAGAGAGGCGTTCTTGGATTGAGTGGCCGATCAGGGTTGTTGGGCTAGAAGTGCTGAAAGGCTAAAAATTTAAAGTTTGATGAGAATCTCACAGCCTCTTACAGGTAGGGATTGGGCAACGAGCTAATTCATCTTCTCTCCCATCAGTATTTCTAATCGCAATTGTTGTGCTCGTGACAAATACCACCTCTCGTAGTTTGTCCAATGGTAGTTCGCCCTCCCCTGCTTAAGCTGCCGTTGAATATGCAATTCCGGGTGGTGCTACGCACATATTTGGCTGCCTTCGCCTTATGTTTTACCGATTTTTTTCCGTCAGCAGGGGTTATCCAGTTCCCCGCAGTACAGTAGTCACGTATTGAGCACCATTTATCAGGAATGAGCCAACACACCGGTCAGCCAAACATGGGGCTTCTCCGGTCATCCTTGGTAGGAAGAACTGCTGGGATCTGTTTTGTACAATTTGACATGTGAAGGAGCCGCCCACACCTTGGAAGTAGACTTCTTCCCAACCATTAGAGCTATATGGCAATTACTGCCGTTGATCAAATCCCAAGCTCTGGCTATTGAATGGAGTCAACGGAAGGCGTTTTACACTTCTTTTTAATCCGTCATTTTGTGGCAAGGTCGCCATAGATCAGTATATTCAGACATACTGAGCAGCCATAAGTCATTAAATCTTGATATTGACGTTGATGTGCATTCATGATATATGCAGTTGTGTATACTTATATCTAAATATTTCCCGCACTATTAACACCCTAAATAGGATTCCTTCTCACTCAGTACGTCATCACTTCATATACAAAACTAGCGAATAAGCCAGAAATTATTGCTACGGGCACCAACTAGCTCGACACAGAGTTTACAACTCTCAGATATGGAAGCTGGCGATATTTGGCACTAGGAAGTCCACAATATTTGACCTGAAGTCATCGGTAATCAGCTGGCTGAATGTGGGGTAAGTGTTCAAAAGCTGCTTATTCTCGCTCCACTGAGGCCAGTTCGGGTAATCGTTGCCCACATTTGGGTCTAGATTGTTCACGAATGAGATGTAGTAGGCATGGAAACTTGCAGAGGCATGGTTTGGATAAATGCCAAAAAATACTTGAAGGATATCACTGCCGTGAAAGGTGCCCATGATTGGCGTGCCATAATCGTAAGATGACAGATAAGACCACGATGGAAGGTCAGGAGCTACGGTGGAAGCAAGTTCAAGCGTCGCACGCCGTGTTAGGGTAAAGGTCAGATCACCTAAGATTGCTGCCAAGCGCTTGAATTCGGGATACCAGTCGTTGAAGATTCCTGTCCTGAAAGGGGACCCATCGGTGCTCGTATCGGCGTACAATGCCACCAGATCCTCGATGACCGTTGCGTTGGCATCATGGAAGAAAATTGTCAGGAGATAGTCTATCAGCTCATCCGTTGTGGTAATATTCGATTGAAACAGGGCGAACAGCGTCCCCTCGTCTTCCTGATCGCCAAGTATAAAAGGAACCCTTGCGAATTTACCCTCCGCACCTAGTACTTCAGGAGAATCGGTGAAAATTGTTCCGTCTGGTCGAGGTAAATAAGACAAGGCAACTGAAGTATAACTCAACAGAGCTGGAACAGAATTCGTCGCGTTCAAAAAGGTATCGTAATCAGCTTCACGCAGGCATTCCAGCGTGTTAGAGGCAGAAGAACAGCCTGCTGCTTCAACAACGGTATCATATACAACCTGTGCTCTTGGACAGTCGACCGGATCCGCAGGGATAGCACTCCCAGAGTTCATCATGGCACCACGGAATAAGGGCTGGCCCTTATATGTGTTGTCTCCGTCGTACAGGATCATCTGATCGAAAACCGAGATAGCACCTGCAGACTCGCCCCAGATCGTCACCTTGGACGGATCACCACCGAAGGCGGCAATGTTGTCGGCGACCCATTCCAGTCCGAGTCTTTGATCCAGTAATCCTAGATTTGCTGAGCCGTCCGCCAGAATTTCCTTGCCGGGCAGGAATCCGAAACCTCCTACCCTGTAATTGACAGTGACCACAATTATAGGCTGTCCTTCATTCACCGATTCGGTAACCCACGGAGCACCATCATACATGGAATTCCAACCTATCTCAAAGCCGCCGCCGAATATCCAAAAGAGAACTGGTAGCTTCGAGTTCGGCGTTGTGCCTGCTGGGCGATGGATATTGAGATAGAGACAGTCCTCAGATTCGTCGAGAGCTTTCTGGAACAGTGGAGTGTCGAGGAGAAGCCCGATCTCCGCAGTTGGAATTGCATCGTTGAGCGTAGTGCTGAAGATAAATTGAGGGCACGCTGGCGGGTTGGCTGTTGCATTGTAGACGCCATATGGCTCGGTCAGTGGCTGCGGAGGTTTCAAACGCAAGGACCCTGTGGGAGGTTGTGCGAAAGGAACGCCGGGGAATTGTTCCACATCTCCGCTCAGACCTACTATTGTGGCCTGCGGGTAGGAGATTGTGACGGTAGGGGTTGAAGCCGCAAGGGCCAGAGGGATGATTGCCACGGACAACAAAAAGAGTTTCATGGTGCCTTAAACTTGAGAACCTCTCTCACACGGCTATGGGATATTCCTCTACTTCCGTACATCTTATCTTCTACATAGCTATATATCATAGTCAATAAAATCCTTAGTCTTAGCCAACTCCGGCCAATCTTCCACTCTTTGCTATCACATGCGCAGAATTGTAAAATATGGGGAGCGCTGCTCCTTCCTCGGTAAACTGGAGATACCACATGGTCCGATTACGTGCTGGGAGGATCTTTCTGGGGTATGCATAGCGCCTCAAGCCGGGGTAATGTATCTTCAGCCAAACAAAATCATTTCTATAGGTCACTGCTCCCTCTCAAAGTTTAACCCCACACAATCCCGAATTAATCCCCGCACTTCAAGGCCGCAAGATTACGATGCGCTGAAGCTGTGGTAGCGAGCCGATAGTTCAGGGTGAAATGCCGCTCGTACAGTTCTTACCTTCATTGGATGGACGTCTCCATCTACCTGGAATTTGTTGCTCCGCGGTTCCATCTTCTCCCAGAATTGGTGATCGCAGCTGGATATTTTATCACGTAGTCTGTTCTAACGGCGGCTGACACAGCGGGGAGAATAGAATTCAGCCTAGCCCCCTCAGCCTAACTACGGCAGGACTAGAGAATAAGCAACCAAAGACAACTAAAAACCAAGTTCTAAATCAGCCAGCTGGGCTGTAATGCATTTGCATGTGCTCTTGAAGAATGTGGCCACATGGGAAGGAACGTAGTAACGAAATTTACAAGAACGTCGATATTGGAAATCCGAATACGAGGAACTCTTTGATCCAGGATGTCGAGCGTCGGAGAAGTGAGATCTGGTCTGGTGACCAGGAGGCGCGGAGACACCGGAGTTCATTCCATATTCGCAAGACATTCTTACTCATGCTCGTGAAAATTGAAAGAATCGTAGGACATCATATGAAAGATGCTGCAGGAGTAATTAGTGCACTAGGGGATACACAGTGTGCCATGGCTCTCGGCCAGACGGAGAAATATGAGCCAGACGGTTTATTATTGGGCTAATCATAAGCATGCAAATTTTATGCCGAGTCCGAATCTTACCAAATTTAGACTAAAGAAACCTATTCAAGAGATTGGTCGTTCTTCGAGGGGAATTTCTCACACATAGGTAAAGATCCTCTTTTCATCTACTGAATTTGAGTAGCTATATCCGTAGAACATGTGCCAGACGTGCGGCTTCACATGCCTTGATAAGCGGCAACATGCTTGTGAAGCATGTTTCAAGTCCGTGACTGTATAGGAGGGAAATGAAACGTACGGATGTTCCATGGGCGCCTGATATACTGCGTATCATATAATTTTGTCTCTATACCAAAGATCTTGTGTTTTTGCATAGTGTTTGTTATTGAAGATTTCCATAGCTTGAGGGTATTTCTCGCCTTGTTGCGATATATTCTTAATGTATGTGGTCAATACATTTCCACTTAAATTAAGAGCAGAATCCGGTCAAGCAATCCAGAACCAGATCCTCTCCAAAAAATTCCTAGGCTTAGGCTCCTCCCACAACGCCTCCTGTCGATCGATTTCCTCTTTCCCTGACCAAAGATCCACATCACGGAGCTTGACAAATTCCGTCCTGTACCACAATTTATATCCCAGAAACAGGCCCAGGAATATCGGGATGTCGATATAGGGAGGGATAAATGACTTGGCGCTGAATTTACCAGGAAAGAAGCAATCATAGCCATTAAAAAACGCGACAATGAGGCAAAAACACAAAGCAAAGTATGCAAGATAGGGTTGTAGGGGCGAGCGGAATGGAAGAGAAGAGCGTGGGATATTATGATACTTCAGAGCTTGATAGAATCGGATATAAGTCAGTGAGATTGAAGCCCAGACAATGAGAGTGGACACGGCGCTTAGGTTACTGATCCAGAAGAACACTTCCGAGGAGTTAGAGCTGACATTCAGATAGACCAGGCAGGAGAGTGCGGCGGTGACGGCGACGCAGGCATATGGAACACCAAACTTTTCGTATGTTAAGAACCTCGGTGCCTTTCCATCTAGAGCAGTGGCGTATAGGACTCTGGTTGAGGAGTAGAAAAAGGAATTACCAGCAGACCAGGCGGACGTTAGCACGACCGCATTGATGAGGTGCGGCAGACCTTTGATACCGCCGTTTTTAATAGCAATGACAAACGGACTTGCTGCAACACCTGGCGCACCAGCTTGGATCGCACTAAGGAGGCGGGGATCGGTAGATGAAACACACATTCCGATGAGGAGGATACTGAAAACGTAAAAGATGGCGATACGCCAAAATACTCTTCTAACGGCTTTGGGAATATTCCTTCGAGGATTTTCCGTCTCTCCTGCCGCTATGACGACCATCTCACTTCCACCGTAGCTGAATGTAGCCTGGATAAAGACTTTCCAGAACGCGAGGAAACGTCCAAGGGCGCCTGGCCGAAGGTACTCATTCATCGGTCCAGGATGATCCCAAAAGCGAAACCCGATACGGTCGTGAGTTGGGGACCCTCCCAGATCAATAATGAGCATGAGAAGCATAAGGCCGACAATGGTCGTCAATTTGATTGCGCCGAATACAAATTCTGCCTCGCCGTAGATCTTGACCGGGAAGCAGTTGATAATGACCATGGGAATAAACAAGATGGTAATCCAAACTGCAACAGGAACAGAATTAGGCCAAAATCCAATGACGATCGAAGCTGCGCTGATTTCAATCGGGACACCAATAGCGAATTGATACCAGTAGTTCCAGCCCAAGGTAAAGCCCAGCGCGGGGTCAACGAATCGAGCGGCATATACTGGAACAGCTCCGGGAAGTGGGAGCCAGGTGGCCATTTCGCCCATGCTGTTGATAACCGCGAAGAGATTGAATCCCGTGATTGCGTAGGCCAAAAACGCAGAAAGCGGCCCGGCAAGAGAGAGGACCTGGCCACTGCCTACGAAGAGGCCTGTGCCAATCGCGCCGGAGAGAGCGAGAAATTGGATATGTCTAGATTTAAGACCCCGTTTAAGCGTCCCTACATTTCTATTCTCATGCTCGTCATACTTGAGAGGATTATCCTGGACATTCGCATGCTGATCAGGCCCCTTGGCCTCAATATCAAGTGTGCCGAGCTCCATTGAAGACAGAAGCTGCAAGCGACGGTTTGGGGATAATCTTACTGCCACTCTTGACGCCGAGCAGCGAGTTCTTCTTATATATTCATTACCCCACGCACGGCGATCTACTAAGCTAGCACTGTAAGACCTACCATACTCTTTGATACGAAAGTGGGGGAGATGGTTTCAACCAGATCTCAAGAATCTAGCCGTCTTCTAGGTAGTAGCAGAGTGTCAGAGATGAGCAGTTTAGATAGGTAAAGGCGGGAGGTCTTATTGCGCTAGTTTTAGGGGGAAATAGGATCCATAATGTTTCCCAATTTTAGTTATAAATACCAAATCTCCGTGGTTGCATGATGTCTTCTTCTATTTCTGAAAGTGGAGGTGAAGATTGGCGCGGGTCGCGGGGATGTCGCGACCCTTCGTCCTCCTCCTCGGTCAAGCGAGATCCGAGATTTCTGTGCTACATATCTTCCAGCCTGAGGTACTTCGTACTAAGGCACCAAATTCCGAATGCGGGGGTCGGAGCCATTTCCAATCCCTGTTTCTGTTGATGTTCTTTGGTTCGGGACGATTAGACTCTTATATCTCACTGTGGAAGGGGATTTAAGAAGTGAATTTGTCATGTGACTACCCTTAGAGCACCTCTTATTCCCGGTCTCATCTGAACAGTTGCGTGAGGGGTGGGCGAACGAAATGGAGCGATTACATGAATTACCCCGTTGCGCGCGTATGGCAGACGGTCCCCTCCCCCCCTAGATTCTGCCGAAGAGTTAGATTGGAGCGACTACAAACAAATCAGAGGCCGGGAATTTAGGCTCTTGATCAAAGGCAGAACATGTGGTATTTCTTCCGTGGTCCATACATAAACCGATGCTTTCTTCCAAAATGCACTCGCCATGCTGGTCACTGGCAACTCGGAGAAACTCATCCAGATCTCTAACACTCCTGTCTGATATCCGATTACTTGTAGTCTTTTACGGATTCACTATTATCCTCTCAGAATGCATCGAGTCTCTCTTCCGCTGCTTCTAGTGTCGGTGTTTGCCAGACTCTCGTCAGCGTCAATTCAAATTGCAAGGAATATCTTCACTGTCCAGTAATCGTTTTTCTAATATTATCTTTCTAAGGTCCCGGGTGCAACATGGACAGCGGCTGGGATAAATCAGCACGTTCAAGCTCATGGCGGCGGAATAATCGAAGTTAACGGCGTGTATTATTGGGCTGGCGAGAACCATATCAATGGTAGCGCATTCCAATCAATCAATTGTTACTCGAGCACTGTACGTCTCTCAAAGTTGTGAATAATTTAGTATCCATTATTCATATTACGGGATTGAAAGAGCGAGCCATTATGCTGAATACGTTGCAGGACCTTGTAAGGTGGACCTTTGTCAATGAATTGTTAACTCTGCAATCATCTGGGGACCTCGGCCCTAGTCGAGTTGTTGAACGCCCACACATCATATATAATGATGCCACTTCAACCTATGTAATGTGGATGCACATTGACGACTCATCTTATGGGGAGGCCAAGGCTGGTGTGGCGACAAGCTCCACGGTTTGTGGCAATTATAATTATTTGTGAGTAACTAGTATAACGAAAGGCTCAAATCCTCTATGTCGACACCCATTCACAGATATTTTAATAGCATACGTATAATGAATTATGACTAATCGAATATACAGAGGATCAAGCCAACCATTGGGATATCAAAGTCGGGATATGAATGTGTTCAAGGGTAAATTGAACTTTCTGATATCCGAGAATATAAGCCGTAGTGCCATAATTCTAATAACAAATAGATACCGATGGAACAGCATATCTCTTGACTGAAGATGTATGACTCTCACAAATTCAGTCCCTGATTGGTTCAAGAACATAACATTTGATAGAGAGCAAACGGCCTTCGAATTGATCTACTGTCGTCAGACTATCTATCTGTCGAATCAGCCACATATCTCTACGCACAAGACTACGAAGCACCTGCAATGTACAAGAGCGGAAATACTTACTTCATGTTCGCTTCTCATGAAAGCGGCTGGGGTATATACCTTCCGAGATAAATTGAAATGTTTAAAACTGACTACTTACCCAGCACCAAATGACAACATATATTGCACAGCGACCAGTTTGACTGGACCTTGGTCAGCATGGCAAGATTTTGCCACCGCAGGCACGAATACATTTACTTCGCAGACAGCGGATGTCGTGTCCATTAATGGAGTGGTAATGTAATTTTTCCCTCGCTGCATTTCTTAGTCATATGGAAACTGATTTAAACAGGTATATGGGCGATCGATGGATATCGACAGATCTTGGTGCATCGACTTACGTATGGCTGCCTCTCACCATTTCAGGGACTACTGCAACGCTGGTATGTACCTATAACCACCCAACGATGCGCCAGCTAACGGATATCAGACAAACGAGGTGAACTGGATCCTTGACATATCTGCCGGAACATGGACCACAGGACCTAGTGAGACGACTCCAGAAGCAGAATCCTCCAGCAATACCCTCTCCGGTGGTGCAAAAATCCTGTCCTGCTCTGGATGCTCCGGTTCTGAGTCTGTTGGGTACATTGGAGGCAGTACAAATGGCATTCTTACCTTTCCAGATATCTCCAGCAGCGTCTCAACAACAACTACCATAAGGATACATTATGAAAACGGAGATACCTCTCAGAGATATGCAAATGTGGTCGTGAATGGAGTAACACATATCGTTGCATTTGTGCCAACTGCGGACGGTTCGACGCCAGGGACAAGCACGTTGACAGTGCCTCTGAATAGTGGGTCTCAAAATGTAATTACATTCGAAGGTTACAATGGTGGATGGGGTAAGCAGTCTTCTTCCTGGACGTAAAAATATGCTAATGAAAGAAAGCTCCTGATATCGATAGACTGATGGTCCCTGTCTCTTGACGGTCTCAAGTAGCCTATTGTTCCGCATGGAAGGAAGTTACTCTAGTATTTACTGAGGCTTCTCCTGAGCTGATCATTGGATATAATTCGTAGCTAGAATATCTGCAAAGCATAACCTTAACCTTGATTACTTGCCCAGCTTTCCACACAAAGCACCGCTAACATAATCAGTGCTCTGTGATGTAGATATCATATTCCAAGGAACTACTTTGAGTAACACATATGTTTAATAGGCTCTAGGTAACTATTTTGTTATAACTTCCCTCAAACTCTCTGCGGATTTGAGAATCAGTTTCGATTCATTCTCGTTCAAGGATAAGTTGATAGTGGAGATGACCCCGGATCGGCCAAGAATAACTGGTAGACTGAGGCAGCACTGCAACTGTTCCTGCCAATGGCTCAATGGAAGAATCTGCCGCTGGTCGTATATTATTGCTTCACAGATAGACGTCGTAGCGGCACTGATGCCGAAAGATGTAAACCCTTTCAATTCAATTATGTCGTATGCTTTTGTCTTTGTTGATGTGGCGATGGCAGTACGGTCTTCATCACTCAGATGCAGTAGAGATGATAATGGCGCGCCAGAGACAGTGGCAGCAGACCAAGCAATCTATAGCCATTAAGAAAAGGACATAGGCTAAGAGCGTAGGTGAAAACGTACGAACTGAGAGTCGCCATGTTCACCCAATACATATGCATTAACAGCAATATCAGCAACCTAGCCCACGTCATTATTGGTTTATAGCCGATGACTCATTTATAAACTGTACCTTTAGTTTCTCTGCCAATTTGGCTCTTAGTCTCAGAGAATCAAGCAGTGTTCCGGACCCTATTACCTGATTTCGCGGAAGGCCAGAAAGCTGCTGCGCAAAATGTGTAAGTGCATCCACAGGATTTGCGACCAACAGCAATATACCATCGGCTCGAAGAGGCGCCATGCTCTCCAGAATGCTTTTTAAAATTTTGTGATTTCTATCGATTAGATCCAACCTTGTTTCGCCAGGATTTTGTTTTGCTCCGGCAGTGATGATAACAATGTCCGCCTGGCTCGCCTCCGCATAACTCCCTTGCTTAACCCTAACATGAGAGAGATACGAGGCATCTGAGAGATCTAAAACTTGCGCTCTGCATCGTTCTTGGTCGACATCAACGAGAAGAATGTCCCCGACCACGCGACGTAGAAGTAAGGAATGGGCAATTGCTGCTCCGACAGAGCCTGCGCCAATGATAGCAATGCTGCTGCTGGTGGAAGCCATTAGGAAAGAGATTCCTAAATTCACCTGACTTGGATAGGTAAAGCACAAACTAAGTTATTCCTCTTCTAATACGATAATATAAAAATCCTTTTGTCAATCCGGATGTGTAGGGCGGGGTAAGTTGCGTCATCAGCTCTCAGCCAATTGCAAAACACGTCAGTACTCTTCGCTGGTAAGACTATAATATATGAACTCTGCGTAGTCAATATTATCATTATCATGAATTAATTATAGATATATTCTTACAGTCTTCTACCATAGTCTGGAATAAAGTTTACCCAGTCGTAAAGTCTGAAATGAGCTTGATAGTGCAGTTCCGCGCGCACAGCAGGTTCTGTTTAAGCCGATAGCCTCCGATCATTCGTTACACATGTATCGATTGGTATCGGACTCAAGATTTAAATAGCTCTGTAACATTAAGAGACTTAGAACACAAACGGAAGTAAAATGTCTTCCAGTCAACAAATTCGTGGTGCCTGAGGATAGTCTTCTCACGGCATGACGTATTAACGATGTATACGAAATTGAGCTCCGCGAGAGAAACTGCAATAAACTGCATCAACAATTCATTTGGAGATTCCTTGTTTTTTTCTCGCTTATTCTTTTGTATTTCGAGACCAAGGCACAAGAATCGCCACTTCATTGCTAAGTACAACCATCAGTAACAACACACGTATCAGACCATCGATGACAATTCGTTAAGCTTTGGGTGCTTATAACGCCGAAAATGACAGGTATAGTCATAGATAATTGGCAGAGGAGGCTCTCTGATCCATATACCCTACGATATGGTGCAAGTGCGTCCATAGAGCAGCAATTCGCAGCTCCTCTTCAAGTGCGTACACCCTTGGCGTAGAGAAATACTTTCTGACCGTACCCAGACGTTCTGGGTTGGCATCTCCGTGCTTTTCCACACCGAAGGCAACGCAGATGTGGCAATTGCAATTCATGACGGCATTTATCTCCAAGACTATTGCGTCAAGGGCATCAATGTCGTAAAAAAACAGTCACATGATGATCCAATCACCAATTTGGTGGTCGAGGAATTAAAGGCATACGAGCATCGCCACCTTGCAAAATTTATCGGAGTCGGCTTTCCTTTCGGACTGGAGGCTCAAAGTCCTACCTTATCGTCGAGACTGTGGCTCGAGCTTGACATTGTTCCGATATCGATTCCCGTCAACATCGGAGAATACGCAGCCGGATCTGAGCTTAAAGGCCATGGCTATTGGAATATCAAAGATGTTGACGAGCAAGCCGATTCTATGGCTAGACGGTGCATCATGTACGTCTCTCATACTGGCACCTAAACATGCTTACTAGCGTGAATACAGTACTAATTTAATTCACTAGGGCGTTTGGTCCGAAATTATCCCCTCTGTTGCAGGTAGGGTATGGGGGACTAGTTGGGGTGGACTTGAATTCAAGGATACACCTTGCTACCATCAATGACTACAGAAAGACGTGCAGTCCCCAAACTTGGGAGGCCATTATTACGTTTGCAACTTCGCTCAAGAAGTCAAACAAGAAGATTGCCTTCTTCTCATCAACCCCTCAAGGTGGCGGAGTTGCGTTGATGAGACACGCTCTTGTCCGATTTGCAGTTCTCCTTGGAGTTGACTTGAAATGGTAAGCATTGTGATTGACAAGGTCAAGGTCAAGGTGAGACTAATTATTATTTCGAGGTACGTGCCTAAACCGAAGCCTGGAGTGTTTCGGATTACAAAAACTATACACAATACTTTGCAGGTATGTTTCGCACGAATATAAATTCAATGAGCTCACATTTACAAGGGTGTTGCCAAATCTCACGAGAAGATTAATGAAAAGGCAAAGCTGGCACTAAATGATTGGATCGAGGAGAATGCTAAGAGGTACTGGACGAAGAAAGGAGGACCGCTTCGGCCGCCATTAGAAGGTGGAGCCGACATTATAGTGGTACGTTACTCTCACTTAACATATGTATCTTGCTAAACAAGGTAGGTTGACGATCCACAAATGCCACGTCTCATCCCTATTTCCAAAGATCTTGCGCCAGATAGGCCAGTAATTTTCAGGAGTCATATTCAAATTCGAAGCGACCTAGTTGACCAGCAAGGCACTCCTCAAGCTGATATCTGGGAATTCCTCTGGAACAACATTAAACAAGCAGACTTGTTCATAAGTCATCCCATCCCATCATTCGTGCCGAAAAATGTCCCAGAAGCAAAAGTGGCATACATGCCCGCCACTACAGATTGGCTTGACGGCCTCAATAAGCCTATCAGCTCTTGGGACCAAAGTTATTACCGGAATCTCTATAACGAGGAATGTGCAACGTCCTTGATGACCAAATTAATATCGAGAAGATATATAATACAAATTGCGCGATTTGATCCTGCCAAAGGAATCGACGATGTTATTAAATCTTATGCCGAGTTTATTCGTCTTTTCCAGAAGGCTAAACCTGAAATTGAGCCTCCACAGCTGGTCATTACCGGCAACTCTTCTGTTGATGATCCAGATGGTACTCTAATCTATGCGGAGACGATTAACGAGCTGCGGAATAATTACCCGCATCTTGTGTCGTCTGTATCTGTAATGCGCCTCAATTCGAATGACCAGCTTCTAAACTCGCTTCTCTCTGCTGCTCATATCGTTCTTCAACTATCCACCCGCGAAGGATTCGAAGTCAAAGTGTCGGAAGCAATTCACAAAGGTATTCCGGTCATTGCAACGAGAACTGGCGGAATTCCACTACAAGTTCAAGATAAGAAGAACGGTTTTCTAGTAAAACCAGGTGATTGGAAGGCTGTTGCGGAGCATATGTATGAGCTCTGGACGGATGACGAGCAATATAGGAAAATAAGTGATTATGCGAAGAGGAGCGTGAGTGATGAAGTTGGGACTGCGGGAAATGCCCTGGCATGGTTTTATCTTGCAGATAAGCTGGGGCGCGGAGAAGAGGTAAGAGTTATTCCAGGACACAAATGGGTTAATGATATGGCGAGGGAGGCTTCTGGGAAGCCATATGAGGGAGGGGAGAATAGACTGCCCAGAGAGATATAAATTATGGTTGCAATAGCAGATTTACGTCCCACTACCAGTTATGCAGTATAGTTTTATCATCTAGTTGAGAGAAGAGAGTAATATTGCCTCGTTTGAATATGAGAATCTTATTTTACACATGTAAATCTTTGTGCAAACATCTGATCTACACCTATCTAGAGTGATTCATTG
This sequence comes from Oidiodendron maius Zn, assembly GCA_000827325.1. Lineage (NCBI taxonomy): Eukaryota > Fungi > Ascomycota > Leotiomycetes > Myxotrichaceae > Oidiodendron > Oidiodendron maius. Next base: position 292,639 of record KN832887.1, on the reverse strand, counting down.
AACATCTTCAACCCGCTCTGTGAGGATGGTACTTTCATCGTATGCATTGACTTTGAAGTTCTTAAACTTCCTTGTCGGTACTTTCGCTATAAACATCAAGTCCAGTTCTTCATAAGTCCTGTCTTTAGTTTCGGGCAGACGGAAAAATGCCCAAACGAAAGTGAAGAAGGCTGTGACAAACCAGAAGAATCCAGTTTTGCCTTTCCAGGCCCATTCAGTAGGATTGATCATGTATGGCTCAATGACATTGGCGATGATCTGGACAATGTAGTACGAATTCCTTGCCAAACAGACGGTCTTAGATCGCAGTCTCGAGCTGGAAACTTCAGCCGGAATAGCCCAACCAATCGGACCCGCAGATAAAGAGAAAAAGAATAGCCAGATTATGCAGAGAGCTGACTGCGCCCATACAGTACCACCGCTTCCATTTGCTAGTGTTAAGAAGCCGATTATGAAGAGGCACAAACTCATCCCGGCCATGCCCCAAAGGTAGATTGTACGTCGGCCTAAAACTCTCATGAGTCCCCATGAGATTATTGTTCCGACAAAGGCTATGGCAGTTCCGCCTAACCCAAGCTTGTAAGCATTACTACTGTTTAGGCCGGCTTGCTCAAAGAAGTATGTAGCACTGTATGCAAAGGACGACCCCGCTAGGACTTGGCCAGCAAAGATAACGCAGGAAATTTCGGTACGTCGTAGATCGGTTCCTTTGAAGCAATCAAGGTAGGAGTGTCCCTCTGTGATATCCTTCTCGATATTGTTTGTATGAATCATCATAGCCACAACGCTCTTAGCATTTGGCTGCTCTGTCTTGGCCATAAGACGTTGAACACTGCGTTCAGCGGCGTCATAGCGGCCATTACGGACAAGCCACCAAGGAGATTCTGGCATGAAGAATGCCGCTACCATTAACGGTGTCGGCCAGAGCCACTGTATAGCGTACGGGATCCTGTATGACCATTCGTCTGGGCGCGAGATCAAACTCTGCAATACACCAGAGCTGATAAACTGCCCTATGGCGAAGCACATGTTGGTGTAGGCTGTGAGATAGGGACGGAATGCCATAGGGCAGAGTTCTGAGGCGTAGGACGGACCGATCGTAGCAAATACCCCCCAGGGAAGACTAGGTTCAAGTTAGTTCCCGGTGAGTAATTGCAATTGTAAGAGATAGGGGGGCATAAAGCTTAGTCGATATCGGCAAAGAGTTCCTAGAATAGGTGTATGAGTAACAAAATGTGTCTCTTACCCGCAAAGGACTTGGCCCACTGTCTGTAGTTGAACATTCTTGCCAAAGAAGTCAATGAAGACGAAAGCATTCATAAGAATGAGAGCACCCATGAACACAGGACGAAACCCAAACTTTTGGATGAGATAACCATTAATAGTGGCTCCCACCAGTGCGCCGGCAGTCGGGCCACACCCCAGTGCCAATTGCCACGATCCAGAAACTTGAAAGCTATTCGTAGCCGAGTCGAAAGATCCGAATTGTTTTGCAAATGCTGGGTATCCATAGAAATTCCCTATTAAGTTCGTATCATATCCTTCCATAATAATGGACATCGAGACTGTCAAGGACCATAGAGCAGCGTAAGGATAAGCTCGAAGAGCTGTGCGGACTGTTGCTTCATGCTCGCCAATATTGGCCAAATGAGCATCGGCGACGGATGCTTGCCATCCTCCCTTCTCTCCAAGGACATCAGCATTTGTAGATTCGGGGCTTGAGCGTATTCCACCCTCAACATGATCATATGATTCCTCCTTTTCAGACATGACGAGCTGTTCTTTGAGCCAGAATAATTAAATGTTAGACCGTAAACTGGACGAGCTGTATGGTTAATGAGGTCGGCCGCACAACAGACTTTGAATATATCAACTGAAGATGTCCGTATCTCGGAAATGGAAAAATTAAGAATAATATATATAGTCTTTCTGCGAGACCTAGCCAGGATATCTGGTGGTTTAGGTGGCGTTAGTGGTGTTTTAGTGTAAATAACGATGGCGCTATCACAACACTGCAGAGAAAACAACCAGATACGCATCGACAACAGTCACGGGTGAGACGCCACGGGATCGTGAATGGAGCGCATATTATTGTTTCATACTTGTATACGGACTCCTCCGGAAGAGCTTGGCAACAACATTCCTACGTTGCGGAGCTCTTCTGCTCTGTTTGGTGGAAAACCGCGCCGGGCCTCTTGCGTAAGCTCACACTAGAGATCGACGTCGGGGTACAATGCGGGGGTGCAGAACCCAGAAAACTGGTATCAGGGGTATTCCTCCACTTGGAATCATCACACTGCACGATTCTTATTGCCTAAATTGCCATGTGCTCAATTACTAAATTACACGGGAAAAGTTTGAGTGTACCAATCTTGAAGTGTCAGCACCGGCGACGGACTCTTGGAGCTGATCATAGCGTGGCCTGGTGAGGAGGGGGTATCATGTCCAAACTTCTTGTATGCCTGTGTACCGTGTTCCAAAATGAAGGACACCATCCATCTATCCATACTGAAGGAAGACTCAACTGAGGTGGTACAAGCATTATGAAATGCCTTGAGTCGTGAGAGGGAATCATCGAGCTTAATCCAATATGATTGCAGCTGCGTTAATATTTCAAAGTTCTGCTCCAGCCGCTGCCGGGCAATGCGAATTTGATCTTCCATGTCGCTGAAGAGTAATGTATGGATATAGACAGTGGAGGTCACGACGAGCATATGGCCAACCATGATATAGAAACATTCACAACCAGGGATGGTTCTGCAGGTATATAAAAGATCACAGAAGAAAGCTGCATGTGTTTTGCAATTTTCTTTGTAAAATGCAGTGGATACCGATGATGGATGTGCATCTTCGGCTAGGAATTGATAGAAGAGCACTTCGTTATAATAATGGAAGCCTAAATGCAGTGCTGCAAGTGCCGATCCAAATCCAAGTGATGCGTATAGCTGGAGATTTTCTCTCGTTGCCTTTAAGTGTGGCTGAAGTGATCGGGACCAGCTGCTCAGTTTGTTCGATAGCGTTTCCACGGCAGGGGTAAGGAACTCTGATCGCATAGATCCATCGACTATTGCTTTATTAAGGTCATGTATTTCCGCCCAAATATGTGCTAGGTGTACCATCTCCGCCCATATGCTACTGGATGCTGAGTTGGGTCTTGTCGAAGTTGCGGAGAGATCTAAGTAAATTGATTCTTCTACAGGCAGCATGATATGACCCGAGTGAGACATCTGACGAGGGAGTTGGAGTCCAGTGGAGCTCCAAATATCAATCATGTATAAAGTCCAGTATACTACCATGGTCAGTACAGATTAATCCGGAAGTGGTATGCTTACTTCTTAGATTAACTTGACGTCCCACTTCATCTCTTGTCGGACGATGAGGCAAGTCTAAAATGAAGGCAAGCCGATTTGCGAGGGCATAGTAAAGCGCTTCTGATTCGGTCTTGGATTCAGAGAAAGATATCGTCCCAAGGAGGACACATGCTTGAATTGTAGTGACGGAAATGTCATCCATGTCTAGCAAAGCCTTTGCTTTTGCAACAAAATTTGATCCGCGATGACGAGGTTCTGCATGAGCGAGCTCTTCCGTCTTAGAGAATCTAGTGTTTCTCGATTAGACAGTATAAGAATTGATATCGACCGCATACCTTGCTCCCAGAGACATCATGGCATAAAGCAATATCTCGGGCACTCGTCCATCTTCCAATTCAAGTTCCACGGATGGCTGGTGGAACAGGGAGTGATGCTTATCATGGACATGTTGAAAATAAAGCAGCACGAGCTCTCTACGTAGAGCGTACGAGGACAGCGGGTCTCTTTCCACGTTCAGTCCGGTGGCGATAACTGACGAATCATTCTTCTGACGAAGGGGCCTGGTCCCAGAAAGAATTTCGCACGAGACCGCGTGAGGATGGAAATGCATAGTTAAGCTGCATTTCAGGCTCAGGGTAGTGCAACGTACGCATGGTCCACCATTAGAGGCTAAGCGGCATTTTCGCCGGTGAGCACTGAGAAAGAGTAAGTTGGATCTGGTCATGCAAAAGCGTCCCAATCATAGTAGTGGATACGGTAACTTGGCACTCACCGGCAGGATTCACATGCTGTTACAGGTCTCATGGTATCGAAGTCATGCCGTATACTGGCCGTCGCATGAGATAAGTTGGAAAGGGGATAGCAAGAGGCCAGTTGAGTTCGGAAAGTGCTATTCATTAGAACCGCAGCTTCGTTCGGAATCTGGCGTCATTGGGGGACATGTTCTGAACTTCTCCACTCTATGCGGAGAATTCCCCTCCACACAAGAGGTCTCCACACGCTGGCCCCCGCGATTCTTTCCCCGTCAGCAATTCTACCCCGCGCCCAAAACGGTCAACCAAGACAGAAATACCCGACGGCTGACCTTCTGAAGAGATCTTCGACTAGTCGAATCCTTGACGACTGCGCAGCAAGACAACCTTTTGGAAACTATTGTTTCCCACCAATTAGCGATGCCCAATTCCGCACTGGGTTCGGGCTTCAACTACCCAAAGACAATTCTCCACATAGCCTGAGAGCTTTTTAGATGGCAATGGGGGTACTATAAAATAACTCCTCTGAACAAGATTGATGCACGTCGATCAAGTTCCGCGACTGCTCGTATTGTTTTCACTCCCGTACAGAATAACATATAAGATGGCTCAATCAAAACAAATTCACTGGCAGACAGGCACACTCAACGTTGGCCTCCTCATCGGGACTGATGGGGTTGTGCGAATTTCAAGCATCCTACCCCACGGTTCAATCTCAGAAATAAAAAAACAAAACGAGCTTGGTGACAGCTCTACTCCACTATTTGGAGTTCGATTGAGTGGAGAAGGTACTCAGAAATACAAGTCTTCCAAGGCTCAAATCGGCAGCTATGTCTCGAGTAGATTAAAATATCAGAGTCACAAAGAGCAAACACAGGCCAACTCAAAGACTCTCGATATCACTTCCTATGACGAAATATCTAAGATTTCGGCAACAGCTCACTTGACAGTTTTCCCCGGAGTCCCTGTGCTGAGATCAAGTGTGACCATTCGCAACGAGTCTTCTGAAAACGTCGTCGTTGCCCAGCTATCATCACTTATTGTTGGAGCTTTGGGCGAAAAGCCTACGAGTTGTTGGTTAGACTATACATTATCCACACCTACCAATACTTGGTTTAGAGAAGCCCAGTGGCGGGATCACACTCTTCCAAGCGTTGGATTAGATGATATTGGTCTCTCGGAACTGCCAGACGAGCATGACGCTTCACTAGCTACCTTCTCCATATCTAATCGTGGATCGTTTTCAACGGGGACTCACCTACCGATGGGGCTCCTCAAACGAAATGATTTGGGCGAAACATGGCTGTGGCAAGTGGAGAGCAATGGCTCGTGGAGCTGGGAACTTGGGGATTTCAAGGAGAATGTCTATCTCGCTATGGGAGGACCGACAAGCAAAGATCATGGCTGGAGGCATCAACTGGCACCCGGAGATTCCTTTACAAGCATTCCTGTGGCGCTTTGCCACATCTTCGGCACTCCGGACGCTGCCTTCTCTGCAATGACTCAATATCGGCGAGCCATCAGACGGAAGCATAAGGATAATGAGGATCTTGGGTTAATATTCAATGACTATATGAACTGCCTCATGGGGGATCCAACAGACGAGAAGATAATGGCTTTAGTAGACCCAGTTCTAAAAGCGGGAGCCGAGTATTTTGTAATAGACTGTGGCTGGCATGCAGATCTTAGCAGCCGATGGTGGGACGATGTCGGGTTGTGGGAGCCTTCTCCTTCCCGTTTCCCAAAGGGGTTCAAATACCTTTTGGACAATATTCGGTCAAAAGGTCTAGTACCTGGAGTATGGGTTGAGCCTGAGGTGGTTGGGGTGCGAAGTATTGTGGCGAAGCAGCTGCCGCTGGATGCTTTCTTTCAGGAGAACGGTCAACGGATCGTCGAAAAAGGCCGCTACCAATTAGATTATCGACACCCGGAAGTCATAAAACATATGGATCAAGTTGTCGATAATCTTGTTCTTAATTACGGCGTTGGATATTTTAAGTTCGACTACAATATCGAGGTTCTCCAAGGCACTGATGTTAACTCCTTCAGCCCTGGAGACGGTCAGCTTGGTCACAATAGGGCATATCTCGAATGGATTGGAAAGCTATATGATCGCCATCCCAGCCTTATTATTGAGAGCTGTTCAAGTGGGGCCCAACGAATGGACTATGCCATGTTGTCTGTCCACTCTTTGCAGTCTACGAGCGACCAGCAAGACCCAGTTCGATATGCTGCCATTGCAGCTGCGGTGCCTACAGCCGTCACACCGGAGCAGAGCGCTACATGGGCATATCCACAACCAGATTGGGATGACGAGAAGAACGCCATCACAGTTGTCAATAGTCTTCTCGGCCGTGTTCACCTTAGTGGTAGACTCGATCTTCTCACGCCACATCAACTAGATCTCATCACTAGCGGAATGAAAGTCTACAAGCAAATCAGAACCCACCTGAAGACGGGCTTGCCATTCTGGCCTTTAGGTTTGCCAAAATGGCACGATGATTGGGTTGCTCTTGGTATATCGGCAGCAAACGGAAGCCATTATATTGCAGTCTGGCGTCGCGGCGGTTCAGAGACCACATCGCTCCCAATTCCCATCCTTAAAGGCCGTGCCGGTATAAAAGTTGATCTTTTATACCCTCAGTCATTCCATGCTCATGCGCAATGGGATTCCGCCAATTCAGCTCTCTCGATCCAGTTACCGGCCGCTGTCTGCGCCCGCCTTTTCCATCTTTACAGCTAGATGCCATGATAGATATAATAAATCTATACTGTTATCATTATAACAGAAGTATTTTGTCCCAAATTCTATGAAATTTGTATTTAATGCACAACGTTCCATTATATTTTGGAGCCTTTCAAATGAGATTTAGACAGATATTACTGGTTTTACAACACTGTACAGCCGAGTGTCCATACCACTGCATATATCAAAAGCTTCAAGTTGAACTCGACCTTATTACCCCAACCTGTTTTCGTACTCCCTCCTGTAGAGGAACCAGTCTCGGTAGAGGTGCTTGACGAGGTATTTGCACTGTTTCCTGAACTCCCTCCGCCGGCTGTGGTTGTTTGTGGTTCACTTCCTGACCCAGAATCCTTCACATTCGCAGCTGAAATAGTATACGCTATGCCATCTCCACCATTCGTGTACGTGAACACAGCTCCACTAGCTGGAGACGTCACTGTGCCGCCAAGGTTTGACAATGTTGCCGTTCCACTTGCCGGCAGGTCGTCAGGACCATAGAACGTCCCGCCAGCGACAGGCGTGAATCCAAGTTTGGAACCGCATGGAAATTCCGACAGGTAAGATCCACAGGTGTCAAAAGGTGTATCTAGGATAGTTTCCAGTTGGTTGACGTTCGACAAGCCGATGAGTGTGGGGTCTGTGGTCGGACAAATCCCGTATATACTATTCAGCATCAGTAAATCTATTATTCAAGTTTAAGTGTTCTTATATCTGTTCAAGGATACCAACCTGGAGAAGCCAGCACTTATTTCGCAGCATTCACAGCCTTGAATTTCTTGAGTGGCTTGAAATGGATCACCTGAAGAAGCATTGCTGGAACATGTGGCTCCTTGTTGAATGCTGCCGTTAATTGCCAGGTAGACCTCTCCGAGATTACAAGAGCACGCATCCGGTGAATTATCTGGCGTAGGAAAATACGGAACAGGGAGTTTCGCTGCTGGGCAACCAACGAGATATTCTACGATATAAGTTTGATATTCGCATTCATTCACCTGTCAAATATTAGCTATCGTCTGGACAGAAAACAAGGAGTTCACTTGCCCTGTTCCAGCAGTGAGAAGCATAGCAGTTGTAATTTTCAACATAGTTGGTGCATCCACATGCGAGAGTTTCTGTTTGACTGAGATCTCCATCTGCGTGGCTTAGGCATGCAGCTGTAGCCGCAGTGGCGGCATCCTGACACTTCTGGAATCCAGCTACATCCACGCATCCAGGACTGGTCAGGTTCTGAGATTGAGCACTGGCGAGGCCAATAAAGGCGAGGACTAAAAAGCCACGAAGAAGCATTGCAGGAAGATTTTATGCGAACCAGAATATGGTGTAATGACAGAAAGCTCGCCGTAAAATCAGTTTCTCAGGCGATTTGGGAAGTATTCGTTAAAGGTGTTGAGCTAAATGGGTAGCATCCTAGCGGGGGGAGGGAGGAGCGCACTGATATAAGAGATTTCATCGATCTGCCTGGCTGTAGAGCAAAGCGCCTCCAGATCACTACACTAGTAAGAGTTGGTAATTTCTCTGCGCCTTTTCCGCACTAGGTAAGCAACGGCTGAGAGAGTTCTAGTTGCATACGCACGGCGTAGATCGGGCGGTCTTGCCGCAAGATCCTGGTTCGGATACCCTATAGGGAAGTCAGAATGTCGGGCAATGGAAGAGGCTGAATTAGTCTTGCTCTTCCGTAAATGTGAGGAGCCAATTGTCGTGGTCTCGGGGCTGAATGTGGAGAAGTGCCAACTTGTGTCTTTTCTGGGAAATTCCGTTCCAGCATATACTTCTCATATCCATAACTAGAAATGCATAAGTCAAATGATTGGATATTGATTTATGAACTTAGTAGACAAAGTTCTAGGATTAACCATGCCAGAGGATCGTTTTACTCTACCCATAATCCACGCTGTCCCGCGAGTCTAGGAAAGAAATATTCTTTTCTTGACCACAGACAGAGAAGAGATATTACGAGACCAGCTGAGAATTAGTTGCATGCCAAGGACAGACTTTGCCCAACGTTTTACAACAGGGTCAAATAAACTCTTCTATTTATGTTAACTTTTCTTACATTTCGTGGTCAAAATAGCATTGCGAACATCTGATTGGTTCGCAGCGTCTACCTCTCCAGGTAAAGCGCAGCCACAATTGCCAGATCGCGTCCGAAAAGAGGTACAAATTAGGAGTTTGACAATTCAAACTTTGCCCCCATTAGTGACTAGAGACGGAGACAGGGAGGGCAAGGCATAAAACGGGATCTTGCTGTACAGAATGTAGGATTACCGGAAGCGTCGGAGATGACTGTTGATGGCTAGCTAAGGATTTACAATTCATACGGGAAGATAAAAGTAAGGTAGCCGCCTTAGTGACTTAAATTTATAAAAGAGGAGCGTGCACTCATAGAAATGGGTTCATTACTTCGTATCCTACGTTTCTGATAGTATGTCATACCCAAATTCGTTTCATTTATACGAGTGAAGAGAACTGCGGCAAAAGTCTAACCCCTATTTGCCTCTTCAAGAACTTCGCTTCCCATATGGCTCGAATGGGAACATCACAGCCACGATCGCCATGGCAACATAAAGTGCCGCGCACACATAGATGGGCACCGAGGTTTCGGTATTGGCGACTGTGGCGATAACAGCTGACAAAATACCCATAACTCTGTTGCAGGCAACAGCAATGCCATTTCCTGTGGCGCGATGGGCGGACGGCAGGACTTCCGGAGTGTATGCGTAAAGGGTTCCATAATAAATGTTCAAGCAGCATGCGATTGCGCAACTGAAGCCAATGTTTTCATCCTCGGTTCGTACTTGCGTGTACGCAAAAAAGAATATCATAGTTAGTAAGGCTCCAATGACCATAGTATATTTACGACCAAGAAGCTTCCAGTTACACATATATCCTGCTATCATCGGACCCTATGTCATCATCAGTACCGATCATATCAGAGTCTCGACTATAAATGCACCAATTGATACTTACAGGAATGCCGCTAATGTTGACAAGAGCATAATTTCTCCAGGTAATAAAGGTCGAGGGAACTCCAAAATCTGCACCACGGGACTGAAGATAACTGTTGAGAAAGACGTAGAATAAGGGGTATGCAAGGCCGATCAATGTCCACGATATCCAAATCAGAATGGTTGAGAATCCAATCGTCTTCGTGGCGAACAGTCCTCGGAAATGCACCGTCAACTCTCCAACTGAAAACTTTGACTTTCCATGCGCTGATCGCACAGTTCCGCAAGATTCCAACATTTCAACAGTGATAGAGCAGGGTCGGTTATACTTTGCAGCCATACTGTGAAAGTCTTCCACGATCTTAGCGTCCTTTCCTTCGCCCAGCAAGTATTTCGGCGTCTCTTTAAGTCGAATAACGGTGATTCGCGCAATACTCATGAGGAAGACAAGAGCTCCACTGGTGTACATGACATACCTCCATCCTTTATTGCTCGCATCTTCGCACACAGATATTCTTACACCTTGCTTATTGAATGGATCTGGGCAATTCCACTTGGCCGGAGCTAAAGAAATTAGCCAAAACTCAGAAGCTCAGACACAATGCAACTAACACAGGAAGCCCCAGGCGATAAATCCAGCAATCGCTTGTCCCAAACCCCACCACGCAGCCAGCCAAGCTGGAAAGAGTCAGTCTGTAAACTTGTCATTTTGAACGCATTATACTGACTCAGAACCCATTGCTTCTTTGATGGCAAATATTCAATGAAGACGGTCGTGTCCATGACAAGGTTTCCGCCGCCGCCAAAGCCGAGCAGTGCAATGAAGACTGAGAGAGCTACCCAGTTCGGAGCGGCGCCAGCAATGATGGTGAATATCGAGCAAATGAAAAGGGAGGTATTGAATGCAAATCTTCGACCAACAATATCTCCACTCAAGCCCCAGAATATAGCTCCGGTAAGCATTCCAACGTATACAGCAATTGTCAGAGCGCGAGGGTATGCCGGGTTGAATTGATAGCCGGCCGGGGTGGCAATAATTGACTGCAGCAGAAGGAGCAGAGAGTCCACGGCGTATCTACAGAGGAGATAAGAAGTCAGATACTGCTTCCACAGCTTATACAACGCGCGAGGTGTATTACCCAAATCCATTCAGAAAGAAGAGTTTCCTGCGAAACGTCAATTATCAAACCCCTCGGGATAGGGTACGCGTGGAAAAGATAGCTGCACGCGTAACGAGTGTACGCACCAGTGGTAGTTAGTCCATCCAATCTCATCAATGGTCTTTTCAGAAGATTAGCGGTAACTCGCAGGTCCGGGTGGGAGGGAGTGGCGCTTCTGGGATCCGTACATTGTTCACGATATGCATCTTAGCATTTAGAGCAGGGTCGATGTCTTGCAGAGCGAGGATATCTGAACCCTCTCTGATGGAGACAACTTCCGGAGGGAGGTCCCCCACTTCAGCCTTCTCATTCCCCTTGGCATAATCCTTCTCCTCCTGACTGCCCTCCGCAAGAGGGTTTGACATGGCAGACATTCCTATCAAGAGCTTCTCGTTTTGATCGCGCGCGACAACTTGGCGGGCACGAGAATTAAATTTTACAGTGAAACGGGACAGGAGCTTGGTTTTGTTTCTCCCGCCACCGCGGCTTTGTACCAGTACTACTACGTATTGAAACCTGGCCGCGGCACCGCCGAAGCCATTTGACAGGGACGAGACCCGCCTATCTCTCCTGCTAGATCCAAGAAGGCGATGTAACGATGATCTCTCTCTGGATTCTGGAAATTAAGCACAAGACCCCGCCCATGGCCGACTTGCCATTGGGTGATCAGCAGAACGTTGGCCAACCTGCGGGGTCACGCTGAGGGCATCTTAAACCCTTCTCAGGAATGCGCCGAGCTTACAGACAAGGGGCCACACAGTGCGCGATCCATCGCGTGACTTTTGGCCGGTCAGTGAAGGCTGCACAAGAGATAACACGCACGTGGGTTCGATGATTGGCAAAAGTGGGTCAAGGAGAAGACATTTTTACGTCTCTTTTCATTCCGTGGTGGTCGGCTCGTAAAACGCTTTTGCTCGGCTTGAGCTTGGGGGGCGTTGGTTGTGTGGGGATGTTTTCTGGGCGGTGAAGACTTGTGCTGGATTAGGCAGGTGGGAGGTCGAGATGGAAGGTTTTCTACTCTCTCAACAAGAGTGGGAATAGTACGTCATTGAGAGACGATAAGAAATATACAGTACTAGAGAAGGGACATCGTAGTTGATAATGCAGAGCATGGTATTTGGAATACCTAGGTTATGCGGGGTAGAATTTATAGTGCAGGATGCAGGGACCCTGTTTAGCTATGATCATAAACATATATTTAAGACCTGTTTGCAATACATGGAAGCCTACATGTGGGAAGTTCAAAGTTCTCTGAAATGCAGTTCCTAAAAATCCATATAACTGCGCAAATATCAAATATAACCATATATTCTTCGTGGTACCATAGAGCTAAGATAAGGCTTTGGGTTTGCAGGAAACCCCCCGCCACATAACTACATCCCGTAATGCCACAACGACTGCCGAAAATATATGCAGCTAAAGAAGAGCCTCCATTAGTAGGCCGCATAGGAGATAAATGCACTGACCACGCATTAATATGTGCATTCAGCAACCACAAGATAACTACATCTCCCCGCTCTTGTTCTTCACGATGACATGCACCTTATTGTTCCCTTTCACCGTAACCGTCATCTGCGGATTCTTCGCATCCGTCGTTGTGCCGTTATCATACTTCCACTCAGCCTCAATATACCCCCCGTCAAAGAGAGGCACTCTCCCCTTCACCCAGTCCAACCCCAAGCCCTCCACAATACCCCATATCGGATCAAACACCCACTGAAACGTTCCCGTGGTTTCATCCATCTCTCTTCTCACGCCCAGGACGTAATCACTGAGAACATATGTCGGCGCACCGCCCCAGGGATGGCATAGACTAGTGAAGATGCCGATTCCAGGACTCCCGTCAGGATATACGTATTCCCAAGGCGCGCCCGTGAAATATTGGTTCTGGTTGACCATCACGGGCCAGTAGACGTCAAGCATGTTCTTCACTACCGGTACAATAACGTTGGCTGAGACATTCAACTTTGAATGTGCCAAGAAGAGAGACTCAAGAAGGAATCCCTGGACATTCGGAGAGAGCTGGGTACCGCTACCATTAGGTACACCAGTGGAGTCTTTATATCCGATTAAGTAGAAGAGGTCTGAGAGATTTTCAATGCTGCTGCTTGCTTGTGAGGCATTCGCAATACCGGCGCGGATCGTGAACGCGGTCGCTAAGGCAGACGTATACTGAAGTTCAGTGAGAAAAAGACTATAAGTGCCCAGATCGTTAGACCAGAGTTGACTGTTTATTCTGGAGCTCAGATTTGCTGAGAGGGCGGCGTAGGAAGACGCTGTCGCCGAGTCATTCAATGCGTTTGCTACATCGACAAGTTGGTTGAGGCCGACTGCAAACAGAGCTGTAGGTGCCGTGGCATTTTGCGTTCCCTGGGCCGTAAACCAAGAAGCGTCAGGAGCAGCCAAGAGGCCGGAAACGGGATCTAAGTAGCGATCGATGAGTGTCTGGACGAGAAGTTTCGTGCCAGCCCAGTGTTTACTCAACAAAGTGGTGTCAGATGTCAGTCGGAAGTAATCGCCGAGGATGACGAGGAAGAACTGCTCATAATCCGTCTCTCCAAATTGAGCGGGGTAGTATGCATCTTTGTACTGAGAGCCTGCTCCCATGAACGGCTGTATTGCTACTAGCCCCTCCGCAGGCCCGGAAAGGAATTGCCATTCAAAAGCAAGCTCGATCATGTTCTGTATGAAATAATACGCCCCCGTGCTGGTAGCCAACTCTCGAGTTGTGTGGGCGAAATCGCCAAACCAGATCACACGGTCTCTTTTTGCACCGTCCAAACAGACCGGCCGGTCGTTGGTCGCAATGGCGTACTCCTTATAGACTTCTTCCGATGTCATCGCGTTTGTGTAGACCACGCTTCCATTCTGAGCAATGACTTCGACATCTTTGTAGTATGCCTCCTGGTCGAGGTATGGACCAAAGGCCCATGTTCCATCTGTGAGGGCTGTGGTGGCCCAACCAGTGATATATGGCACGATAAAAGCACTGTCCACAAACGCAACTTCTTGATCGTTTACGGAGACCAGATAGCCTGTGGAATTGATAACTGTTGTTACACGATACCACTTGTTGTCTGAAATGGACATTGGCAGACTATACCGCCTAATCGGGGCGGAGGGTAGAATTGTTTGATTGACGAGAGTAAAGCCATATCCCGCAATGAGCTTGTTTTGCGGTACAATTGATAGGTCGGTGTTCTCGTAGACTTGCCCGTTAGATGTGAGCACGAAGTATGGACCATATGAGGTGCTCATAGCAGAGGCAACTTTCCGTCCCGTTCCGCCTCGAACCACTTTCGTCGAGAAGGACATGGTGTAGTTTCCCATCCCGTCCCCCAGTACAGACTGAGCAGGATATTGTCCTGGGACAAGAGCCCCGTCTTGCGTGATTTGCCATGTCGAAGGCTGCGAGTTCGTTTCGACACACGCTGCTTGCACTGACCTTGCTCCCAAGTTCCATACTGATGCATAATTGGGATCTGATGCCGAAAATGCTCCTATAAGACTTTCTATTGTCTGTATATTAACAGTAGCTCGAAAACCGACTTCACTGATTGTTAGAGATGAATTTGTCAAGAGCGTGATCGACTGCCAGCGCTGCCCGCCCTGTAGGAGGAAAGATTCGGTTCGTCCCGGGTTGGAAATATTGAACGTCTCTGTTCTGAATGAGTTTATGAGACCATTAACGAATTCCCTAGACACAGTTTATCAATAAGAAATACTCCAACACTGAAGTGGCCAGTTTATAATACCAAGGACCGTCTCCAAATCGGGCATTTAATCCATCAAACGGCTCTGAATATTTAAGCTCGATTTACGCAGATATTCCTACCACAGACGATGTTTGAACGAAAGGAAAACCTCCAGCTTCCGTTCCATAGTCAAGTGTAAGGACTGGAGATGAGGAATCCAAGGTCAGATCGCCCCCAGTGTAAGGCTTTAAGCCATCGATATTTGGTCCAGAGCCTAGATAGTATGCGACAGGTGAATAAAACTGCTGGTCACTGGCATTTCGAACCGATAATGCCCCTGTTAGACTGGAGCCAGTTGCAGCAAGAATTAAAAGAAACGCAATATTGCAAGGATAAAAGGGCTTCATCATCTTTGCGAAGCCACGAGGGCGAAACGATGAAAACAGGAAGACCTTAAGCGATTGCAGGCAGATAAATTAGATTATATAGACTTACATGCATATACGAGGGTAGGTCAGACTACGCAAAGGAGGGAAGAACTCAAATAGACCTTTAATTCAAGAAGTCTGTAGATACAACTGATCGTCACCACCAAAGCCATTATTCGGGGTAGTGGTTGCCGAACTTGCATTACTGACCATGACAACCCCACACTCCGCATTAAGATATTGAGATGTGCCGAGATGAATCGGCGGCGGATATGGCGCTCCTCCCGCAGCAAGGCGCAAGGGAGTCGGGAATAAAGTATGGCAGACCAATCAGTTACTTCAAGAAAAGATAATTCCCCGCAGAGAAATCAACAGGTTAGGCCAAGGTAATCAAGTGTTATATTTGCAACCTAGGCCGTGTATGTGGCACTTTAACATGAAATATTCTCGTAGGACGATCGATCATCCAAATATGCTGAAGTCGTCGCCATCTTCAATGGAGGTAGTAAACTTCTGGACTGTTGTCTAGACTGCTGCACCATCAGCGCATCGATAATGACGAGCGCAGACATTGCTTCGACGATTGGAACAGCTGCACAACGCATGGGTCATGTCGTCCTCGGGCCTCTAGAACACTATTTGGATCACCAACATAAGAAGCTGTCTTCTGCGCCTGTCCAATTGTCGGGGGCGGCTTAAATCCAACTCGGAAGTATATGGGTGCTCCATTTTTAATACCACCTTGAATTCCGCCCGAGTTGCTGGTCTTCGTCGTAAGTCTAGGTCGTGATATGCCATTCTCGATGTATCCGTTTCTAGATTGGGGACTGCGGGAGCAAGAATGAAAGGGTCGTTATGTATCGAGCGTGGGACTTCGTAACCACCAAATCCGGAGCCAATTTCAAAACCCTTGGTGGCAGGTATGCTAAGCATAGCATGCGCAAGCATGCCTTCTATTTTATGAAACATGAGCTCTCCAAGTCCACTTGGAACGTTCATAATGATGTAGGTGACCGTCCCTCCAATACTCTCTTCTCGTTCCTTGAACTCTGCGATGTACTCGGACATCTTCTTAGATGCCGTCGCATCTGGGCACCGAACAGGCACAAACTCGTCAACTTTTTCTCTTGTAATCGAACCGACAACAGACAGGAATGCAGGATTCATAGACGGGCTGGGATGTGCTGCAGTAGGAAGAAACATGTCTATGGCTCCAATGGAAGACACCAAGGCAACTATTTCTATCCCGTGAGAGCTTGAGGTACTTCTCTGCTATTGCCCCGCGGCAACTCGCCCAATTGTCTCCCATGTGCTACTCCTTCCTCTACCACTGCTTGCCTTTACGCCGTACTTCTCCAGGTACGTCCAGTCGGCGTGGCTGGGTCGGGAGTAGAGATCCATTGTTGCACTGCCATAGTCCTTTGGCCGTTGGTCTTGATTTCACACAATTATGGCAATTGGGGTGCCCAATTTGACGCCGAACTCGGCACCGGATTGAATTTCTACCCTGTCTTTCTCATCCCGAGGGGTGGTCAACGCACTCTGGCCAGGACGTCGTCTGGTAATCTGTGGATGTATGTGACTTCCGTGAGCGCCATCCCTGGAGGGACCCCGTCCACGATACATCCAACATATTTGCAATGAGACTCTCCATAACTATTATACATGCTAGTTTCAAACCAGTTGGCGATTTAACAGAGGGAATATATACGTGGTGACCCGGAAGTACTCTCCAAAGGTAGATGTAGAATAGCTTCTTATGAGCTTTTCACAGCCGGTTTGCGCCTGGGCCATCTGGGCCAGTAGAGTTCCTCATCAGAACTTTCTCCCCAAACTTCATCTCGCATATACTCTTTATAATCCCGCGGAGTCGAACCACGTCTGACGTCAAGGATCACACTCCCGGCAAAATCATACTGGAAATGGTCAAACAATGTGACGAAATTGGCATATCCAACAAAGTTAGTTAGCGCGCCCGCTCCTAAACCTTCAAACGGCTGCATGCGAACGTTGCCATGTATACGGAGGTGCAGCTGATCGGCAAACTCTAGTATCTCCCAGTGGAGCTCAGTTCGGCGAAGAGGGATTTTGTAGCCTATTGGGTCGTTCAGATCGGGACCAATCTCCTCGCCAAACGGCTGTCGGAGTCCAGCCATCTCGCACGTCCGGTACAATTGTCGCAATGTCCATTGTTTATAGCAACGCTGCCGAGCCGAATCATCGAGTTCTAGTAGCCGCCAAACCCTGTAGTAAGCACGCATAAATCGTGGCCTTTCCGTGGAAGTGAGATACGGCGGGTGTTGGGGGCCAAAGTGAGGAGGCAGGTGTTTGTAAGTACAATCGACGAAGTCTACAAATGCAAGGTTAGGACGTCGCGTCATAGTGGCCAATTCCAAATGCCTACTAACCTATTGTTTTCTCAGCTACTTCGCGGCCAAATCTGTCGGCGCTCTTGTCTGCCTTGCAAGCGTTACGTGTCATGCGCCGGACATCATTAGAAAATAATACGCCAGACTCCGATGGTGTACCACCTTGAGCGGCAAGCAGCGATCGTGCAAGGTCCAGATATTTGATATCGTGTGGCGCCACTCGCCGGAAAATCGAAGTGGTGTTGTCGAGCCAAACGGCGCGTAAAGAACCGCATGTAGCGGCGAGGGCAAGAACATCAGAGAAGGACCGGAACTGACCGAAGATCAGGACAGCCACATCCGACGTTAGGGAGGTCAGCGAAGGCTTCTGATGCAGTTGTTTGTTCATGTTGATGAGATGGTTTTGTGGTGGTAGGGCATTTTGAGGCAAGAGCGGTACTTGCAGTGGGGTTGGAAATGGGCAGCATATGCATTTGTCTAGATTGAACTGCAGCAGGATTCTACGGAACAAATGCTGGAATGGGGGCCAAAGTGCTCAGGAATCCTCGAGCTCCCCACGATTTCACCAGAATAAATAGAGAGAGTTAAGATATTGGTGGAGGAGTCACATCGAATCAAGAAATATTATCACCGCCTTTTTCTGCCACCGTTTCCAACCTCCAGATATCCGAACTCGGCGAAACGAAAACATGAGCGTGAACAGCCCTCACGAACACCACAATGGCTCCCTCACGAGGACTTCCTTTTCTATTCAGGGCACGCGCTGATGTGAGGCCACCATGCGCCCGCCGATTCTCGGCGATAGTTGAGACGGCAAGTGATACATCGAGGCAGGCTCAAATATATTTATCCCAAATCCACAATCCATACCTGAACTTGTCTGTCGAGCACTATCTCCTCCAAAAGACGCCTCCAGATTCCACCATCTTATTCCTATATACAAATCGGCCGAGCATAGTGATAGGGCGCAACCAGAACCCGTGGGTTGAAGTCAACATGGCGTTATTGAGGAACAACCCTCTGCAAGTCGACCTCGTCCGTCGACGATCAGGAGGAGGGACGGTTTTTCATGACCGGGGAAATGTCAATTACTCTGTGATCTGCCCTACGAATTTATTTAATCGAGACAAACATGCGGAGATGGTGGTTCGGGCCCTACATGACCTTGGGTTGATCACAGCGAAGGTCAACGAGCGGCATGATATCGTGCTTGGAAGTGACGGGGAAGGTTCGACACCATTGAAGGTCTCTGGGTCTGCGTACAAGCTCACGAGGTTGAGATCTCTCCACCACGGAACTTGTTTACTCAACTCCCCCAATATTGGCAGGATAGGGTCGTTTCTCAAGTCTCCTGCAAAGCCTTTTATCAAGGCACGAGGAGTTGACAGCGTAAGCTCACCGATTACGAACGTCGGTATTGAAAATTCGAAATTTGAGCAAAGTGTGGTGACACAGTTTCTGCGCCTTCATCCGGGGGGCCGCGAACTTACAATGGTACATGAGGATGATGCAATGGGGGTACCTGATATCAAGAAAGGATTCGATGAGCTGACCGTATGCTCACCTCTCTTACCGTCGATTAATTGCTGAAGAGGATTTAGTCTCCGGATTGGATATACGGACAGACACCGCAGTTTACGTTTTCCACCTACACGACGGAAGAAGACTGTCGGGTACGGCCTGCACTTGCAAGTGATCTAGAAGGCGTGAGTCTAGTTATTATGTTCAATATGTATGTTTGCCAACTAACAAGCTTGGCTTAGCTGCGGGCCAATTTCACTGCCCGAAATGGGATAATTACTCAAGCGGAGTTTGAACTAGGAGATAAGTCCCAACAAGAAGATGGGAAAGTAAGTGAGAGTTTGATCAACAAAAAACTGCATGAAATTCAAAGTTGGACTTCCTTCCTCCCTAGCCTAAAGATAGGTCAGTCCATGGACAGGTTATTTGGCATGGGTGTCAGCGCGGTTGGTGAGATAGACCGTGAGCCCAACTCGAGAAATCGAATTGGAATTCGAGTATAACATGTGAAATTGGTATTTATTCACATATATATTATACAGAATAGCCTACAATAGAAATTCTATCTACTGGAACGTATTTACTGTAACGTCCTCATCCATAAAGGCTTATGTAATCTGATCGCGTCCCTCGGTGCTCCACGCTCGGTAGTTACATCCTTCGCGATTAATTGTAAATGCATTTGACCACTTCCAATAACATCACATGTATGGAGTTCAACTCGTCTCACCGCACTGACGACGTCAGTCTCCGGTACGATGCCAATCTGCATTGAATGTCGTTATCCCGTCAAGACCCTCTACACCGAGTACTCCGGCGCTGACGACCGCTCGACCGGCCATGGCGTGCGACTCACGGTATGCAAGAACTGCGGGCGCTTCTGTGACAAGTATGTGGAGCATGACTTCGTGGTGCTGTTCATAGATCTGGTTTTGATCAAGCCGCAAGTACGTGGATATCCCCTGGGCAGCAGCATTGGCTGACTCGAAGGAGGTCTATCGGCATCTTCTTTACAATACTCTGATGCGAGAACATGACCAATTTGACGTATGAATCCAGCACTTCGCATAGAATGCCACAAATTGACTTAAAATATAGCCATCAATAATCCGTCTGGGCATTCTTCTTCTCCTTTTTGATGTCTATCTTACCTGGGCCCGCATTGAAAAACAGACCACAGTCAACTCTTCGACGAACGATGGCGACAACACTCATTTCCTCCTCCTAGCACAACAGCCCATAGTCTTCCAATATATATTCTTTCGTATGAAACCCTCCGATATACTTCTTAGGGCATATCGTCTGACAAGTAATATAGTAATACTCTGCGCTTTCTCGACACTTGCCTTCCACATTTCCATACGCCATCTAACATCGTCGCCGCTGTCTCTGCTTGTCCTGTGCGGCCTAATACCGCGTTACCCGCGTCCAAACTCGGTTTCTACAGCTCTCCTTGTCAGCTCTTCAACGAAGCTCTTTCCGATTTTAATGGTTATATGGAAATACGATGTACCAGCCGCTGCACGGAGTCTAGGCTGGGCTGTGGTTGCGAATAACGTCGAGGCATTAAAGATATTGCTCGACTGCGGCTATGGGACTGCAGCCATACTAGCAACAGTCGGGGCGGTCTGCAGATGGATGGTTGGGAGAGGCATACTCTGGATAGTTGGCTTAGACGGGGTTGGCTCAGTGGACGATTCAGGGGTAGGGGCGGATGGCAAAGCCCTGTGGGCTATACTGGAGCTTTTGAGAGAGTGGTGTGGAAGGTTGGGCTTGGGATAGCTGCTGTTGAAGTCTGTGGCTCTTTACTGATGAAGAGAACCGACACTTAAAACGAAGGCATCGTTCAAGAGAGCGCAGCCATGGCTGGATAATGAAGACTCACCGGATATGGGGTCATATCAGATACCCTTACCTGGCACCAGCACAGAACGGAACTTCAAAGTCTTGGGCTTGACCTCCGTTTAATTTTAGAACGGATCATAGATGTTAAAAGAGGTAAGATACTCGAGGTAGACTAGTTCAAATACCAAAGATGCCGAATACACACCAAGAGTCCCTCCACCTCGGATTTAGGTTATATGGTTCATGGCGAATTTTACGATTGCAGGACGTGAAATTAAGACCAGTATTGAATCAATGCCGATTAATGTCCAGCTACGAAATTCCTAGTCTACGGCGAGTTATAGTCAATCCAGCCGCCATTGCCGTTTATGATTCACAATATTAGATAGTAAGTACACTACAGTTCATTTTTAATGGAGAAAAGTTATAAATGCTAATATGGCCCTTCGGCAGATAGCGCAGAGGAATTGCAATTCGACCAAAAAAGTCCTGTAAGGCACGCCGACCACAACACAATAACGATATGGGGTTATATGGAACAGCTCTCTCAACTATATTTCTATCGGCAACTGCAAAAACCGCCACGGATTGACACTTCATGAAAGAATGACTTTCTTTGGTTCTTGTCGCAGTTTTAAGTTGAATGTAATTTTATTATATTATTTTGTTCTTCCAAGATAGACAAAGTTAAAGCACAGAACTATCCTACTCATTGCTATACAATGCGCAAAAGGCAAGATATCTAAGCAATTTGAGCCCAGAGTTCTATTTTATTTATTTATTTGGTGTATTAAAAGGCCCATTCAATCCTCCTCAGTAGAAGTCCCATCAGCCAACCGGTCACAGAGATGCACCGAGACCGATCGCCACTTTGGTATATCGACGTAAGTAGTATTAACCATGACCTCCGTCACCGTAACAGCCTCGTCAAATATATCAATCTTCTTGTGCCCGATACTCGTTCCATTAGACACGAGACTCCAAGGTACATTCAAAGTCCCGTTCGCGTCTAGTGCATCGACAATTTTGGCATGGACTTGGTAGGATCTGATCACTTGGCCGTTTGTCTGGTCCTCCATCAATACGATACGATCGATGGATGTGGGATAGTCGAAGGTGAGAGTGTACACGCCCTTATCAGAAGATGAATGAGTTGTTTTGGCCGCCACCGGCTCGCTATAACAGGAACTGATGAAGTCTCCGAGTTGCTTGTAGCGGGCTGCGTAGCTCGCGGGAATGAGACCGCTTCGATCAGGGGTGAGATCTAATTCTAGGAGACAGTTCCGTCCGACAGTTTGGTGATATACATTGATCATCTCTTCGATAGATCGTAGGGGTTGGTCGATGCCGAAGAACCAGCGGTCACCCGTCTGCAGAGTGGTATCACATTCGGCTGGGCAAAAATAGGGGCTGTCAGGGTCTCCGCCGTCATTGGTAACACCTCTTATATAAAGTTAGTCTCTCTGTAGATTAAATTGCTTTCGAGATGAGAATTTACGTTGACCAGTTCTCTTCAGGAGCTTGTCCTGCTTCTGTTCCGATCCATCGAACTATTCCACTTGCGTTAGCCTACTCACTTCTGACTAAATTGCAACTTCAGCCTGTCCTATGTACTTACTGGAGTTCGCCGAAACGCAAGTCCCATCCGTATCGCAGCCATTGAAAATAACGGCCTGGGGTTGCAGAGATTGTAGAAGGTCTTCAATTTTGCCCTTCTGGGTTGCGCTGTATCCTCCATCAAACCAGATCTACCCGATGTAAAAGATTAAGTTAGTCAAAAAACATCGAAACGATTCAATTCTAGAGAGAACTTACCTCTGTCAACTGCCCATAGTTTGTCCACAAATCAGTCAATTGGTCCAGCACAATCTGATCATATGTGCTGTTTGTAATCCCGACCTGGCCTCGCGACAGAGTGGTGGCCAAGACTTCCGAATTTTGCACATTCAAGAAATTATTGACGACAACGCTGTAGTAAAAGCCATGGCCAACTCCATACTTCTCTGCAGAGTCGACGAAGCTCTTAACCACATTCTCACCACGGACCGGGGACTGCGCGATTGTATAATTGTACTTGATCGTCTCGTTATCGGCTGTCTGAAAGGTCACATTACTCGGCCATGTCGTGAATCCGCAATTATGCTTCGCAACTAGGGTGGCATACTTAGCTCCCAGATTGGTGATTGTATCCATCCACTGGTCGGTATTGATCAGGGTGGGATCAAACAGGGTCTGGTTAGGCACAAGGGTCGGGACATTGTTACAGCCGTCAATGCTAATGTATGTGGCCATGTTGAAGTGGATGAGGACTCCAATCTCTTTGTCTTGGAAATCAAGTTGCTCTTTGGTTGGAAGTGCAATCTTAGAGCCATCAAGTGGAGAGATTCGATACTTTGGTGAAGATGGAGTATCACGTTGAACGACACCAGGAATGTGGGCTGAAACAAGCGTTGCAAGGCATATGCCAGTTAAGAGCTCCAATAAGAATGCCATCGTGGCGTTGGTTTTTGTTGCATTTTACATATACGTCTCTAGGTAGGTTTATGTATTTATCAATATAGGGTCGATCGTAGTGTAACGTTGTTGTATTCTTTCAGTTAAACTTTGTATTAATTGCCACTGCCGGTTCAATCGGGTATTTATTACGCATATGAAGCCTAAAATCAGTGTAACGTATCTATTTAAGTTACAGATAGTGCAGACTTTATCTCTGCCCATTTAGATGCTAAGATGCGGGGAAGCGTTTCTGCATGTCCAAACTCCACATGCTATTCTTCGGAGTCCTCGGAGCGAAAAGCGAGGGTCTGCATCAGGCCCAGCAACTTAAAAGATTGGAAGAGACACTAGCCAATTGAATATGAATTACCATAGACTAAATATCTTACGCATTGCCAATCTTATAGTGGATATATAAGCCTGGGCTGCGAGAACCACATACTTGATTTGTAGAGAGGTTCGCAAATAATTTTTCCGCTTTCAAGCCCACCTTTGATCAAATATTGTTCAAGATACCCGACCACTAAGCCATAGGGAGTGATGATCTGCAGGAGTATCAGCAGAGCCAAGATTTGTATCTAATGTGGTGGTTGTCGAATTCAGAAGCTCAGAGAGACTTTACGTCACTGCGTCAGCTCGGGTGGTATTAGAGCGAAGTTACGCAGAAACATCACCTCGGTTACCTTATTTTCTTTGCTGAAATGTTCGGCGGGTTAGTTCACTATCTCCATGCTGTAAATAGAGTAGCTTGTCATCCAGCCCAAGAACCAGAAATAACTTCCTTCTTGGTTAATAACTCGGTGATTGTAGACTGCCGGGCGTAGAACACCCGGCGGCACGTTCCTGTAGATAGCGGGGCAGGGATCAGCATCAGAGGGGTCGAATTACAGGAGAAAGTCTTGGCGTTTAAGTTTCAGTGTTTCTAGCCAGGGGCGTACAGAAAGGGGGAGCTCTGAACAGATCTTGCTACTCTATTAAGGTATATTTACTTTGACCACTTCTGGCGTAGTATGACAAGCCTTTCCATCTGAGATATCCAGCGCTTGGCGAACTGCTCCTCTGTAAACCTCTTCGCCGACTGACGTGCCCTGAGACGCATGGCGAGCTTATCGTCCAAACTCAGAGCCATCTCGAACCCTTCCGCGAACTCGGTAGCTGTGTTTGCGAGGAAACCTATAAAGAGCGTCAGAAAAGCCGGGGAGATTGGTATACTTTGACTCACCAGTTGACTCGCCGTCGATTGGAATCACGATATCGCGCTTCGGCCCACCGCTGTCGTGGACGACTGATATAAGCCCGGCAGCTTGATATTCGACGACGCCAATGCCGAAGTGCTCGTTCCACATTCCATTAACACCGACGCTGGCCCTCCGGAGCCATTGCAAGATCTCCGGCCATGAGGCGTCGAGATGGAATTCCACGCTGTCCTTAATCTTCAACTCGTTCGCGAGGAGACGTAACTCATAAACCCGCTTAGAATCCGCATCATCCCGCACGCTCCCTATCAGAACCAGCTTTGCTCCCTTGGTGGCTGCGCTTTTCGTCGCCATGAACTCGGCGAATGCAGTCAGGATCAGCTTGTGATTCTTCTCTGGCCGGAACTGAGCGATGTATAGTAATATGCTTTGGCGCTTCTTCTCACTGGCCTCGGAAACCTCCACTTCTCTCTCCATCTCTTCCACCGCAACAGGAGGGTAGACGACGATAGGAGTCGATTTCTGAAGCTCTTTTCTCCACTCATCCCACAATGTTCTGATATGAAGGAGAGTCCAGGTAGAATTCGTCATCACAATATCGATCGAAGCGCCAACCCAGCTGTAAAAAGTAGCGAATATGTTCCAGTACACCGTCTTGACGGCGCCCTTCAATCCCGTCCCCTTCCCTGCATTTACGCCCTGGTCTCCATTTGCAGAATTTGGGTCCAGCGAGGAGAGCATGTCTGTCGATATTGTAGGATAGTGGATGTATGCCCCAGTTGGCACAGTCGAGAACAGGGTCTTACTGAAAGCTAGCGCGAAAGCGTACCCCATCGTATCGACAAAGATGTCCGGAGCAAGCAGAGAGAAAGCGTCCCATGCCATGACCAGCGACCCAAGAGACTGTCCGAGGAGTGTGAAGTACGGCCACGACGAAGCGAGGACCCATGAGCGTGTTGTCAGGTAGAGAAAGGTTACAGTGGGTGGGTGGAGCTCGATATTGAAGCGGTTCTAAGGTAAGAGATGTTAGCAGGTAGGAGAAACAATCCTTGTAGGAGAAACCCACCTTGACTCTGGCCAGCATAGAGGCCTTGTCCACCTCGTTATCACCTGTATAGACGATGCATTTTGCATTTGGCCAGCGTTTCTGCGTCGCGCGGATCGCAGCCCAAAGCACCCTCTCCCCACCGCCACCTGCATTACTGAGAAGAGAACAAGTCAGCAATACAACAAACAGCACCGCCAGTTATAAATTCCTTACCAGAAAGGGTGCAAAAATCCCACAACCCCATCCCACTCCGGATCAGCCTTCTCCCCATTCTTAGCCGTGCCCGTGGTGTAGGCGTCGACATCCTCCCAGTCATCGCTGTTCCTGCGCGCCTCCGGTTTCAGGTAGGCCATCTCATCATCCTCAGTCTGCTTCAGGAGAGCTGCCCTCCTCGCCGCCGTCTTCCTCTGCAGGTGCGCCCCCAGCGAGCGTCCGACGAAGAAGTAGATGCGCGGGACAAAGATAATCAGTGCCAAGGGCGTGCAGGCCAGGAGGACTAGGATCAATCGGCCATAGCTCTGCGGGCCAAAGCCGAAGGTAATCTGGGGCTTGCCGTCGGGGGCATAACACACGCCGTCGTCCGTTTCCATAGTGAGGTCGAGGGTCTGTGATGGTGAAGAAGCGCAACGGTGTTCATTTCGTAGAGGGAGGGTATGGGCTAAGGAGTGGAATTCCGCGTGCGGGTCATGGAAGGAGGCTCCCTTTGGGCCTGGACCCCTTGCCTTAGCGAGGATTACAGTACGATAGCCACAGCTCGGAAGCTATTTTGCGGCCAAGCTCAAAGATATTAACCACGAAAAGAGTTGCTCTCCAACCAGCTTCTGTACCAATCGAGTGTCATCGAAGCAAAGATATTCAATACCGATGTCCTGCTTTCACTGATAAACACCCCTATCTCTCCTCCTCTCCTCCACCCACCATGGCGACGGTGCTCCTCCGGCCCAAACGCACCTTCACACCATCCACCTCCCTCAACCTCTCCCCAATCTTCCTCCAGCTCCCAGCATCCTATCGCGCCTTCCATGCCTCTCCGCGACCGCAATTCCTCGACGCCGGCGTGGCCACAGCCCACACCCTCCTCGACACGCTGCATGCTTCCACCGGCCTGCCGTGGGTGTACACCCTTCCCCTCGCCGCCCTCACACTGCGCACCGCCCTCATCCTACCCCTCTCCATCTACTCCCGGCGCATCATCCAGAAACAAGCATCCTTATCTCCTCTGGTGCAATCATGGCAGCATGTCTTGCGCGCCGAGGTCATGGCCGAGACCGCGGGAATGGGACCGCAAGTCGCGCAACAAAAGCTTCTGTGGCGAATGCGCCAGAAACGCAGCGAGATATACGCGCGCTGGGGATGCCAGACGTGGAAGACCATGCTACCGCTCGCGCAGCTGCCCATCTGGCTCACGGCTATCGAAGCTGTGCGCGCCATGTGCGGCACCAGGGCGGGACTGCTGGGCATGATTCTGCGCTCTGAGAACGCGGCAGCTGCGGGCGTCCCTACAGCGCCATCCCTGGCGACAGAGGGCATTCTCTGGTTTCCCGACTTGCTAGCCCCAGATCCGCAGCTCGTGCTCCCATTCCTGCTCTCGGGAGCCGTGTTCCTGAACCTCACTCACGCACGGAGCGGCGTGGGGAATCAGTCCGTGTGGCAGAAACGATTGCATCGGTCGCTGATGATCGTGGCGCTGGCGCTGGGTCCGCTGACGCTGCAGGTCCCGAGCGCGATGCTAGTGTATTGGATCTCGTCGAGTCTGCTGGCGTTATTGCAGGCAATGATCTTGGATAGGGCGATGCCAATGCCACCGGCCATCAAGCCCTGTGATCCGATGAAGCGTTTGAAAGACATCACCGCTGGAGGGCGGGAGGAAACTAGTGCATGAGAGATACAGTGTAATGTATGTACGACATAGAAATTAGAAATTCACTATGACCTGACCTTCCTGTCTTGAGGCTTCTTTAGTCTAGTTGGTTATGGGACAGCTATGATTTTCCAATTCGTACAAGTAGAAAAAAAACAGAAATCCAAATACCAGAACGCAGCTATATAAATCCAAAAAGGTACGCCATTAATCTACCTCTGTCAAAATCCTCCCTCGGAACAATTTCACGTCCTACAGGGAATAAGTGCTTCTTTATCAGCTGCCGAGCGGGGCCAAAGCTCATCCCTACCTTTGATATGTAAGCCGCCGCACTTTAACTTTACATTCGTATCAATTCCCAAGAAGCATGTACAGTATCTAATAACTTTGATTCATGATCAGCATCCAACCCGAGCCTAAGTTAGCTACATAGTTGTTGCTCCTGTTTCCCAGCATCAGAATAATTTTACTTTTTTTCTTCCTTCGCGCATATACTCATCACGACCTCCGCCACTTGGATCCAATCATTATAGAATTACCTTCCACCGCAACCGCCCATCCGTGAACATTCCCCAATATGCAAGGGAGACTGAAGCGAGACATTACAGCCATAATACGTAACAACGTGTACGAGAAAGCCCCATAGTAGAACCTCTAGAGTAGCGGGTCAAACATGGGCCAGAAAGAAAGGGTATCAACGACGAATTCGCACGCCTTGCGCCCCAGTTCCTGGATGAGTTGACCATCTTACAAAAGGAGAGCGGCGAGGCCAGCGGCTGCGACGAAACCGGGAAGAACAGTCTGGATAGCTCCAGCTCCAGTCGATGAGGATGACGAAGCGCCACCAGCACCAGTGCCGCTGCTACTCGCCTCTGAGCCGGTGCTGCTCGCGCCAGAGCCAGTGCTGCTGGCTCCCGACGACTCGGTGATGGTAGAGCTGGGAGCGCCAGTGCCGGTATGGGTAGAGGCGCCGCTTCCAGATGCGCTAGTGCCGGTTGCCGAAGCACCAGTTCCAGTAGCAGTACCAGAGCTACCGCCAACACCGCCAGGGCCATAGATGGTGGTGGAGCCAATTGTCGTGGTGATGGTGTCGCTGCCGTGAGTCTCAGTGGAAACAATGGGCTCGGTGGTGATGGCCGAGCTGCTTCCTGTACCTCCTCCAACGCCGGTGCCAGTCTCAGTCGAGGTACCGCTGCCAGTCTCTGTGCCTGCTGGAGCGGTGGTGGTGGCAGTTCCGGCTGCTCCAGTTCCAGTCGTCGAGGCACCGGTCTCGGTGGCACCAGTTGTGGATCCCCCTGTGGTGCCTGCGGTGGCATCTGTTGGTCCACGTTAGCAGTGTACAAAAATATTATCATTCCTATCTCTTGGGGTTTCCTACCGTGGCAGTAGCCGGAGCCGAAGGAGATAACAGTACTGGCGACGGCTTCACCGCAGACGGCGTTGGAGCAGTCGCGAATACCATATTGGAAGTTGACGTTCTTGCACAGGCAGGCGGTGTCAGTGTCGGCACAGCCAAGGGAGGGAGCCAGGGCGATCATGTTGTTCATGCAGAGTTGCTGCGGAAATGTGAGCCATGGTGCACGAGAAACAATACGGCGAGAAAGATACGCGGCAAGAGTAGAAATGAGAGAAGGAGAAAGGTAATGATAGAAAGCAAAGGGATCAAGAACGGGGAAGAATAATAAGATTGTGGGAGGTTGGGGACTTACACCACACGGAGGGAGGGAGCTGATATCACTCTGGGCCACAATAGCAGCGACGAAGGCGCAAAGAACGATGGCCGACTTCATTTTGATGCGTTTAAAGTCAATTGACTAAGAGCGGATAGAGAGAAGTGTGTATGTGGATAGAATAGAATTAGGCTGTGTTTCGAGGAGGAGTTGTTTGGATTGTTATCGTTGTGGATGGGGCACGGGGGGGATAAGGAGAGAGCAAACCGAGGAAGAGAGTAAACAAATAAGGTTGGCGCTTGGAATGTCCTCCCTTTATACCTCCCGCCACTCCAAGACCAAAATGACGAGTAAAGTCCTCAAGCAAGAACCCTCAAATCAGAAAATCGTACCTACCCAGTCTGGTTAAGAGGGCAGGAATCTCCGAATAGAGCGAGAGGCTAGATTCCGGCAGTTCATTTCTTCTCTCTATTCCCCCTAGCTCTGTTTACCCATCATACCCCCCAATGCCAGCCACCCAGCCCGTGCCAACGAGCAAACCCAATACACTTTACCATTTCACGGACCATGGCAAACAGCATCATTCTGCATCGAGCTATGATCCGCCTCGAACAAGGGGCAACAGCGGATTGCCAGCGAAATAAAACACCCCTGTCCGGGCTGGACAATGCGAATCAGGGGCCCCGGGGTCGATCTGCAGGCATATTTCCCCCTTGTCAAGCTGAGTCCAGCGAAGGCGCTAGCTGCCAAGGTTTTGTGCTATAGCTGCTGGTGCAATATTTCAGATTGGCAAAACATGGGCAAATCAAAACCTACGAAGTTTATACGGTCCATGCTTGGTTATCCCGGTTGGCGGTTCAGGTCAGACATTGGGATTTGGTCCCGTGCCGATCGGGCCTGGATCGACGTCAATAGTCTGGACGATGGGCGATGAGAAAATTTTACAGGTTTTGTGCTCTAGTCCCCCGAAAGCTTTACTCTTTCGTGAGTTGTGTTCCACGCCAATATACAGGTACTGGGCGCCACTAAAGGTGCTTTTGGCCCCTTCCTCTGGCTTTTCCAGGCTTGTCCCTTGCCACCATCGTCATGGAAGCATATTCAAGGCACAGGGGCAGGGACAGCACCATAATAATAAAGTTATGCCATGCACTACAGAGTTGCACTGTACAATACAAAGTAGATCCCATGCGTCTGGATCCGGTCACAGTTGGCATGTATTACTGACTGGTACCCCAAAGCATCCCATGTAAACAAAATCAAGCAAGTACCCCGCAGTAGAGAATAAGGAAGACACGCAACAAAGAAAAGCCGTATCAAGCGTGAGCTGGCAGCGTAGTAGTCTATCCAACCTCTTTTCAGCGGGTCTAATCGTCTATCCACTGCACATTATGCATGCCTCCTTGTTCTCGATGCTGCCTGTTGACGTGGTCAGTGACGCTCTGATCAGCAGGGATTTGGAACCTTACACTCTAGCACAGCTTCAGCATAGATATCATGCTCTCTCTCTTCGCTCTCCTCAGTCTTATCCTCCTCCTGGTTCGGGCTCTTTACAGCCGGCTCAGGAAGCTCCTCTGCTTTAGGAGGCAAGATGCTTGGCTCAGTGGCCAGACTCTTGGGGCTCTCGCCCTCCTCTACATCGGCTCGGAAGGTGGGAGCAGGAGTATATTTCTTCGTCTCAGATGATGGGGGAGGGGTCGTGGTCGGCGTCGGGACACCGTTGGGAGCGTTGCTGCTGGCTGAGTTGTTAGGCTCCTTCACATACATCGGACGAGGGATGGCGGTGGAAGGAGAGATGAAGCCTCCGGAAGTTGGAGATCGCTTCTTCGACAGGCGCTCGCGAGCAACATTGGTATCGGCAACAAGGAGGGCTTCCTGGTCAACGGTGAACTGGATAGGC
Source organism: Oidiodendron maius Zn (assembly GCA_000827325.1). Taxonomy (NCBI): domain Eukaryota; kingdom Fungi; phylum Ascomycota; class Leotiomycetes; family Myxotrichaceae; genus Oidiodendron; species Oidiodendron maius. The sequence continues at coordinate 261,699 of KN832887.1, read as the reverse complement.
GCTGAAGCAGCCATGGTACGGAGGTAGTACATTCCAGTCTTCAGACCTAGCTTCCACCCAGCAAAGTGCATGCTGGTGATCTTGCCCATCGTGGGATCTTTCATGTGGATGTTCATCGATTGAGATTGATCGATGAATGCACCACGATCAGCAGCCATCTGCACAATCGTGCGCTGGGAGATCTCCCACACTGTCTTGTACAGAGCCTTGATATCGGCTGGGATGTTGGGGATATTCTGGACCGAACCGCCATCTGCAATGATGCGGTTCTTCATGTTGTCAGACCACAGACCCATATCCACAAGATCTTTAAGGAGCCAGGGGTTGACGACCTGGAACTCTCCAGCAAGTACACGACGCGAGTAGATATTCGAGGTGTATGGTTCAAAGCATTCGTTAAATCCCAGAATCTGACTCGTGCTGGCTGTTGGCATCGGAGCAACAAGGAGGGAGTTGCGGATACCGTGGCGCGCAATCTGCTGCTTCAAGTCGTGCCAGTCCCACAGATCTGTGGGAGTGACACCCCACATGTCATATTGAAGCTCTCCCTTGGAGGCTGGTGAGCCCTCATATGTCTCGTATGCACCATCGACCTTAGCAAGCTCAACCGAGGCTGTCAGAGCTGCGTGATAGATTGTTTCGAAGATTTGCTTGTTTAGGTGCTTAGCTTCAGGTGAGTCGAAGGGAATGCGGAGAGCAAGGAACGCATCTGCCAGACCCTGGACTCCAACAGCGATGGGGCGATGTCGGAAGTTGCTCCTTCTCGCCTCGGGGACAGGGTAGTAGTTGACATCAATGATCTTATTCAAATTCTTCACCACAACTTGGCACACCTCGTGCAGTTTCTTAAAATCGTACGTGCCATTTGTCATGTCAACATAGGTGGGGAGGGCGAGGGAAGCCAAGTTGCAGACAGCCACCTCGTCTGCCGAGGAGTACTCAACGATCTCAGTGCACAGGTTGGAGCTTCGAATGGTCCCCAGGTTCTTTTGGTTGCTCTTTCGGTTGCAAGCGTCCTTGTAGAGCATGAAGGGGTTACCAGTCTCGGTCTGAGCCTCGAGGATGGAATACCAGAGCTTCTGGGCCTTCATTGTCTTGCGACCTTTGCCTTCTCTCTCGTATTTCTCGTATAGTGCCTCGAACTCGTCACCATAGACATCTGCCAAACCAGGGCATTCGTTCGGGCACATAAGTGTCCAGTCTCCGTTCTTCTCGACACGCCTCATGAATAGATCAGGTATCCAAAGAGCGTAGAAGAGATCGCGAGCACGAACTTCTTCCTTGCCATGGTTTTTGCGTAGGTCAAGGAATTCGAAAACATCGGCATGCCACGGCTCAAGATAGATGGCAAACGCACCAGGCCGCTTATTCCCACCTTGGTCGACGTATCTTGCGGTGTTGTTAAAGACACGGAGCATAGGGACGATACCGTTGGAGTTCCCATTTGTGCCAGCAATATAAGAACCTGTGGCCCGAATTCGATGAATGTTGAGACCGATACCTCCGGCATTCTTCGAGATCATCGCGCAAGTCTTCAGTGTGTCGTAGATGCCGTCAATGCTGTCCTCTTTCATGTCGACAAGGAAGCACGAAGAAAGTTGAGCTTGTGGGGTACCTGCAGAGAAGAGAGTGGGAGAGGCATGTGTGAAGTACTTATTAGACATAAGATTGTACGTCTCGACAGCAGACTCGATATCATCTCCGTGAATGCCTACTGCCACTCGCATGATCATATGCTGTGGGCGCTCGGCAATCTTGCCATCAAGACGTAGCAGGTATGAACGCTCGAGGGTCTTGAAGCCGAAATATTGGTAGTTGAAGTCTCGGTCATATACAATGGCCGAGTTGAGCTCAGCTTCGTGTCTCATGACGCACTCGTAGGTATGTTTGCTGATCATGGGCGAAGGCTTGCCATTGCGTGGGTTCACATAGTGGTATAAATCTGAGATGACAGTGGAGAATTGCTTCTTGGTCTGCTTGTGGAGGTTAGAGACCGCAATACGGGCTGCGAGGATGGCATAATCGGGATGGGTGACGGTCATGTATGCAGCTGTCTCTGCCGCCTATGAAGACAGATTAGTGGTGTGTTGAACGCGTCCCAATGGGATGAATGGGAGCTGCACTTACCAGGTTATCAAGCTCTACTGTTGTGACGCCCTGATAGACACCTGAAATGACCTTCTGCGTGATCGCAGCAGCATCAATGTGGTCTGGGTCGAGGCCATAACACAGCCGGGAAACCCGAGCCGTGATCTTGTCGAACTGAACGCGCTCCTTGCGTCCATCTGGGAGGGCATGAGCAGGTGCATCGCAGTGTGGGGGAGGAAATACTCACCGCGTTTCCACACGTACATCGTGTTGTGATGGGATGAACGTTTGAGGTAGAGAAGGGGGGTTTGGTTATGGAGGGAAAAGAGAATAGACGGATGATGCTAGAAGCTCGAGAAGCTTATTGGCACCGCCTCAGTGGAAATGGAGCTGTAGAGAGGAGCGTCTGCGTTCGTACGGAGCGTCGACGAGCTGGAGAGGAGAGGATGGGGAGACGCGAGAGATGTTTCCTCTTAACGCGTTTCCTGGGAATCACGCGTTTTCGCACTCGCCCCTCGCTTATCGGCTTTAAAAACAAACAACCATTATGTCATCTCGCGTGACAGCGGCCCGCGAAGGCCCTGCACGTGTGTGGAGGAACATTGATCCCTTCATGCCTGACTTTGGTGCCCTAGGCATCAAGATAATGTCTGCTCCCCACCCATGAGATGGCTCCACCACCTTCTCCTCCTTCACTCTCCCTCCATCCCATCTCTACAACTCATCGCCACCCTCATCTTCCATCCCCAGCTTCAAATCAAACTCCCACCAATAACTGCTGGTACCATCTCCCATCATGTTTCCACGCTGAAGTCGTCGTGCTGCCCGCTCTGCCGTGCGCGCGCAAGCACTGCTCCAAGAAACCCCTCCCACCAGCCATGTCCGTACGGGCCGTGCGAATCTTCAATCATGGATCTCACCTTGAAGACGTCTGGCAGTGCGCCGGCCTCCAGCACGGGGCTCTTCAGCCCGCTAGCCACCCCTACCACACATCGCCCACCGCTGACTACGGATGGCACGCCAGTGACCAGCCCGTACCTACACCCGCTACAGAATCGTAAGGTTCGAGAGTAAGTGATCTATCATGATACCACGCATGTATGCATGGCGCTAACTCCCTTATCAGGACGCATAAGGCACAAGTCGAGCAGGACTTTATCACTGGCCGAAAGCTGATCAACCAATACGAGATCATCGACGAGATCGGCAGAGGTGTTCATGGCAAGGTCAAATTGGCACGCAGCCTGGAGACCGGTGACTTTGTTGCGATCAAGATCATTCAGCGCTTCTCCAAGAAGCGTCGATTGGGTAGGGTCACCGTTTCTCCCGAGGACAAGACGAAGAGAGAAATTGCCATCCTCAAGAAGATCCGCCATCCCAACGTGGTCGGGTTACTTGAAGTCATCGACGACCCAGAGCTGAAGAAGATATACATGGTACTAGAACATGTCGAGCTGGGAGAGATCGTGTGGCGCAAGAAGGGCCTCCCACAGATTTGCTTATACGAGCGTAGAAGGATCGATAGAGAAGAGAGAGGAGATGATACAACTGACGATGAAAAGTTCTTCAGGATGGTGGAACGACGTCGGAGACGCAGAGAAGCCCAACGAGCAAAAGCATCTGAAATGAATTTACAGCAAGGTGGTCCAGATTATTGGAGTCTCGAACATGGGGAGAGTGAAGACGATTACGAGCCCCTCTCTCAACAGAGCACTCATGAATCCGGAGCTCAGCTACAACAATCAAACACCCGTTCAGCAGGTAGATCTCAGTCCGCATCGAGAGCAACCTCAAGAGCCCCTTCGATGTCGACATCCCGCGCCCACACCCCTCTCCCCGAGCATGACATTCCTGCTGTGGATAGCGACAATGAGGTAGATACGCCTGGCCCGCTGCCTTCTATCCCCTCCAACCATAGTTCAGCTAGCGCCCTTGAAGGCACATACTATGGAGCTTACTCCGATGACGCTCCCCACAGAGGACGGTCTCCCAGCATGGCTGATAGCATTATCTCCCACATGTCTTCAATTGACGATGTCCCAAACGAGGCATTCGAAGAAGACTATTCATATGTGCCCTGCTTCACTATGGATCAAGCGCGGTCGGCCTTCCGCGATACTGTTCTCGGACTGGAGTATTTGCACTATGAAGGCATCGTGCACAGAGACATCAAGCCGGGAAACTTGCTGTGGACTAAAGATCATCGAGTCAAGATCTCTGACTTTGGTGTCTCGTATTTCGGGCGTCCGATCCGAGATGGCGAGCTTGAAGAGAATGTTTCAGAGACCGATGCCACAGACTTTGATGACGACTTAGAGCTTGCAAAGACTGTTGGGACCCCTGCATTTTTTGCTCCTGAGTTATGCTACACAGACCTAGATACTGAGCAGCCTAAAGTCACTGAGCAAATCGATGTCTGGTCCCTGGGTATCACGCTCTATTGCATCATCTTCGCCCGTCTCCCTTTCTTGGCCGATGATGAATACCAGCTGTTCAGGTGCATCGCGAAGGAGGATGTATACATTCCTAAAAGGCGGTTGAAGGCAGTCAACCCTTTGTGCACACCAACAACAAGTCAAGCTGTGCGCCTAGGCCCATCTACTGGCCCTTATAGAGAGGATGGGGAGCTTGCCTATGAGATTATCGATGACGAGCTCTATGACCTTCTTCACCGAATGCTGATCAAGGATCCAGTCGAGAGAATGAAATTGAGAGAGGTCAAACGCCACCCATGGGTTCTCAGAGGTATTGACAACGTCATGGGCTGGCTTGATGATACAGATCCATCCAGGAAGACTGCCGGCAGGAGAATTGAGGTTGACAGAGCCGAACTAGAACACGCCGTCATTCCAATCTCGATTATTGAGCGAGCCCGCTCAGCAGTGAAGAAAGCTGTCGGGAAAGTCTTATCCGTAACACGGAGTGAGACCAGAAGTGAGGGGTCCCGGAGACGGACTGTGAGCAGCGCTGCAGGCACAGGTATGGATACACTTCACCAGCCCTACTCGCCCGCATCGCCCCTCGCTAGAGATAGCCGGCGAGGGAGTCTCCGGGGCGACGAGTTATTCTTCGCCGCAGTCAATACCCTGCACGAGCGCCGCGAGCCAACCGAGCACCCTCTTGCACAAAGCTCCACTGCCGATCCAGACACTTCTACTGATGACGGAAGTCTATTCCCGCTAGACTCTGTTCAACAGTCCGCATCGGTAGGAGCTTCCCCCAAACGCAATAGGTCCGGTACAGTGGGAGATTTTGATTCAAGATCAGGTCGACCGAATCGTAGTGTTTCGACGACCGCGTCGGCTCAAGGCGTCGCTCCCAGAGGTCACACCTATTCGCGGTCCGTAACAAATACACCTATTACGATTATAACGGACGGCCACTCCGGTCTATCTGGCCCCTTCACTGCTACTTCCTTTGCCGAAAAAAATGGGAGTGGTCTACATAAAGTTCACATATGGGATAAAAGAGGTAGAGAATTTGAGCCTGTAACTGAAGAGCGTCCTTCTACGCGATCGAGATCCGTTGACCGTGGCATATTTGGGTTGGGGGATAAGCATGCAGTGCCTAGTGTCGCAACATCTCTTGCAATCGCTCCTGGACAAATCGACTCAGCAAATGCGTCGGACGGCTCACGATCGAAAGATTCATCTAAGATAAACCTTACTGACAGGACATATGATAAACCCCTAGCATCTCCCTTCTTTTTCCAACCACACATGGTCCACCGACACCAAATTGCTCAAGCTTCATCTTCAAATCCTCCAGCACCAGCCGAAGTGGCCTTGGGTCTTAGGGAGCAGCCGGCAGAATCGCCGCGCAAAATTGCATTGAAAACACCTGAGCTTAAGGTTCGGGCCAGCACACCGCAATCTTTCGAGCGTGCCCAAGTAGCTCTTGAACGGAAGAAAGAGATTGAGGCTAGAGATGAGAGCAAACGGAAAGAATTGATAAGCTCAGTGCTGCCGAAGGATATTTCGCTTACTGAATCTCGCCCAATAGAGGATGACAGCCTCCCAGAGAAGCAAAAGGCCACTCGTGCCCCCTCATCCAGCTCTATTAATTCCAATGGTGCTGTGACTTCTCCGTCTGATATTGCGTCTCCCGTCTCCTCCGTCACCCTAGGGTCTCATGGACAGTTCTTTGCATCGGTCCCATCGCTGCCAGCTCTTGTCTCCAGCAGCTCCTCAATCTGTGCTGACGGGGAAGGAGACTATCTCCAACAACCGAGTAATGTTTCGCAATCACAGACTGCGTTGAGCGCGGGCAGTACGCCGGATACGCTCACCCCATCTCCAAATTATAAGCGTGACTCGAATGATTCAGAGACGCCCTCGATCTCAGATAAGTCTGTAACAATAGATGTGGATGAAGAAGGATATAATGGAGATGGAGATACTGCATTTACACTTGGCGATGATGATGACTCGGATAGCGATGAAGGACTTACGATGCCACGAAAGAAGCCGCAAATATCCCCCAAACCTTCAATAGCTCGGCGCGGCACGACCGGATCATCAGGAAGTGCAGAGACCGCAATGAAGGTGGTAATAGATAGCAGCTGAGGCACTGGTTGACGATTCCTTTTCTTACAACCATTCGGCGGTGGTCTACGTTTTAATACCAATTCATAAAAAACCCCCCCAAATCAGATACCCACGAAGTAAGGAACAAGAGTCGGCATGAGGAGTTCTTTACTACAGCATGGCGCCGAGAGGTTCATACTTCTCTGGGCAGGTCTAAAACGCCCCAGATGGCAAGATACCAATACCCTTGTTAGCGAAGGGAGGCGTTCTTTGGAGGCATATGGCGTTAGGAAATAGTCGTCGGATCGAACTGGTACAGATTCCAGGGATCTCTGTAGCATAAATTTATGGGAAAGTAAGGATTCACATGGTCCGTGATATCACTATATCATATGGCTGAGCATCTACCAATGTATCATTTTAATACTTTTAAGACTGTGACCTATAAGTTATGTAACACGTGATCAGCCTCGAAGCTCCGACTTCGGCCGGTAACGGAACACGGAAGGGTTTAGAGAATATACAAGCATGAGGCGCTCATTATTTATCGTACTCTATCTCTCCTAATTTGCGAAGAGGATAGAGGACACTGTGACGTACCTAGCGTAGGTATTTAAATACTGTAGGATCTATATCTGCATTATCCACCAGCCAGGCTAACCGAGATAAGGATATGAACACCCGACGCTACTCCACTCTCCAAGTCCACACCACTTTTACGTGGGCATTACTAAACAATAAATGCAGTAGAAACACGACATCTCCGGCTCATATGTCATTTGCGGCAAACCTCATTATCCCGTGCGAAACGAAGGGTTGAATCCTGCCGGCTATGGGTACGTGCCCCTCTCGCTCCGGCATTTGCTCGCGTGAGCTGATAAGAGCAATGATAGGCATGCAGAGCATCCTGACCGCAAAGTTGGTCTTCTTGCTCTCATTCCTCCCTGGTATATGCAGTGGACATGTTATCCTTAAAACGCCCTCAGCTCAGAGGTCCGGGGCCGTTGCGAGTGAGAGCAAGGAGTGCAGTCAAGTTGGAATAGATTTATTGAAAAGAGGAGTGAGTGACTGTTGAGTCGGGGTTTAAATACACTACTAATCATATGACTTCAGGGAAATGCAGCGGACGCACTCGTTGGGACAAGTCTCTGCGTGGGTGTGATAGGTATAACCTCTATTGCCCTTTGCCCTCCTCAAGAAAGACGCTCATCATTTCAGGGATGCATCACAGCGGGATCGGTGGTGGCGGGTTCATGCTAATTCGAGATTCTAATGGGGATTATGAGTCGATGGGTATGTAATATTTCTAATTTAAAGAGTATACCACTGACAGTTGGGCAGATTTCCGAGAAACCGCACCGGCAGCAGCATTCCAGGACATGTATGAAGGGAATGTTAAGGGAAGTGTTCTTGGTGGGCTTGCAAGTGGAGTTCCTGGAGAAATCTTGGGACTGGAAACTCTTCACCAGAAATATGGAGTAAGATCTAATATCCTCTCTGTATGTTGGAGGTACTCATTCAATACTGAAGGTCTTGCCTTGGCAAGCGGTTGTAAACCCTTCCGTCCATATCGCTAGATATGGCTTTCGAGGTATGAGCTCAGCCAAGAAGTATATTTGCGTTTCTAACTCATATAGTGACGGAGGATCTTGTTCGATATATGGATTCCGCTATGTCTCCTTCAAATAGATTTTTGGTTGATGATCCAGTCTGGGCGATTGACTTCGCACCAAATGGCAAGTGTCCATGCCACAGTTGAGGTCTCAGCTAACAATCAATCAGGCACCCTAGTGCAATTGAATGATGTCTTAACGAGGCCACGTTACGCCGAGTAAGTCTCTTTCAAAGTAGTCAAGGCCATTGTTGACAAATGACAGCACCCTGGAGCAAATTGGCGAATACGGCTCGAAAGCTTTCTATGAGGGGGAAATTGGTAAATGCCTCAGTTCCTATATATATTTCTTTCACTGACCCTTACAGCGAATTACACCATTGCCGCACTGCAAGCGCGGAACGGCACAATGACTCTAGATGATCTCAGAGATTACAAAGTCGCTATGCGAAAGCCGATTAGCATCGACTATCGAGACCACAAGATTTACTCTTGTGGTGCGCCAAGTGGTGGTTCCACAGCGCTGAGCATCCTGAAAATTATTGAAGGATATGACATGAACGATCCTGACCTCTTGCAACTTAACACGCACAGGATAGACGAGGCTATGCGCTACTCCTACGCAGCACGTACACATCTTGGAGACCCAGATTTCTTCGATTACATGGATGAATTTGAAACAAAGATGATTAGACCGGAGACTTCCTCAGAAATCAGACGGAAGATATCGGATAAACATACTCATAACGTGTCTGATTATAATCCGCAAGGATACGATATAACGGAAAATCATGGGACGTCCCATATTGTAACAGCAGACGGCTCGGGCATGACCATCACATTCACTTCCACGGTCAACCTCCTCTTTGGCTCTCAACTCATGGTTCCAGAGACAGGTATGTCTTTATATCACTACTCTATGCAATACTGACCTGAGTTCTCAGGTGTGATAATGAACAACGAGATGAACGACTTCTCGATCCCAAGAGTCACAAATGAATTCGGATTCGTCCCGTCGCCTATCAATTACATCCGTCCAAAGAAACGCCCGCTTTCCTCCATCACACCCATCATCGTGGAGCGCTCTGATGGCAGCCTATATCTATCTATCGGGGCAGCAGGCGGCTCTCGCATCATTACGGCCACAGTTCAGGGTGTCTGGCATGTTCTCGATCATGGCATGACACTTGCAGAGTCGTTGAGGCAGCCGAGACTGCACGATCAGCTTCTCCCAGCGCAGTCAATGTTCGAGTGGACGTATGATAATGATACAGTAAAGAGCATGAGTGTGCGCGGACATAATATTTCTTGGGTAGGACCATATTTGAGCGCTGTTCAAGGAGTAAGGGTGTTGGGGAATGGGACATTAGAGGCTGCGAGTGAGCCAAGACAGTTGAATAGCGGAGGTTTGACGATTTAGAGAGTTCACTTGCGTTGTCACTTTGCATAGACCAATTTTGTACTCGAGTTATTTGATTTTGAACAGTTGGCTTGTAGATAGGTATACGATTGTTTGTAGTGGCAAAATATATTGAGATAAAATTATATACGTCTGCCACCTTTCCTGAAACTTAGTTGAAGTAATGCCTATAGGATACACGCTTTTTGTCACAGTCGAGGTGCTGAGTGGAAAGTATTTTAGGGGGGATGGAGGTGTTGGGGTACTGTAGATACCGGAATTTCAACATATCAGTATTCATAAAATTCAAAGCGCCAGTTTTCATTACAGGGATATGGAGTAAAACAAAACAATCATAATTCATTGCATAAACGAATGCATATACAGCTCACTCTATCCTCCTATTTCTAGCCTTTCTATCACACCCTGCGCCAGTATCGCTGGTGCTCTCATCTATATGCCTGCACGAACATTACTAGCAAATACCTGAAATGGGCTCAGATCACGACACTACAGCCGCAGCCACGAGCATATCCAGCGCAGAGCTCTGCGTCTCAATTGTAGCCAGTTGTTGGTCCTGAAGCGGCACGCTCCAAACGAGGCCAAACTCATCATTATCCTCGTCCACCCAGATAGCATTGGCATTCGTCTGCAGGAACTTGATGTACGTAGCTCTGGCGGAGTCAGGCATGGAATTGGCGCGGCTCACCATGAATTGGATGTTCCGGGCGAAGACGCCTTTGAATTGCTGCTCATCTCCATCGCAGGAGTTCGGCTCACATGGCTCGTGTAGGATACCGCTGCTATCAGTGAAATGTGCAATGCCTGCGAGGGCGAGTGAGTTCGCCAGATCGTTGTAGGAGTTGTCGCCCGAAGACCAGGCCATCTCAGTCAGGCCCGAGAGGATCACGCCTTGGTTATACGTGAAGGCAACGATGCCGTTATTCTGACAAGTGCTGTTGAGCCCATCATTTACGAGATTGTTGGAATTGATCATCCCCGAATGCATGAACCAGGTGTGCGCTCGGATTGCCTCGTCCCAATAGTAGCCACCGTACGGGGTTCGGGGTTTGCGGTTTGCGAGCTTCGCGGCGGTGGTAAGATAGAGTTCGTTTGCAATTGCATTCACATATGTGCGATCTTTGCTCCACCAGATGCCGCCATTGCAGGGTGTCGTGCCCCATGCAGCTTTCGCATCCTCGAAAATGTTTGAGGCAGTATCGAGATATTTCATGTCGCTGGTCACGTCATAGACCTCAATCCAAGCCAGTGCCCACCACAGTTCGTCATCATAGTAATTATTCAGGAAATTGGTGTAGCCAAAGTTGGTTGGCGCTTTGGAGAGGGTGGTCGGGAATACGATGTTCGTGACATTCTCGATGGCATCGGGAAAATAGGCTTGGAAGTCTGCTAACATGGTTAGGGCGTTGGCGCTGTTCCACCATGCGCCCTGCCAGAGTCCGGTCTGGGTATCGTACCAGCTCTGCATCTGGTTGACAGCGGCGACGACATGGTTGACATAGTCCACCTTTGTGGTTCTCTTGGACTTGGTTTGAGGGAGCGTCAGAGCTGTTGACGCAAAGAGAGCGGCCAAAATGAATGATCGTCGCATCGCGTGATCACGTGTAGATAACGACCGATAAACTACGATAAGGATTGTATGTGGAAACACCTCAAAGAAGGAATATCATGGAATGAATGAATGAATGAAGGAATGAATAAATAAAGGAATAGATGAATGAATGAATGAATATAATGAGTGACGGACTTGCAGTAGGACGAGAGGTGTTCCTGACAGGAAACGAAACAGGGAAACTTTTTATCCCTTCCTGTGCTCATCATTCCTGGGCCCGAGGACGACTGAAAACCAGCGGGCCGGTGCCACTTCTGGCGATTGTCCCTAAGCTGTTGTCCTTCATTTTACGACAGCACCTGTGCGGGTCTTGAAAAGAGGGCTCGGGTAGGATTCATTGACTATGTTTAGGTGGCAGTGGAGATGGAGTTGCGTTGGAGCCTGTCAGGCCTTGAAGGCGGATCCTAATTTATGCGTTATCAGACCAGCATGTAGATCGTGACGTTCATTCGATCCTGCAAGACTGACAATGCTGGACTTGTATTTGTCGAAACCTGCCAAACCCTAGCCACAGCCACTGGCTTATGATTGAAACAATGCCATTGAGTGCTTTTCGTGGCAATTGGGGTGAAACTTAATCATCGATCATGTTATGCATTATTTGCTCGACACCTCCCAACCCCCCAGCTTATGTGATCCTATTATCTATTGTGGGCTCTTTGATTAAAACTAATAATGAGTAAAGCGAATCCTGCCCGCGTCGACAAATATATTTTTTTCGGGACCTTAATATATTTTGTTAACTGGAAGCACAGGCCATCTGGAACTGTGCTATTTTACACACCTGTTTTCTCTAGACGCTCGTCTTTAGCTGCTAGAACCTCAGCTAAACCACGTGACAGATTATAACCTAGGGACAAGTTGTTTACATCTTTAAGTATTTCCTTTACGATCCTACGGAGTTCCCTGTCTAGCCCGAGGTGTTACAGTATAATCTGACGGCTTTTGTTCAGTAGCCGGATATACTGAACAAACAGCAGAATTACTATAGAAGGGCACAAACAAATTACAAATGTGGAATTAGCTGTGTCCAATCAGGGGTCTGATAAACCTCGATTGGCATGTGTCTCAGTGAAATAAAAGCTTCAATAACAAGAAAGATCCTTGCCGGGATATATGCCAAAATGCCAATTACCAGCGGAACTATGAGGACGAGGAGAATAAGGCCAGTCACGGCTACCTCTACAGTAGAGAAGAGGTGCACCACAAAACTCGCTCGACAACCGTCGGGAAGAGTAGAAGGACTTCGAGAGGAGACCAGCTGAGTCTGGCCAATTGGGGACTTCATCGACGACGTACTCGGTCCCTATATCGTTCTGGGGATGTCTCCGGGGACCTATCCTGAACGATTGCTCCTTGATAAAATCTGATGCGAAGATCTCAAGCCCGATCACCACAAGCTCGGTCTCTTCTACAGTAGCCTCATCCGCTCCCTTCCGATTACTCACTTCTAGCCGCCTTAACTTCTTCCTACTTTAGGCTAACAAGTTTCTTTCCCCGTGTTCTGCAGTATAAACATTGAAAACGTTAGGATGGGCCGCACAAGCACAGAGACAATTTCAGACTGTGAGATGTATTGTGCTAGTTTTTCTCCCGACGGAAGTTGCTGGGGGGTAATGTTTAAATGTAAATGCTACTCTATGTATTCCATGGGAGGCAAGTTCCTTTTCAATCGTATTGCTACTCAAAATTCTGCGGTCAATGAATCAGTTTAGGCAGGTGCTATTGTCGTGACAAGTCTAGGAGGCAATAATTTATAGAAATAAGCTAGAAAAGGAGGTTCCTGGATACACAATGGCGTGGGACGAAATAACTTAACGATGCGCCACATATACGCGGGGAGTTGGGATTATCATATTGCGACGTGAGCCGCATTATTGAAAAAATTGTATACCTGTAAAAGTCACTCCAGGACGAAGAGAGGCAGCACCCCCATTGGTAGCGGCTAAGAATGTAGGCAAAAATGTAATGATTGCCATTCGGCTTTAAAAGTATTTGTAACCGATCTTTGCATCAAAAGAGGCTTTGAGCTTTTTATCAGTCTTTATTTGGGCGAAGTTCAGCACCACTCATCCAAGTGAGGCAATACTCCTGAGCTTCACGCACCATCACCATGATAACCTGATTTCCCACTTATGGTTAACCCTCTGATCTTCTAAAGTGTTCAATTGGCACCTGACCAGAAGTGCAAGTTCTAAATCCGCATGGCGCCTTACGGCCACTGGGCGGGCCGGCATATTTTTGAAGGAATACTCATCAGGGCTTCGCATGATATTCTCCTCGGCGTTTGCATATACTTTTCATCCTTCATCCTCCTGTGATAGATATGAGTGTGGCTGCGGCATCGGTTAGCTCAGTGACAATCTGCTTGTCCTCTGTGCTGTTCTTGAACCAACAATTCCCTCCAAATTGTTCAGTCAGTGTAAGATTCGAGTTGAAGACGATCGCTTTGCATCCACCGCTTGGAATAAAGTTTGCACAGGCATCCATGCAAGCATCAATTGTCGCTGCGCCTACAACTTCCATATCGTGACCGATAAAATTGAGACTGCAGCTTATTGAGAAGGTATAAGTTTGCTCCGAAGATGTGGTGTTGTAAGATTTGCTGTCTATGGCTGGACAATCGAGTGGCAAAAGACTAGAGGTGGGTAGGGGGACGGCTGAAACGGTGGCTGAGCTGGTGGTGGTAGATTGTGAGGTTGTGGAAGTCAAGATGGTACTTGATGTCGAAGTTGATAACGATGGAGAGGAGGATAACCCTGTATTGGAGTCGCTACACATAAAGAATCAGATTCCTTGCTCCATCTGCATGTAATGAGAACGAGAGGAGAGACCAACCTCGTGAAGTCTGTAGATTTCAACTTTTTTGCAGCAAGACTCCCACCAACACCACCGCCTACAGCTGCCCCAATCACAATTATCAATACGCCTGCCGTAAATATTATCCAGAATGTTCGCTTCTTGAGCCCACAAATTAAGGGAGTCACTGCTGTCGATGAGTACGCAGGCGGCCCACTGTTCACGAACTTTTCCTCTTCACTTGCAAAAGCTTCATTGACATGTAGGTATGAAACGGGTTCGGGGGCTTGCCAACTTCGATCTCCATCGTCTAGTTGGAGACCCTCATGGTCCGGATATTTTGGCGCTGCCATTGCCTTCGTCCACCATGAGTTGAGCGACGGGAAAATATGTAAAGATAACGAGCGGAAAAGGTAAATAGAGAAATGCAAATACTAAAATGAATTGCGCAAAGGCCCATTCTGTCCCCAGTAGTTCAACCCATATCTGTGGTCAAATTCAAATGTTCGTTCGCCCGCTCCCTGTAATGGGCGTACAGCGAGGCACGAGCTGTCAATTATTGCTGCTCCAATATTGGAGCAGCAGTAATCTTCAGACATTTTGCGCCGCGTATAGTGGATAATGAGACGGAAAGAGCAGGTCCTGTTACAGTACATGTAAGGGGTCTTCGGTTGGTGCCGAGGTTTGATGCGGAGCATCTCCGAGTTTGATCGGCCATATCCTAAAACTCCCTGAATACGCACAAAGCCAGAATACAGAGAAAGAACATGCTTAAGGTGCGATCGCCAAAGGTTGGGACCTCTATGGTTGAAGCCATGTGGCATGAATACGTGCCTGGGTCTTCTCGAAGTGACAAACAACTAAGGAGCATGTTCTACACACTCTAAAATAGGGACCGGCTACGGACGACATACTCTCACTGTGGGAGCGGGATAAAATACATAATAAATAATGGTTGTGGAACGTCCTGGGCTAACCTTCAGCCTTGTGCGTATTGACCCTGCAGTCAGGCAATCCGCAAAGTGGGGAGGAGCGTATCTTGCATAGACTTTAGACGAACATACTTTAATTACCAAGCGCGATAACACCCAAATCCCCTGTGTCCTTAGTTCAAGGTAGAAAACCGAGTCTCAGTAGTCTGGCATGGGCAGATAACATTCTAAAAGGGTTTTCGGGTGGAAAAGCTACCTAGTACAGTACATAAGCCTTGTCCAACCCACTTTCCATCACGCAAAGAGGAACACAAAACTCATCGTCAACCACCGGGAAGAGTTTCGAGCTAGTTTTCAAGCAACATCTTGAGATACAATGGACACGTCAGAACCAGCCCCCAGGCGCGCGGGAATGAGTCTGGCAATTGTTGGTTGCGGTAAAATCCACCACCCCACGTTACCCGTGTTGCCTCGAACTGATTTGTGGCAGGGAACATGGGCTCTGCCATCCTCGAAGGGGTACTCTCGTCGTGCCGCAAGGCAGGGCACAAGTCTAAGTTTTCGCACATTGTGGCATGCGTGCAGAGTGAAGGGTCGAGCGATAGGCTGAGAGCTAGATTCCAGTCAGATTCAGCGCTTGTGACTGTGGTGCGGCAACAGAATGTCTCAGCAATGAGAGAGTCGGATATCATTCTTCTCGCATGCAAACCGTACATGATCGATACCGTCCTTGGAGAAGATGGCGTGCGTGAAGCTCTGGAGGGAAAGTTTGTCATAAGTGTCGTAGTCGGAACACCGCCTGCAAAACTACATGCTGCGATGGGCGTCAAGGAAGGCCATTGCTTCATTGTACGAGCGATGCTCAATATCGCTGCTCAATACGGGGAGTCTATGACAGTCATCGAGGCCACAATATTACCTGACAATATGGAGGAAATAACTAACTGGATCTTCCTGCAGCTGGGCAAGACTGCACCTGTGACCCCGGAGCTGTACGATGCTGGGGGGGTCCTAGCGGGGCCGTCGGGAGTATTCCTTTCTGTGGCTGTGGATGGCATTCTCGATGCAGCTGTGCACCAGGGCATAAAGCGTCCTGAGGCGAGAAAGATAATGGCTCAATCTCTTATTGGGCTTGGGAAGATGCTAGAGGAAGGTTGTACGCCGGATGACTTGAGAGAGAGGACCTCGTCACCGAGAGGGACAACGATTGAAGGTTTGATGGCATTGGAGGAGCATAGAGTGAGATATGCTTATACCCAAGCTGTTATTAAAGCTACGACGAGGTCGAAGACTATATCATGAGTTGAGGAACATAATTTAGACATAATTAGCTACTTGCTTTGGCATACCATCATACCATATATGACATTTATCAAGACCTTACAACCTAGACACAGCGGATTAGAAAGAATCAGGTAACACAGGTGGTGTTAAAATATGAAGGGACCAAATCTAATGGACTAAAAGTCTAGCTCGACTTCACTTTACAAAAACGGATTTGGATTTGCCATGTAGAAGTTGATGATTCGAAAATACGATGCATTATTACCGGGTATCTCTAAAATGTGTTGACCCTCAATCCCCAAGCGCCAGCACACACTGCTAGGCTATGTAGAAACCATCCGATTTCCCCAGCGCTTTGCATTAAAACCAGAAGAACAAAGAGCTGAACGGGTCCCCTCACTCTTCCTTCTCCGTCTCGTCCGCTCCATTATCGACCTCTCCACTCTCATCCGTCTCTCCCCATGAATACTCCGTGCGATTAAGGTTCCCCGCTCCATGTGTGCCGTCTCGAGGGCTGGCTAGTGGGCTTGAAGGGCCAGCCACCACACCGCCACCAATGCTGCCACTGATACTATCATTTCGGCCGTGCCCAAGACGTCCACTCCTGACACTGCCTCCATCCGCTGTGGCTGACTGTTTGCCTGCGTAGTAGCTGTTTCGTTCGCTTGGTAGAGCCAGAGCAACTCCAGCCGATGAATATATGCTTGCCCTCTCGTTCAAGCCACCCACACTTGGGCGGGCTTGGTGAGGTGTGGAGGTGGTGTTGGGATCGACGTTCGCACTTAATACACTCAGTGGCAGGCTTTCTCGACTGCCTCCGAATAAGGAGGATGGGGCAAGGGCACGAACAGATGCGTCCGTGTCCATTGATCTTCTCCTTCTCCTCTTTGAAGAGGATGCGAGAGTAAGTATTGACGCATTGTCGGTCAGAAGGTTATTTGCCGTTGCGGTGTTATATGTTGCAGGATGCCCCCCACTTCCTTGAGGAGCAAGGTGAGCTGGTAGAGCATGGAGAGGCGATGTGGGAAATTGGTGCGAGAATTGTATGCTTTGCGTATTACTGCCCGAGGCATTGCTAAGCGTGGTATTTGCCGGAGGGGCTGCCGAATGCATTGTCGTGAGAGTTGTAGTTAAGGACCGAACGGACGGTGCTGGCGATGAGAAGGTACTGTCGCCATGGCCCGTACTAATCCCTCCGCCAATGGTTGCAGCTGTTCCAGCTGCTGATGATGCCCCCTGCGAAGGCGCTGCGTCTGAATGCGGGCCATCGGTAGACATTGTCGGAGCTGAAGATTTGTTACCAATGGTGGGCGGTTGGTGCCCATCTTCGGATATGGTCACAGAATTCCGGCTATGGCTCAACGAGGACGTGCTCAGCGCGCTGCCCGTGGGGACATCTGAGAAGGATCGATGATTTCGGGTACGGAGCGTGGAATTCCCATTGATGTAGCCAGATTCGGGGTATGGATTGTTGTTTTTTGACACTGGTTGCTTCTTCGACTGTGATCTCATCTGATATGTATGTCTCCTTCCATTTGTAGCTTGACTGGCATCAGCGGAAGACCCGTTCTTGAAGTTCGCCAGCTTTCGCATGAAGGTTGAGAATGGTCGGCGGCGGCCTGGCCTTTCTGCTTGATGTGCCATGAATGTTAGTATTAGTCACATGAGCAGCTATTTGAGATGTGCGGGAAGTAGAAGAGAGGAGTTGGGCGGCTTCATCTGAGCAGAAGAAGCTCACAGGAGGAAGAATGAAAAGGATCATACCATGCACTGGTTGGGCCGACTCTGTTGTAGCCATCATGGAACCCGAGGTTAGACGGCAGCAGCGAAAAAATTAGAGTAGTAGAGCCTTTTTGTAGCTCAACCTTAGAACAGGTTATAAGGTGGTTGGACTGAGGAAAAGAGTTGTCTATTGTCTCCTGCTGGGCGCAAGTGAATACATCCTCGTCCTGTTCTCGCCGGCCGCACCGCAACAAGGAATGTAAGGGCGAGGCTGGTGGTTTAGCGTGGATGGCACGTGACACTATTGTGTCATACCATATTCGACCTCCGAGCTCTACCTCCAACTCACTTTTTTACTGGCCAGGCCCGTGCTCTTACGCAATATGGAAACCTCGACCATGACAAGTTGATGAAAGTGCCGAACTAACCCTCTCCTAAATAATTCGATCCGGCTTGCCATAATGGAGAGGTGCTGCTCGGATGGACGAGCAGGTGACGACAATAGAAGATCTCTTGGACCTTGAATTCAAGGGGTTGCCACTGCATACAGAGATAATGTCCATCCAACCCCTCCCACCAGATGTTGTGGCTCAAATTAAATCATCGACTGTCATCACAAGCCTTAATGGAGTGGTCTCGGAATTGGTACAAAACTCGCTTGATGCGGAGTCAACAAAGATCAATGTCAATGTTGATTATGCTCGCGGTGGGTGCGTGGTGGAAGATGATGGTTTAGGTATTCTACCCTCCGAGTTTAGACTGGAAGGAGGTCTGGGGAAGATGTATCGTAAGCATCCTCGTCAAACAAGTCTCGAATCTTCCCCCGCTAACTCTTAAGGAGACACCTCTAAGATGGGTACGGAGCACACTGTGCATGGGGGACGAGGAACATTTCTTGCTTCGGTGTCTACTATGTCGCTGCTAACCATTACATCTCATCACCATCTGCATCGGTCACACAATACACTGAGTGCACACAAATCAGAGATTATTTCCCGTCAGATTCCTGCTCCAGTCCAGCAACAATTACCCTACTTCAGCCACGGGACCCGCGTTATTGTCAGAGATTTGTTTGGGAGCATGCCTGTTCGCGTGAAGCAAAGAGCCATAAATGCCGAGAAACAAGGCGGCTA
This sequence comes from Oidiodendron maius Zn, assembly GCA_000827325.1. Taxonomy (NCBI): domain Eukaryota; kingdom Fungi; phylum Ascomycota; class Leotiomycetes; family Myxotrichaceae; genus Oidiodendron; species Oidiodendron maius. The sequence continues at coordinate 242,571 of KN832887.1, read as the reverse complement.
TGGGAAGGACTGGGAAGGGCTCAAAAAGGCTGTGGTTATGCTTTTACTTCCTTGGCCTCGCAAAATTACTGTGACGATTCGAGAGGATGGAACGGGAGAGAAAATAACTTTTCGAGCTTTACCGGATGCTGCTCCCCAATGGCCCGAGGTGTGGAAGGTTTGCAACATTCTATCACAGGCGTCTTACATATCGTCGTGCGAGATATCATCATGGGTGCCAGTTAGTGCGTGCACTTCGATGCTGAGAATCAATGGGACCATTTCCCTCCAGCCAAGTATCACGAAAAGCGTGCAGTTCCTGTCATTTGGTATCCACCCTTTAACTATAAATGGCCCGACCATTTTACATGATGAAATCAACAGCCTGTTTTCAAACTCTGCGTTTGGTATAGACGAGGATGCTCCTGATCCCGATACTTTGGATAACACAGATAAGGGAAAGGATGCCCATTCCAGAAGCGATCGATACACCAGTAGAGAGCTCAAGAGGAAACGAAGAGCCGCTGATCGTTGGCCAATGTTCTATATCAATGTCCAACCGACTAACACTGCGGCGGCCCAGCGCGTGGATGATATTCTGGACAACAAAGCAAATAGCCTCTTAGCTATTACTGAACTGCTGAAAGCAATGATTCTCAGCTTCCTTACCAACAACAATTTCGAGCCAAAGCCGAATTGCCACCCGAACCTGAAAGAACTAGAGGGCGCTCCAAACGGTAGTGAAGGAGTAACCAGCCGTCAACATAAGAGTGGAGCTAAAACATCAAACATATCTACCAAAAAACCACCCACAATCGGCAACGTCGGAAAGAAACCGAAAAAGGATGTGCTTGGTACAAATATCGATCTACCGTCTTTTCGTCGTGAAGGGCATAGATTGGATTCTCCTTTCGAAGCCTGGTCAAGGGTCAAAAAAGGGGTTGCTCCATCGAAATATAGCTCAAAAAGTGACATAGATGACTTGGCATGTGATCAAAAGTCAAATATCAAACGTCCTTTGAGTGCACCCCTCCCCCCCGCTGTCGAATCTCCTTCGCATTCAATCAGGGCATCCACGCCAAACCTAATTCAAACTACTTTGACGAGAAAAGCGACCCCTCTGTTCTCGCCTGCAGGCAGTATACTTCGTCGCCCATTTGATGATCTTACCGTCGAAGTTGTACCCCGACATACTGGAGAAAGCCAAGATCACAAAGAAGAGACTCAGCTTGTTGATGATGATTTACTACCCTGGACGAATCCTGTGACAAGAGTGACCTCGCTCATCAATAAACGGACAGGTGTGGTCGCTTCAATAGCCTTAAATAATAGGAAGGATAATCCACGACTTTCTACCCACATCAAGGCTATGCCCCAAGCACCAGTACCAAGAGAACCTAGTCCTTGGCTTGCTTCAATTCTTGACAAGTGGAATAATCCTGTCTTCGAGCCTGCCGAAGAAACAATACAACAACTTTCTCTTGGCAATCTGCGTCCGGATCTAAGCATCCGAAGGATATCACAAGCGCATAATTGCGATAACTTACCGTTTGATATACAGAAAGCATTCAGTAAGTCGGTATCGGGAACAAGTTGGCGTATATCGAAAGGCGCCTTACGCAATGCGGAAGTAATATCTCAAGTTGATAAGAAATATATTCTCATCAAGTTGAATTCGTTGAATTACGAAGCGGAAGCGGGAGAGAATATCCAAGGCCCATTGCTAGTTGTTATTGATCAGCATGCGGCCGATGAGAGAATACGTATCGAAAGACTGATGCAGGAACTTTGCAGTCCGCAACAGCCTAATATTTCTGGTGATAGCGGTGTCCAGGGCATACACCTTGAGAAGCCTCTCTCATATATTGTATCGAAGAAAGAGATAAACCTCCTCCAGAATCATCGGAATCACTTTTCAGATTGGGGTATCTCATACGATATTTCGGCCAAAGTGACTACTACAAACGGAGAAGATCACGGTTCACAAACTGTCATTATAAAATGTCTTCCACCGGTAATTTCCGAGAGATGCAAGGCCAACCCAAAGCTCTTGATTGACCTTATCCGCACCGAAATATGGAGACTTCATGATCATGGAGATACCCCTCGTGCAGCAACCATGTTAGATGCCCAAGAAAATCATTCCTGGGTCGCGAAAATTCGGAGTTGTCCTCAAGGCATTATTGATATGTTAAACTCCAGAGCGTGCCGCAGCGCGATAATGTTTAATGACGAACTTTCTAAGGAGCAGTGCCAGAGATTGATCTCTCGCCTAGCTGAATGTGCATTTCCATTTCAGTGTGCTCATGGACGGCCTAGTATAGTTCCTTTGGTTGATTTAGGGACACTCAGAGTATTTACCGATTCTGACAGTAGCGAGTCTTGAGAACTACTATTAGAACCATGAATTGAAATAGAAGAATCCAGGCGCGTGGGCACTGGTTTGCCTTCGAACGATTTACAATGCTTAAATATAATCAAATTCGATAATTGCTCGGTTTCTTGTGCAATGCGTGATAATGCTATTGAAGCACTTGCCTTCATCCATGGCGTCTTTGGGTCAGTAATGGAGCTATAAGTTCTTTAGAAGAGACCCTTAAGGTTCGCGTTCTTTTTGAATATCCCCTTCCTGCCATGCCAATTTACCAGATCCAATGAAGTGGCTGTTAAGACAGATGAGGGGAAGGTAGTTGTGCCGTTAGAATGAAATGTACTCCAAACGAGGCGTAACCCTTTATTAAGTTATAAACCGACTAGGCCAGGTACGGACATTTATACAATATCTTCTCCTTGATTCATGGTTCCCCGCGGGTTCGCTACGACATCCGATTCGGGAAAAGCGCGTGAAAACCAACACACTGACCCCAACCCCCATCAAAGGCCGACGAAGAAATCTGGAGGTTATGTCGGCTTTTGCTTCTCCACACTACACATTAGACGTTTTGGTTTCTGCGGCTGCTGAGAGCTCAACGTACTACCTCTTTTGGGGATCTTACCGCCGTATTGACGCTCTTTGTGCCCCGTCAATTGCCGCTTCCTTATTCCCGGCGTGTCCTATGGCCGCCCGGCCTCCATCTCCACTCGAGGATAACAGCACCGATACGAATAACCATATCCCCAGCCCGAACACTGCAAAATCTATGGCTGGAACTGCTCCGGATCCTGAGGCGCCAACCGCGCCGCCGCGACCGTCCGTGGTAGATCCCATGCGAGCATACCGTGCATGTCTCAATTGTCGAGGTCGGAAGAGCAAATGTGATCTAGATTTTAATAATGGCAGGCCGGTAAGCTCGAGCTATCCACACATCTCCCTTGGTTTGATACGGCTACTGACAGCTGGCCAGCCTTGCCGCAGGTGCCAACGAGAAGCTCGGGAGTGTGTCCTGGGAGAGAGTCATCGCGGGGGACGGAGAGTACGAAAGAAGCCGAAGATCGAAGATAACCCCCAATCCAGTAGCCCCGCATCCTCTCAAACTCCCACTCTTACAACACCAAACACACAAGCCCCCCGATCCCAGCCTTTCCATTCTTCATACGATGGCCCACAGTCTCCGGGTGTAACTTGGCACACTCCAGTATCTGCAACTGGGGCAGGCTCGGAACCAGTCTCGAGACAATCCGGGCCACGCAATCATGAGGATATTACATCTGCAGATCTCCAGAATCCTTCAGACGCGCTCGAAATACTAGCTCAAGTCGCGGATCGAGCGGATGACGGGGAGTCCCTGGAAGGTGAACAACAGGGCAGCCGAATGAAAATACCAAGACCTGTGCTTGGAACGCAAGACTTAGGCCCTCCAAAGATGGATGACCGGCAATTGTACTACAAGCCAGTTCAGGATGGGCTGATAGCGCCAGAGATGGTATATCATTTATTCTCTAGGTATGTCCTGTTGTAAAATTAAATCATCTCGGCTGATATAAATAGCTATGAGGAGTTCTTCCATCCATATTTTCCAATCATACCTAGGGAAACATTCGATAGGGCGAGACTTCCGTGGCTATCACGCTACGAGCCACATCTTTTCTCAGCAATACTCACTATTGCATCAAAGGATAATGAGCGAGTTCATCAAGTCTGCTATGATCATATGCAGCAGCTCATATCGATGATTCTGGCGGGGTCAGGCGCGAATGTAGAAGCAGTTGAAGCTATGCTATTATTGTCCCAGTGGGTATCCCATCGTCCACAAGCTGAAATTGCTGTTGGCCGAGGTGAAGAAGACCGGGTAGCTTGGATGTATACTGGCACCGCGTTACGACTTGGTTATTTTCTCGGAATTGACCGCACATCGTTTAAGAACGATTATCACGAAGACAAAGCAACTTTCAATCGGAAGCGAGTGGTGTGGGCAGCATGCTATGTCTGTGACCGGCAGGTTTCTGTTCGATTGGGCAAGGGTTTCTGGTCTCGAGGCCCGGGCCCTCTGTCTGGCCTCAAGTCAGAGGACTTCCCGACTCTGCAGCCACGGTCGACGAATGAGGACAACTGGGCCCTCATATTTCAAGCGAATCTTGAACTCACGCAAATATTCTCTAATGTGCATGATATCCTTTATGCATCGAAAGGTCATGGTTGGAAGGAGATGTTAGAGGGTCGGTATGTCAAGTATTTGGACGATTTCCGCACAAGCATCAGAAGCTGGAACGATGTTTGGGGCACACTAGTTTGTGAGTTACAACTATCCTATATGGGACTTGACTTACAAATTATCTCAGGTTCTGCTCATTTGAAGGCCAGTCTTTTGTTAACCTATGATTATCTTCGCCTCTACGTCAATGCATTTGCATATCAAGCCACCATATCTCGTGCCTTGATGTTCCAGATCGACAGCCAGCATCCTTCAAACCATCCATTGCCTCTTATCAATGCGTCTGCTCCTGATGCAAGATTCATTTATGAAGCTGTAGACGCAGCGAAATCCCTCCTCTCTACCTTCAACAATTTTGTCGACCCTGAAACCCTCCGCTACATGCCATCATCATATTACCTCTTCATAATTTACAGCGCCGTGTTTCTCTACAAAGCTAGATCTACCACGACTATGACAGAAGAAGAGCGGACTGGTGTCCGTCGTATGATCGACCAAACCATCGCCCGACTCCAGAAAGCTTCAGTGGGAGCAAATCACATGGGCTCCCGCTACGCACGGCTCATCCAACTCCTTTGGCGGAAGGCTCCAATACCCGCGGATCAACGCAAGGTGTCTACGTCAATACCGCCACTAATGGACGGCCATCTCAAACAGCATTACGCGGATCCTTCATCTCTGCCTCCTGGTTTTGACCCGAATCAGGGTAATATGGGCAACATGGAATTTGCGCCTAGCGGGACATTTAGTTGGCTCGATTTGGGCGCTACCTGGAATTTTGCAACACAAAACAACAGTACCAGTGGCGGCTCTCCGGATGATGGGGTTATGGATACAGGTATGAATCTCTTAGACATGAGAGGTATGATGCCGGATTATTCACTGGATAATCCAAACCTGATTTTCTAATTGTATTGACTATATATAATCTTGGGCTATATGGCGCCTTGGATAGATAAAATGGGCGCTTCATGGCCATCTCTTCAGATGATCTTCTCGACAGGAATCTAGGATGCGGCGTTCGTGCATGAGAGATAGGGAAAGCTCAATAGCAAGTATATCAATTTGATGGATTATTTAGAAGCCTAATACTTCAAAATCAATGTAAATTTAATCCCAGCCTTCTCATGTATCGATACTTCTCCTTGCCTCAACACGCAACCACGGCTCAATCATAACTCTTCTTTGGTGTATACTCTCAAAGAGAGCTGTAGGTTCACAACCAGCGGATTTTTACCTCAGATATCTCTAGGCTGTTGCCCTGCTTGCGAGAAATCCGCTCTCATATTCTCCTACAAAGCCAAGACCTCTATCATGTAGCGCGTAGCGCAACGTGGCGGTGCATCAAAAAGTCATGCCACGGCCGACTGCCTAGATGGCTGAGACACTCCGAAGATATTTGTTTCTGCCAGCCTCGCTTCATTAATCTGTTCTGCTTGTCCAGCTTCTTATCTACATTTCGTAACTCAGACACCGAAGACGATCGCAGCGCCTGGCGTGCTCCCGCTTTGAGGATCTCACGATGGACCAGCTCACGGCCCTCGGACTGGCCAGCAACGTAGTACAGTTTATTCAGTTTCCGTCGAACTTGATCCAGACTACTGTCGATATCCGTAGGTCTTCTGCTGGGCACACTGCCATTATTCTAACGTTGGACTTTCTACGGACAGCTCAATCACTTCAACGCCGAGCTTGCCTTGAGTCCGTATGTCAGTGACTCTATCGCAGAGCCGGACAGTTCATCCATCAAAAAATCACCTCAGTAGGTACCCTATCGCATCTTTGCAAATCAGATTGTGAGAAGCTCTTGCAGGTCGTGGGCAAGCTCAATGCATTGAGGATGGTCTGAGAGAAGAACCAAGTTGAGGACTTGGAGCGGCGACTGAGTAGAACTCAGATGGCAATGACGCTTCATATTTGCACTATCGCAAGGTAAGTTTGCGGCTTCACATACGAAAGAGAGCTCCGTCCAGCAAGCGGGTGTGGCCTCGGTGGGAGAGATAGAGTCCCTTGAGTAGCAGATGATTTCAAAATTTGGAACACTGATAAATAACCCGATGCTGATGCGCATATGTAAACTTCTATTTATATTATATATAACAAAAATTCTCGTGTTATTATATTTTCTCGCAGATAGTCAAGCCATCTTCTGTTCAAAGCATTATGTAGAGCAATTAATTCCATCACAGAGTGGAAACCTCAACTATTGCATCAACAAAGGCCTGTGGGGCTTGTTGGGGAATGTTTTCACCACAACTAGGGATTATATGATGAACTCGTGGACCAGTAAAGTACTGCGCCGTCGACGAGCCGTTAGTTGCTTGAAATATCACCGCATCCGTGGGGTCAAGTGTGACCGAAGGAACGGAGATCTTCGGCTGCTTATCCAAGGCCTCCGCAAGCTTCGCATATACGGGGTCGCCAGGGGCATATAAAAGCCTATTCCGGTAGAAGTTGACCACGATGTCAACATAATCAGGATTACCGAACGCGGTGCTGGCACGGTCGAGCTCGGCTTCCGTAAAATTCCATGGCGGAGAGGTGTTCTTCTCCCACAGAACTCGAGCCATCTCTTTGGGACTCTGAGCGATAGCATTGAAACCACGAGGAGTGAGGAAAAGGTAATAGTACCACTTCGCTGCTTCTGCCTCTGGGCTTGAAGGTATCCATGCCGTGTCGCGATTTTGGATCAGATAGCTGTTCGCCGCGACCATGCCACTGCAGCGCTCTGGCCATAACGCTGCGACAACGTTTACCACAACAGTTCCCCAGTCAAAACCAGCGAGAATTGCCTTCTGAATATGCAGTGCATCCATCAGGGCAACAAGGTCGGATCCCAAGGCTGCTTGCTCCGAGCTGCGCGGAGTGTCTTGGTGAAGGAATGTCGTCTCTCCGAATCCACGAATGTAAGGCACGATGACACGATATCCCTTCTTTACCAGTTTTGGTACCATATCGATGTAGACGTCAATACCATATGGATTACCGTGCATTAAAATCACAACTTCTCCACTAGCTGGGCCATCTTCGAAGTAGCCCACATTCAAGAGAGTAGAAGTGTTGGCGTAACTGATAGGCTGTAATCGTGGTAATATCGATGCGGTCACGTTGCTGCTGACAGAGCTGGAAGAGACTAATACTGAGATGTCTGCTGGTGTGCTGGTTGGCGTTGGAGACGCGAGAACAGCATGAGAGGCTATCCCAGCGAAGCCGAAGATCGTGAAAGTAAAAGAAGATGAGACCAACGTTTTGAAAGGCTCGTGGGCGGCAATGATGAGTATTCGCTTGGTTTAGTGATTTTCTAAAGAATTGAATGTAGCAAGCAATCATTTTATATTACGATTTCTGCCATTATATTCACCTGACATCCAACGTCGCATCTCCTAATTGATGTCATTTGCAATCTAAACCAGCCCAACTGCGTCACTCCCGCAGCAGGAAATTACGAAATGCAGTGATAAGCCACTCCAAGTGAGCACTACGACAGTGAGAAGGGCCGTGGGATTGCACGCCTGCCGACGACAAAGATTTTGAAGATGCCGTCTCTCGGGAGAGGACGCCGGAATGTCGCTAAAACGGCCTAGTACTGATGATCTCGCGTGTGATTGGCGGCATCGGCGGCGTTGGTTGCGCTAACGGCGTGCAAAAGAGGAACCATTGACGCCGGAAGGGGGGGATGATAAATTCGTTTTAGCGGCGGATATAACATATGAAAAGCATCATATTCCCGAAGACATGGAGATGGTTAGCCACCACGATAGGTGATTTAATACCAGGCAGCATCAGGGAAATTTAAAGTACATTTCTGGCAATACAGGTGAGGAGAATATTCACTCCTTCCTCCTCCACAATTTAGCAGCCCCCCGTTATCATGCGGTCGCAATTAAATGTCTACGTATCAATCGTAGCACTTGGTTCACATGTGCGTTGACCTCCCGTTCTCCTACCTGCATCATAATCATAATTTTGCACACAGTAATCCTTCGCAATGCTAAAGTCATCTGAACAACCAAATGGCTTGCATTACAACGCATTCGGATTATATTAAAAATTCGCCAGAAATTCGAAGTACCAATTCTCTCGCTCGTTGCAGTGTCACGTTAGACTGCTGTGTGTGGTTGGGTATGAAGGAGTCGGCTCTTGGCGAAGGTATTGGGTTGGGGGGTGGCGAGGCCCCAAAATTTTAGCAACGCTGCCTATATAATAATTAGACAATAAATCAAATCTACTGCAACCTACTGTCTCGTCCATCCTTTCAAGAAGGAAATCTCTCTTCCAGATAAAATGCGTAGAGTCCTGTTAGGCGGAATCAACTTGGTCCATTCCAGCCTTATGTGAGATCTTGATCAGTCATCGAAAAACTCAAATAAAATTCTACACAAACGTCAGCCCCCAGATATTCAGCGCCACTTCTACAAGTAAGATCTCGCAGATCTCGCAGATTTGCCGGGTCTCTCCGCGTTAATAAAATTCATCTACTCCTTTCCCTCGTTCAGCCACTGCCCTGCCTTCGGTGCCGAGTGGCTTAGCAGCCGATCTGGGCAGTCAGCTTACTCCAAGCAATGCGATAGAACTTAGCCTCTCCGGATCTCGCCAGAATCATGGACCCATACCTAAAATTGGAACTCTGGTGCACGTGTAAGAGACTACTGCACCTGGCTATCCCTAAACCAGGCAGCACCTCCTGGTAAGGCTTATCTCAGACGCCAATTCCTGATCCGAAGCCGACGAATGCTAGGGCTATTGCTACCAAGTGACACAACATATAAAAGGGTTGGTAAATACACTGTCAAAGTATCTCCATATCAATCATCAGTAACTCATCTCTCCAAATCTCCATTTGCTATCTCTTTTCTTTCCTAGTCATCATTTCCTAGGTCTCCTTTGTCGACTTCTATCCATTTAGCAGCATATTTGTTATATTCGAATCTCTCTTTACCGTACGCAAAATGAAGTCTGTACTTATTGCCGCGGGAGCATCCATCGCATTGTCGTCCTTCTCTGTCGCATTCCCTACGCAGCTCATCTCACGAGTCGCCCAAACTGTCAACATACAAGCGAAGACTGGCGATGGAGATGCATCTGTCGGATTTGCGATCACAGTCGGCATTCTGAATCCTACTACTAGTGCTGGTATGTTCTCTAGTCTGGTTTAAATCGTTCTCTCTGTGCATAACTAATACTTCTATAGCACTCGCCCAAGCCAAGGAGGCGGTAAATGCAGAAGTGAACGACGCTGGTGTCTTCTGTCAAGCATTCAGCGACAATGCCGGTACAGAAAAGCTCGGTCCTGTTTTCACCAGCACAACTGGCCCTGCCTCTTTCACTAATTCGTCGAGCGGAGATGTGGGATCATCAGCCGATCAGGCAGTGCCGGTCGGCGCTTACTGCTGTGTGACTTCTGCCAACGGGTTTGGTGCTTGCTCTGGGACGGGTAGCTCCGGGACGGGTGGATCTACATCAACACAAACTGTCCGCGTTGAAGTCTTCGGTGCGGACGAACTCGCCGAGCAGACTGAAGTCCCGGTTGACAACAGTGTCTTCCGCTTCGCTGGCAGATTTGACTCGGCTCAGATTATCGATGTTGAGGGTAGCAAGAACCCAACATGCACGGCATTCTCGGACGTTCACGGCACCAAGGCTATAGGAAAGCCATTCTCAACTGGTCTTGTTACACTTGGGAATGAGGTCATTGTCCAGTCATTGCGTTGCTCCGCTTAAGAGTGCATAATGGGATATTAATGAGGATGTCGTGGAAAGATTACGTTTGAAAACATATTTGCATTATAGGCGAAAGGACCAAGACGCACTTGCATTGTCAGTTACTATAGCATTAATATACCTGCATAAGTCGGTCACAAGCTTATCAGACTTTATATTGTACAAACTTTCAATGCAGAAACGTGAAATGAAAGTAATTCGAAGTGGAAGTAAAATAAATCTTGGATGCTTCATGTCACAGGCATGAAATATATTTGAAAGCTAGGGACCTGTAATTATCCCTATCATAATATTATAATTTAGTCTGCTAATCTATTGTCAATGCTGAACCTTGAGATTTGCTACAGCTACGTGCGAAGTCAGCGTTTCGAGGAAAAGTTGATGCTGTATAGACTAACAATGCAAATACCTTCGTGATAATCTTACCTGACATTTTGATACCGTATTCACCTAGGCACTCTAATTAGGCAGCAAGGGAAGAATAGAAGGCAGCAGCCGGGAACCTCTTCCATTTAATTCGTGTTGATTGTGCCACGTCAATTCTTGTTGAGGCGGAGCCGACCCTTCCCGTCAAAGCCTTGCCGGTCATATTTGCCTCGTACTTGCAGTCCTCTCCATTTTATGCGGTAGAATCCTGTCCGAAGGTTCTTATTACCTTCCTTTCTTTACGTTGGACCATCCGCAGTGCTGTTAGAAATGGCTGAAGTATTTGGGCTTGTTGCTGGTGGTGTGAGCATAGGTGCTCTCGCGGGGCAGATAGCCTCGAGCGTCGTGAAACTAAAATCATACTTAGACCAGGTTAGGGATCTCCCGGAAGACATTACTCTCCTCGTTGATGAGATCAACGATCTCTACTCTCTGCTATCCGATATTGAAGCCGACCAGTGTCGCAATCCGTACTCGGCAATACTTTTTGACAATAACTCATCATCGCGATGTTTAGATCACTGCAAGCGCGGAGCAGACAGATTACGATGCGTGGTAGACGATATGGCGGTTGAATTTGGATGCCTTAAGCCTATAAAGAGAAGATGGAAGGCCGCTAAGATAATCTGGAAGCGGGACAGGATTGAGAAATATAGGGCAGAGCTTGCTAGCACAGTGAGGTTACTGACTTTATCTCACCAGGTTTATACAAGGTAGGCCATATCTTGTGGACAAGTTTTCATATTGATATTAGCTTCTATATTACAGACTTGGCTTTATTTGAACTAAGCTCGGTCTTAGGTCTCTCATACAACTGCAACCGGATATTATTACGTCGAGAATATCTCAATTAGTGCAAAGTGGGTCTATTACGAGAGTGTGTGACAATTCGCTACTATCTCCAAGTATTGTCCGAGGCCAAGGTTCCTATTCCTATATACGAAAAGACTGCAAATTTAATTCGTGTAGATCAAGGCGGATACAATCTACTTGGCTTCAGTGGAAATCATATTCCTTGCTCGTAAGACGAGTGTGGGATATAGAGATCTACAGGTCTCGGCAAGGGTGGGACTTTTGTATGTCGGTCTATGCTTGTGTCTTGCATGACTCTCTAGTGGCTAGATGTACTACGGATGGCAATATAGAAGGACTACAGAAACTTTTTTCGCAAGGCAAGGCGTCTCCGTTTACGGTCTGTTTGGAAATTCTGCCTGATGGTTGTTATAATATGAGAACCTTACTAGAGGTATGTGTAATATACAATACCATACGGTTATTTCGATCTCTAATATCAATAGATTGGAGCTGATAACGGGGACTTCAAGCTTTGTCAGTTTTTGATTAATGAAGGTGCTGATCCTGAATGTTTTGTATCCAAAATGTATGAGGCACCATCCAACTTCTATCCCTGGCTAACAACTTCAGGGCATCTATCGATCGGTTTGCGATAAATGGCGTACTGTGTTGTCTAGATCCGAGTGATTCCTTCCAGCTGGCAAGTCTATTAGAAGCCAGATCTGAGATCACGCTTCAAACACTTAGCGTGTACCGCGGTCCAGTCTCTATGTTTTCAGTTCTGCTAAATCATGTTAATACCCCTGGACGGGAATTACATCAAGAGCAGCGAAGAAAAGTGGCATTTGAGCTAGCGAAAAGTGCGGAGCATAATAGCCCTGATCTGTTTCTAGCGGCTCTTGGTTGCAACCAAATAACTTGTGCTACCATAACTAATCAAGGGATCGGGGAGATGGGTGAGACTCTCCTTCATGCAGCTGCTGGGGCTGTTGGACAGTTAGCGTGTGGTGGTTCCAGATGGGTTAGCACTAAAGAATCAAGGCGCCTTATATTGAGCTGGAAATCAATTATCCAGGATCTTGTGGTTGCAGGTGCAGACCTGCATGCCGCTTGTTCACCACGCTCTTTAGATGTTCGTCTTGGCCAATATGCGAAAACGGATAGTCAAATAACTCCTTTTATGTTCATGTTTGCAGCAACGTTTTCTCATTTTCCTAGATTCTATGGTTCTAGAGGAAACTTAAATAAGGCTATGAGTATCTGGATCTCTATACTTCTTGATTCTGGTGTGAACTTGAAGGTGTATGGACAAAGAGAAAGCTTAAGTTGGGTTAACTTCGAAGAGTCCACAGACTGGGAGTATACTCAGTATACTACTGGCGGCACAAGAGGCTATAGGAGTGATTACTACTTTGGTCGAAAGAGATTATTAGGTTTCCACTACGGCGCTTTCCCGGAAGATTGGACAGTTTGGCGAAACGAGCCTACAGATGAGTTTGCCGCAGAGTTTTGGTCTATGCTCGACAGGAGAGTGGAAATCATGCCTGGGACTTGGGTGGAGTAATAATCTTCTCACCTCATAGTTAAACACTTTTGTATTGACGGACCCGAGAGTCGCAGGCTCGTCTAATATTAAATGATGGAATTGGGCAAAACTTATGCACCACAATCCCTGATGAAATGCGAGGCGGGTAGTTCCAGTTGTGCGTACGATGCGGTGCAAAGTTTTAATACTTGTATTACATCATTTTATCATTCCAAATTTGCAATCCTTACGCCCCAATTAACCAATCATGATTCCCGGAAAGGCTCGTACATTGTATCAGCATTACGCTGAGGTCCATTTTTAAACACCTGCATCGCAATCCCCCTATGGGGCGCCTCATTATCTATTGGTCCCAAGTCATGTTCATCTTCGGCGCCCTCCATACCTATATTCCTCACTAACGGGTCAAAGTCCTCCTCGGCACCTCCGTCCCTTGTTCCTCCTACATTCTGCACCTGAACTCCTTTTCTATTAATCTGCCTGTATTCGTGAACTTTCCAAGTTGGTATTCTGTTCAACAGACGATGCGATCGCGGGCCTTGTTCAGCTTCGACCTTGAGATCGCGCGCTCCCATCCGTCCACCACGTCCTTTAGATGCTGCTTGATATGAGCGGAACAGGAGGATGGTGGTGGCAAGCGAGAAAGCTGTCGCGATCCAACTGATTGCAAATAGTGCACTACCAACGGACGAGTGGGCGCCAAATGGTGATAGCACGGAGTTGAACGCTTTATTGAAATTTATGAATGTGACTATGGAATCGATCGAGGCTGCTAAAAGCAAGATTGTAGACAAAGTGGACATAAGAGCACTGCCGAGGGCCGGAGCAGGAGAATGCGTGAAGAGATTAACCAGGGGAGCGAAGAAAGTGAGCAGAATTGATACGACATATGCGATACTCAAAAATTTCGCCGTGGCCCCGTAGGAAGGCAGGGCTCCTGGCAGAGAATTTTGTAGGGTTGTGTCGGAGAGTCTAAGATCAGATTCTGGGTTGAAGTTGAAACCAAAATGGGGAGAAGAGCATTCTGTACCGGTCTTGTTCTTGCCGCAGAGGGTAAGGAGCGAGATGGTGTAGGTATCTGCTAGGCCAAGAGAAGCCGCAGTAGCACCTTGGCCCACGAAGTCGACGTGAGTGAGCTTGGATAAGTCTTGGAGGAATGTCGAGTTGGAAAGCTGGGATGCTGCATTAAAGGAAGTGGTATCGGCCTATAAAATTAGCATCGAGGGAGAAGTCAGATGGCAAAATAGTCACCTTCAGGAAGAAGAAATTCGTCAATGTATGTCGATTTAGTCCAGATAAAAGAATGAGGATCGAGAGAACAACGGCAACCAAGCCCGTGAGGCATGGAAACCACGCGTTTACTCTCATCTTAGCTTGCGAAACGTATTTTGCGATTGCCTTGTTACACCTTATGAGAAATAGAAAGGAGATCCAAATCTAGAATACCGTTTTTGATTTTGAGCATCATCTGTTATCATAGATTTATTGAGGAAGGGGAGAACTGCACGAGATAAAGCGGCCAAGCCCCGGAGAGGTCCCAGATCAGCGCTAGCCCATCGACATGGCGCATTTGGGTAGCTGTTGTTCCCAGACATCCACTGAAGCGGGAACAGAGAGAAGGGTGGCTGACGCTGGGAAGCCAAGATATGCATAGTAATCTAAAAGTGTCCCGGAATAACGTCAGCTTTTACAGCAAGTCGAAGCCTCTAGACCCCTTAATGTATCTCCATTTCAATGCCTGAGGAACCAACGTGCAATTTTCTATTTATTAATAGGCATCAATGTGTTAGTTGGCTCCTTGTAATGAAGTATGCCGTTACACAAGTCGCGAGTAGAGTCAATGTTGGGTTTCGTAGCAGCAAAGTCGACCAGTACCTTGCGGGAGTTAAGAGGTTCCGAGATCCAGGTACCCGACAAGGGCTCTCCAAGTAAGCGTAATATTTGAAAATACAGTCAGCACTACGAGATATCTAATGTTCCCAACTCCTGTGGCTGTAGCCGAGCAGCTGTTACAGCCTCGGAATATCGCCTGGGTACTGCTTGCCTCGTCTTGATCTCGATTATCCCATTAATCGTCGGCTCGCATCGGCCGACGATTAGATGAGCTGGACAGCGCTAAGCAGTCAGCTCCAACACCCTGACTCAATGCTGCCCAGCGCGTCTACACATTGGCGGATAAGATTCAGGGGAGAGAAACTGCTGTTAATAGGGCACAGTAAGCCCAACAGCAAAGTTAATCGCGATACCATCAGCACGCAAGGGACTTGGCCGCCTTTGATGGGCACTAAGTGCGCCTCCTTTCTGACATGGGCTTATCCTAAGCCCTTCTCCCACAGATTTTTATTTTGTCTACCCTCTTCCCTTTCAACTCAGATATTAACTCGACGATTGCATGCAATTGAGGAGGATTAACTTTTCATGTAATTCTTTGCCAATCATGAAGTCTCTTTGTTTCAGATTCGTGGCGCTCGGGTTCTCTGCAGTATCTGCATTTAATTGGGATGTCGACGTAGGTAGTGGGGGTAAACTTACCTTCGAACCTTCGACCATTGCAGCAGCTGTGCCCGGGGATACTGTGACGTATCACTTCTTTGCCAAAGTTAGAACTTATCTAGTTCAAGATATTAAAAACTTATGCTAATATATCGTGTAGAATCACTCTGTCGTTCAGTCTTCATTCCAGCAACCATGTCAACCCCTAGCTGGCGGTGGTTTCTTCTCAGGATTCACGCCAAATCCGTCTCAGACTGACCCATCACGGACAACATTTACAATTACGATTAATGCAACTACACCAATATGGGTTTACTGCGGTCAAACAAATGGCAACCACTGCCAGAATGGAATGGTGCATTCAATTAATGCGTTCGTTTTTGACCTTGACGGACGTGGTTTGTATTTAGCTAATGTAGCTTCACAGTCCTTCTACCGGCAACACATTCGATGCTTTCGCAGCTTTAGCGAAGAATGCCCCAACAAGCACAGTACCTGGTCTTAATCCGATTGGAGGTCTTCGGCAGACAACCATTGATGTTGGTCCGGGTGGCAATCTAACCTACTTCCCTCCAAACATCACAGAGTTGGTTGGTACGGAGGTGATATACAACTTCAATGCCAAGGTAATGCGCCACAAAATCTTCACCCTACAGGTGACTATGGGCTAATCGATCTAGAATCATTCTGTGGTACAATCTTCGTTTGCAGATCCATGCCATCCACAGCAAGGAGGTGGATTTTCTAGCGGATTTGTGCAGACCAGTCAATCGCCAGCAGGTGTCACTTTCTCCTTCACCATCAATGATACGAAACCCATCTGGTTCTACTGTGCGCAGACAACCAAGAATCACTGCCAATCTGGAATGGTTGGAAGTATTAATGCGTATGACATTCCTCCTCCGAGCCAATATCAAAGCTGACACAATATAAGGCCCCCAACTGGAAACACATTTGACGCCTTCTTGGCTCTCGCCCTAAAGGCCAGCACAAGTACGATTGGTCCTCTTGCTCCTGTTGGAGGTACCCTCGAGGCCAATGGCACAGTGATCGGACTTGAATCTGGAACGGTTGTTTTCAATGCCGATGCGTTCTCTGCGGGAGCTTCAAATACAACAGAAACAAATGCTACAATTTCACATGTGCCCCCTCCAGATTCGCCATGGAATCCAAATGCTGCACCGGAAGCGGGTGGAGCCCCTCCAGCTAGCTACAACTGGACATCTACGATAACGGACGATGGCACCAGCCTGTTGCAGTATTTACTCTTCTTGGACAACCTTCTCCTGGATTTCCTGGTTGAAGGTACTTTGAACCTCACTAGTGGTCGCTGGTCAAACCTTTATCCTCCAACTATCGTGAATAGTATGAACGGCATGACTGTGCAGACATACGTACATCGATATGCTTCTTCCGACTCCCTCACACACTACAGCAAGTCGCTGCCTGCGCAGTGCAAGTACAGCTACCCAATCCAAACCGTCGACGACTGGTCGGCTACAGCGCTTATTATTCTCGGACTTGAGACAGCCTCTATTATAGACATTATAACTCAGGTCGCCGTGTCAGACCCTTGGATGGTGCCTGTTCTGAGCTCGGCTCTTGGTTCCAAAGCACGAATGTCGGGTCTGGTAAACATGATGCACAACAAAGCCGCGGCACCTGCAGTGCGAGAATCTACGATCGCACCGCAGCTCGCCTACTCATACTTAATGAACCACTATGTTGTTCCAAACTCCTGCTCGAATGCGCTTCCCTACACGGTCCTACCACCGCTTCAGATGACTGCGCAGTCCACAGATTCCACCGGACGACTTACCGACGTCAAGGCCAATATCCCAAGCAGTGTGAATGGCCAGGGCCAAATGTATCTCGCTTGGTGGGGGGCATGGGGAACATTGGAGTACACGGCGATCAACAACGGTGGTGCTTCAGTTCCAAGTGATCTATACGGATATGTGTGGGCCTGCGTGACGAACGCAACTACTGCTACCAATATGAATTCTTTGGCGGGTATTGCTTTGACAGCACCAGACATGATATGGGTGCATGGGCCAGAGACGTCGCAAAACTCCGTGTTGAAGCTCTAAATATCGTAATGCTGGGAGTTAGGCTTTGTTATGTTTAGAAAGTTTTATGGTCTGGTGTATGTATAGCATTGGCGCAATATTCCCGGGAAGGATAGATTAATTTTACACCGTTATGAAAGTGTTGCAATACTCGATCTGGAGTTGACGACTTGAATTGCCACTACGGTGGGAGAAGCCTATTCAATACATAAGCAGTACCAAATGTACTGTATGCCTGCGTACATTGATCCTTTGGCACTCCAATACGCCCCTTACGCAGCAAACAGTACAGTGCGCGCGTGCGGATTCCCTCAATAACGCCCCCACTTCACGCCCCTGCTGTGTGATCCTCCCTCAAGTCTCTGCCTCATGTCTCTCTGTGTTGACTGCCAATCAGTCCTTTTCAGAGTGTCTTGGATCCTCCTGGTGACAGTGCTTACACTTCTTGCCCTTGCCACCCTTCCCCTTCAGGAGTGCTGATCCGCTAGGTTTTGCGGTCTTGTTGCGGGCGCGATCAGCATCGAGGAGATCCGTAATTAGGTCCTCAAGGACTGCAGCAGGCGTATTCATTGAAAGTGATCCGAGAGTCTGGTGTCTCTGGCGCTCCGCCCAGGCTGGGAAGCTCTTTGCAGCTCCCATCACAAATAGAGTGATTACATGAATGTAGGGCATTGGAGCCTCCAATCCCTCTAGCCTAGAGACGCATTCTCTAAAGGCTATTGTGTACTTTTCGACACTGGGTTGTACATCACACTTGAGCTGGATCAGACGTTCCATTGTCTGATATATCAGCATCCCTCCCTTGTCCTCAAAGGCAGCTTGAAGTGTGTTCCATGCTGACTGCGCAGTCTTGCAGTTCCTAATCACCCCTTGTGATCCAGATGTAATGTTGACGGATAGAGCATAAAGAGCCCTCTTATCCCTTGTCTCCCAATCCATCCATGCCTGACACTCCTCCGCAGTTGCTGATTCGAAGTTATCATCGGTGATTTCGCGTGGTTTTGGATACATCTTCCTGGGCATGTAGTGTGAGGCCAGCCCTGCGCCTATTGCCAGGTTGAGCATGTTGTTCTTCCATGTGCCGTAGTTCTCGTTGCCCTTTAGCTTCATCCCAGCTGGCATCTGCGGCACTGAACTGCTCCCAGTTGACTCCATTATGAGTTGTCGAATAGGCTCAGTAGCCTTCCCCTTTCCTTTGTGGGTCGACGTGTCGTGCTCCTGTCGTTGTTGTTGTTGAGACTCCCCGGGTAGATCTCCAAGGCCCTCAGGTCGTCTGACCACTGTATCCCTTCTGGCAGATGCACTTGATCCTTCACCAGACATTTGAATACAGCTTCGTTGATGTGTAGCTACTTAGCTAAAGTCGAGTGACGTGGTGGTAACTCGAGTCCTAGACTCGTACCTCTGCCACGTTTGAGGTGTGATGTTGTGCAGCTACTCAGCTATCACAACGTCGAGGAACTGATGAAAGCCAACAGCTTAGCTTCCGGGCTCATAACTTGTCAAAGGTTACAGGGTGAGCTGGTTCATCGTGATGAGTTCAATACCAGTGAGTTGTGTGGAAGCAGTTGTATTGTCTAGAGTTTTAAAGCTGCATGTAACCACACAATATATATGGTGCGCCGCCACTCGCTACGTTACGGATATACGGATCATCCGTTCGGATCCGAATGCCCGAATATCCTTCGCAGAAAGTAATCGTTATACTGCAATTTCTAGTACAGTAATAATAGACGCTATACATAGTCGAGAGGATACATACCTTCCTCTAAGGTAGATTGTATTAACTGGCCGAACAAAAGCATCTCATATAGCGAGAGGCACTGCGCTAGTAATTAAGCTTGCTGTGGCGAGGAGTTAAGCGAACTGCTACACAGGGTCTACAAGGATCGGGTTTTGGCCCGATCTGATATTGTTAAGTATAATTTGCGTACAGAATCGTTCAAAAACACTGAAGATTAGTGACTGTAAGCAGGAGGAATGACTGATTGAGTATATATTTGCATGATAAGTGTGAGTAAATTCCTTCTTTGATCTAAAACAGGGATCGGCCGAAAGTCCGCCGTAAGATGTGCATGCCAAGAATGAAAATGACAAACACGCTATGTGATTAGTTAAATTGGTGAAAAGGCATATATAGTATGATCTCGACGACAGAAATATAGAGGCCGGTTTCGAAGTAGACAGATATTTTTGCTTTTAGTCCAAATCCTTGTCAACTCAAACTCTGTTACCATGATTCTGATTTCCAGCTTGTTCCTTTTGGCGGTGCCTTTTCTGAGTACCGAAAGTGCTGCCAGTGAACTTGAATCTTATTCATATTCACCCTGCACTCGTCTAAGCACCCCCAAAGTACCTGGTGCCGAAGTTTTATCTATAACAGGAGTGGAGAAACGAAATTATACTGTGACTGCAGTTCCTCAATTACTTCCAACCCCAATTTTTGGGTTGAATTTTTGTGAAGTCGATGTTGTCCTAACACACCCCAAGGCTGGAGATCGAGTTCTTGTCAAGGTTTGGCTACCCCTACAACATTGGAATGGCAGATTTCAAGCAACGGGAGGGAGTGGATATGCGGCCGGTAACTTCGATGCGTCACTTGGACCCGCCGTCCAGCTTGGCTACTCTTCTGCATCTACTGATGCAGGCGTTTCGGTTAATCCTCTCAGCCCAGCAAAGTGGGCACTGCGGCAGGATGGTACGGTGAACTGGGACGCTTTGACGAACTTTGCGCATCGCTCGATTCACGATATGGGAATTGTGGGGCAGGATATAACGGCACAATTTTACGGAATCAAGCCTCAATTCTCATACTGGAACGGTTGTTCGACCGGCGGGAGACAAGCAATGGCCGCTGCACAGAGATATCCAGAAATCTTTGACGGTATCCTCGCTGGAGCCCCCGCAATCAACTGGGCCACGTATGTTGTCGCTGAGCAATGGCCACAAGTGGTTATGGAGGAGGAAGGGACCTTCCCGTCTCCATGCGAGCTGAAATTCTTTACAACCATGGCAATAGAGCAGTGTGACGAACTTGACGGTGTTATGGACGGCGTCATCACAGATCCAGATATTTGCAACTTCGATCCTTATAGATTGGTGGGCAATAGATTCAATGTGATGGAAAAACAGTTACAATTGGCAAATCTACAGCCAGCGTAGTAGAGAAGATCCTTCAGGGGCCGTTTTCATCGTCTGGGGAGTCTCTTTGGTATGGTTTGAATGTTGGTGCTGCTCTGGATAGCCTTGCAAATACGAATGCCACTAATGGCAGGCGGACTGGTCTTCCCCTGTTTGTCAACGATAACTGGATAAAGTATTGGCTGGCTAAGAACCCCAACTACAACACTAGCAGTATCAGCTATGAAACGCTCTACGGGCTGTTCGATCAGTCTAAACGGGAATACGATGCTATAATTGGAACGGACAACCCCGATTTGTCGGAATTCCACAATGTCGGTGGAAAGCTCATTGTATGGCATGGACTTGCTGATCAGTTGATCTTCCCCAAGGGGAGTATTGATTATTGGGAACGTGTGGAACGGCTAATGGGTGGCTCATTTAAAGTAGATGAATTTTTCCGCTTGTTCCTCGCTCCAGGCGTTGATCACTGTGCAGGGGGGACTACTATCGGAGCAGTACCCAACGACATTCTCAAATCCTTAGTGAACTGGGTAGAGGAAAAGAAAGCCCCGGATACAGTGCCTGCTACACTCTCCAATACTCCCAATGGTAACAAGATAGAGCGCATTTTATGCCCCTATCCTCGGACTTCGAGATACATAGGAGGCGACACAACATCGGCTGCAAGCTTTAAATGTGTCTAAGGATTTCCATGTAATAAAACGGCACTAAGCTTGGGAAGTGGCCTTTTGGATGACAATGCGGGATTAATTTGGTGCAATGGAAAGCCAGACTCCTAGTTTACCAGTAGTGACATCAGGGCATCGATCGCCTCCTCGAAAAGCTTTTGATATACAGCGAGACGTAAGTCGATGGCGTGATGCGTTGGATGTGGCGGATTAGAAAAGAGTGTTGCTTAGTATATCGCCTCCTGTATTAGAAATATCCATAGAGCAATGTACAGTACATTCTTGTAACATGTACAGTACTGGTGGTACTGCACCTGAAATGCTACAAATGCTGCAAATGGCTCTGGATCAAGTAATTTGCGCTCTTGCCTAGCAGAGCTATATATCTACATTCATTGGCGACGCTGAAGACAGGCAGAGCCTCAGCCTACAAGGATAGTAATTCCCAGTGCTACTTCGTATTTCGGTGTTGATACTTACCTATGCCGTGTCGGACTTGCATCGCCGAGCGCAGAATGCGGCCAGTGGCCAGCAAGCCCGCCAATCGGAGCCGACATCGTCGCCTTCCTGTGGCGACACGGCCACCAATATATGCCCCTTCTAATTCCCCTTAAATGCTTACTCACCGTATTCAGAAATAAAAATCGACTTGGAAATACGCATCTTTCACCTTGTTAACATTATAGCGACAATGGCGCTCTCAGATGGCTCGGAACTGGCTCTTCAATCGTGTGAGGCGTGCAAATCTCGAAAGAAGAAATGTGATAGGGCGTTTCCCTCATGCACAACGTGCAGAACGTGAGTTTGACGTCTTTCGGATTGGCGACCGACCCTGGTCAAATATGACAGCCATCGGATGTTCTGCCTAACTAATCACTGCTGAGAAGAAAACTCCTGCGGTGTGTCTACGAGGATACCACGCAGTCCGAACTGCGCAAGCTTCGGGGACAAGTCGACAACTTTAACAAATTATTGAGGAACGGCTCTATAACTACGTATCTTCCGACTCTTGGCATTTTGCACGTCGAACCCCCTGTCCAATATCCCATTCCATCACGATGGTATATGCCGTTTCTTCTGCAACACTGTGCGTCGCCCGTCCTCCCCGTTCAGCACACCCCCAGTTACTGCTTCATGATTATAATGTATGCTGCAACTTACTCAAGTATTTGTCATAGATCGAGAGTTAATCTCTCCAAGCTTTACTCGGATTGAGAATAGTGAACAAGACACTTTTCCACCCAATACATGGATCCGGTTCTCCTTGACCGATCCTTGTTTGTTTCATGCCGTGCTTTTCGCGGCTTCGTCACACTTGGACGTGATTCGTAGGGAACAGGATAACCCAATCACCCAATATCACAGGCGTAATACAGTACAGCTGCTGCTGAGCAGTATTTCAGAAAGTGGTACAGTGCGAAATTCCTCAATCGCGGCAACAATGTATCTATGGCACTACGAGGTACGGAAATCAACATACATAGCTGAGTTAGTCACGTTATGGATCTGTTGCTAACTATGAGAAGAGTATGAATTGCCATATTGAAGAGGCAGAAATTCACAAGAAGGGGCTGCAGCAGATGGTCGAAGCTAGTGGTGGTTTGGAACAACTGGGATCGGATGGCTTTCTTGCTCATCTAATCACATTGTAAGAATTGTTTCCCATGCTTTATGCCACTCGGAAGCTTCGCATATCATATGCGAATAAACTGGTGTCAGCTGACTGGTCAAAGGATCGATATTGGTGACGCAATCTTAAATGCTTCTCAGCCAGCTTTCACAGATCCTGCCTCAATATTATCACCCTTGGCCCCAGTCACTCTACTATCCGAAAGACTAATGAGACCCGAACGAGAGCTGAGCATTAATGGCATGCCGTTGCCCTTGTTAGATCTTCTCCGCCATGTCCACGAGACAACTCTCAGATTTGAATCTCAAATGCTAGAAGACCAGCTGAGGACGTCTTCAACGACCGGATCACGAGCAAGAGTATTAAGGCGTATGTCCGAAATCTTTTCCGAAGATGAACTATTATCCTTCAGCGAGACGACGGGAAATGACTCTTTCTACGTGGCATGTCGCTGCGCGGCGAATATCCATTTGAAGTCAATGGGGCAGGTAGTACCATACTCGTCAGATGGGAACCAGAAGCTCGTGAAACAGCTGGGGCTTGCTCTCTCCCAGACTAGCAAGTCTATGTGGCATGAGACAGAGCCGGAAATTTATATATGGTTGTGCTTTACAGGCGCTGCCGCTGACCAAGAAGGCAAGACCTGGTTTCTTGCAAAGGCTGGGCCTGTGGTCATGTCCCTGAAACCCGACGAGCTACAACAGTTTAAAACAGGCGTATTGCGATTTTGCCAACTTCTTCAGTATCTAGAAGAACTAGATTTATAGATCGGGAGATTAAACGGATTTTATTATGGCGAGAAGTTCAACTTACGTTACGCTTGGCCCCACGACTTACCAGATACAACTGTGTTAGCTAGAACATACTAACAAAATGACTAGACAGGTTTAAACGCCGAATGTATATATATCTACTATATTACGAATTTCATAGCCATAGATACACACAGGGAAAAGAGGAGATGGTTAAAGTTTCGACTCTTTCGTGCTCTTCCCTCTCTTATGCGAAAACATTAAAGTTGAATGCCTGACTGTAGCCACCAAGTCGCCATTGTCGTCGATCATTTGTACGTCCATATCAAATCGGCCATTTTCTAGCTTGTTCATGGTTGTACGGAGGAGAATCCACTCTTTCTTGCCAGCCGGATCGGATCGGAAATCAAAACTCAGGCTAAGTGTAGGAAATTCATATTTCAGGACTCCTTTTAAAGCACTTCTTTCATAGTTGAGAGGAATAGGAGGAATCTATGGGTAATGCATTAGCATACCAATCTAAGTACTGGTCGCATTATTTTGTGGGAATAAGATCTTACCAAATCTGCTAATGCACCTAAGTGTTCAAGGGTAAAATTATGTCCACTGTCCAATTTACTCCACTGCTCCCGCTTGTTTTGTCCTACTTTTGGACTCCACATGATTTCTGGGCCGTCATTTGGATTGTAACATCTGCAAGACGAGCTGGTTGGGGTTATATGGTAGAAGAAGCCATTTGTCCAGCGCCCACACTCTTCTTCACGGTTAGGAGTCGAAATAGGAGGTAATTTGATGCTGATGCCTGAATTGCTATTCAAATCTCCCATCGTGCAGATGGCTAGCGTGTAACTCGTGTGAACGTTCAAATCGGGCGACAAAAACTCGGCTTGAATGATCGAATGCCGGGGATTTAGCCGGATATCTTTGAACAGGACGTGGAATTGGCCCTCAGGAGCTAGTTGAAGAAATTGAACATGCATGGTGATCGGGTCAGGTTGATTCAAATCCGGATGTTGTGAAAGGAAGTATTTCCGGCTACCAGCGATCAGGAGTGCAGAAATATATCCACCATGGACGCAAGAACCGCGATCATCTAGCTCTGCGTTAGAGATATGTACCGAAAACTATGCCTCTGAATATCGTATTGGCCTTACGAGGTGTACACCAGTCTTTTGGTGCGTATCCTGAATAACGCCCCGTATAACCCGCGATCGGTGTGAGCTCAATAGCCTTTTCAAAGCTTGTACGCTCATATGGGAGCTCTTTCCAGTCTGGCGTGGCTCTTGAGTTTGGAATATGAGCATCCGTCATTTTGCTCTCTACTACACGAAGAGTGGTGGATATTTGATAACTAAGAACAAAATGGCTAAATGAGTTGAATAAAATTGGAGAAGAAATCGTTTTGTTGAATTCGGCGCACCTAGGTCATTAGTAGTGATAGAGTGGCCAGCGAGAGAAAAATCTCAGATCATGAAAAGCAGAAAGCTTCTTAAGATATTGGAGTTACGGTAATATTACTCCCTTGTAATACTTGCTTACGACCACCCTGGCTCCGTTATGGCCGACTTAATAAGTTTACGTACACTCCAGGCTTCTGTCAAACGCGCTAGTACACACTTGGGCATCGGACGGTGGGTACTATCCAAAGCAAGGCTATAATATCTGACTCGCCAATATAAGTTGTCAGCCCTATGCTACACTCCGTGATAGAAGGCAATTTTTCTATTTAGCAAGGCCAAACAAGGGATATGCAGAGGGCTGAATAATCATCCAGTGCACTTGGTGCTTCAGAAGTCGGTATCGCGCTTGATTGGTGGCATGAACGGCAGTTCCGCGTGACTTCAGCCTCGCTCGCATAAGATATTGGGGTTTCCCCTGGAATGGCCGTAAAGTTTTAGGGCAAAAAATTTGTTACCTTTAGAGTGCGTCATACATCCTCTTATTAACTCCTACTGTTAGCGTGCTGGTCGTTACGAAGACGGTTTTCCTCAATTCCCAGCATCACCTGCCGCGGTTAGAGTTCTCGAGGCTAGGAGCGCGTATCATCCCAATCGCAGATCCTGAGATCAAGGAGTTATCATTTGTCCCCTGAAGGCGATAATTTAGCTTAGTTCAAATCGTGATTCTCGTTACCCGTTCATTCTTTGTCTGAACACTGTTGTGGTCGGACTTCTCTATGCAAGCAACAAATATAGCTAGAGCTGTTCAGGAGCGTGGATTCAGAACTAAGCCCAAGGTCTAAACCTCCAGCGAAGAAAAATAACTTAAGTGGAAAGAGATCTGAGCACTTCATTGACGTCTATATAGGTGCATATTAACATATGAAACTAAAATAGTTTTGAGACTCTGCATCCTTGTCAATTCTCATTGTCTAAACTTGTGGCTATGTGCAATGGTAATTTCAGCTACACGGTGGGGGGATGCGGTTCGCGCGAGCAGCATTTAGGAGGTGGTTCGACGACCTATCACAATGTGGGTATCTCTTCCCATAGGGCTACAGAAAAGATATAATTCCCAGTACGAGAGTGTGGAATTCCCTACGGAATCGATGGAGAGCCCATGAGATACATAAGTGAGAAATGGCATACAGCGGCAGCCAGTGAGGCACCAGAGGTGTGTCTTCTACTAATGGTCAGCTTTTATTAGACTTGTCTTTGAACACTCCGGTATTCTCACACTGTACAGAGAAGGTTGTCTGTGCCATTGACACCGTGAGGAAACCAACCCTGGCGAAGATTTAGGCACTAATAACAGTTGATCGTAGGACAAAAATGACGGCAGCAATGATGGGGAAAGCTCCCAAACCACTTTTAGCTGGCAAGCAGACGAAATGATAATTAATTTGATCGTCATTTCGAGAATTTATTATCTCCCAACATCGCTGTATCTACGAATAATGGCTGTGAGTCTGGTAGTTTAACTTTCAAATGTTAGAGCCCAGCGGTGTCTATAAATGGTAGAAAATTTCCTCTTGCCAATCCTCTGCAGGTTCTGCCATTATGAATCTTGTGTAATTTATCCATCATGCATTTATTCACTTATACAAGTTCCCTAAATAAATATCTTCCAAGAATCCTCTCCGACCTGGTTCATGCCGTCTACATTTTTGTGCGTGATGGCAATCTCTCCAATTCTGTATAGATCCTTATTTACTTTTCTCACCACATTAGATAATCTAGGTATAACACTGCTTGAATTCTCCTAGTGCTATCCTCGGCAACTTAAAATCCAGCCAGTTCTACATCAGACGTAAATACTTTATCGAAACCAACCCAAAATATTGCGTCTGTCTTCAAGAGAGCGAAACGCATCATGTCAAAACTTCTTGATTGCATACGTAGTGCCTTTCGCGCTTTATCAAGAATGAGCCTATACTCTGCACCTTCAACAGGGCCACGTGAGGTAACTATGAGCACGATGCAGACTGAACATGTCATAGCAAATCCCGTTCTTGTCCCTAAAATCATATTAGCGACGAACGAACAAATTGTTACACTGATAGCAGTATAATAATAGGTCAGAGTTCAGATTGCACGCGCTGCTTACATGGTGCCCAAAATGGTTGAAAGTGCTTCGTAGACAAAGATGATGTGAAGTTGTGAGATGCAATGACAGCGTTTTTCGCAGCAGCTCTACATTGTGCATTTGCCTCTCTCCATTCCAAGGTATCTCTATCCTGGATGACAGAAGGTTCATTCCTGAACGCACGAAGTATGGCACGGAATATGGTCAGCTGTAGAGTGTGATATCCGAGTTCTAGACAGGCTGGATTATCAGAAACAGAAGATTCACGAGCATTTTCTTCAAATCGAATGGAAGACGGCAGTTCATTATGCCACGTTGAAAGTTCTGTAAGGAGAGGCCGTGCTATATTTAGCGTCTGTTTATAGTCGCCCCGGAGGTTCTCTAAAGCGCGCAAAGAACTGTGATGATCAGTGTCTGTGATAGTAGGAAATATTGATCAAACTTACAAGAGTTTGCGTAATACTCCGTCTAAGATGCTGGCAAGTTTTGAGAACTGAATGCTGTAAGTATCTTCCATCGCCTCAACAATTGAGAGCTCTTGTCCCCGATTGTGGATTTGCGTTATCGACCAATTATCCTCGTTGAGATTAGAAGGGCGTCCAAAGCTAAGGGCAAACCATTTATCCATTGCGTATATCAGCCACGAAAGTCGTTTTCGTAGCTGGATCTCGTGAGCCGGGATGCGCCAGCCCTCAGGATTTAAATGTAAGCCTAGTGTCTGAGCCATGTGAGTAACGGTGCCCATCAGAAACCACTTAAATGGTCGATCAAGTGAGAGAGGATCTAATGGGGACTTTAAGAGAAGTATCAGGCAAGCCTGAATAGTCGCCACGGTTGGCCGATCCATGGAATTAGAGATTATCTTCCAAGATATATCGAAGAGGGTTTGGAGAGGTGTCGACTTATAGACTAGTTGGATGCATAAATACTCGTCAAAGTCAGTGAATTGCTCTGCGACAAGATAAATTGCGGCAAGGAGATGTGTCGAGGTCTCGGATGGATTTGGCATCTCAGTTGGTGAAAGCACCGGAAAGTGAGAATTAACAAATTTATAAAATCTGAGTAGAGTTAGGAAAATGCAACTGGCATTTCAGCTATATCTTACAGCTGTATTAGTCTGCTCCCGACGTCTACTGGTATCAATTTCTGGAGATTTTCCTTCTCCTCTGCCAAAGCAGCAGACTGTGAACGTTCATCAGACTTTATGGAGGAATGATCGGATCGAGTAAACTCGAACTGATCAAAACTGTACTGATCTATCATCGTGCGATAGAATATCCGATTGTATTTGAAGACATTCTGAGAATTGTATCGATGATATTTTATGAGATGGGGATCCTGATCACCAGTTGGGCCCATTATTTGCATATTAACATTATCTGGCATAGAATCCAGCGAGAGAGACTCGGGGAGAATTATATCTGATTCCGAAGAGCTGTCACGAATCGATATCGATGGCGATATCTCGAAATCCACATAAGACTCTGGCATGGCACTTATGGGACCACGACTTGAGAACCCAGCCATGTCATGCTCAAATCCGGCCGGCATAAGCATATCTTGAGAAAACAAAAGTGAGTCTGCAAAAAGCTGATGAGCGGAAGCCGACCAGTCTTCTAATCGACCATAGTTCAGGTCGGAATTAGACTCGAGCGAAACTACTGGGGGTGCCGCAAGGCTGCCATCGAGGTCCATGGGATGAGAGATGCTAGGGGTTGACATGGTCTCCGATGATGCTGATTCGGTATTGCCGCCCCCTGTGGGAAGATGATAATCCAGCTTCTTGGGCCTGCGGGCTGGTCTCTGTACAGGTCCGGAATCAAAGGTACACTGGCGCCCAAGCGAAGAGCAGAGCCTACAAGGCAAGCCCGCTCTATCAGTGCGACAGGCTGATTTCCGAGACCTGCAAAGATCACATGCTCTTTGGGACTTGCTCATATATCGCCGCCCCTCATATCTGGTGTTTGGGGGAGGTTGGGATGGTGACCCTCGACCTGGGTTGCCACCAGTCACAGCACTTTCCATACCGGCCTGCGAGGTATCATGAGGGCACAGGAATTGATGAATTAATGGATCTCTCGCGTAGCCTCGGACTCCATGAAGAATGTAATTGGATACGCAAGAGTCGATGTGAGGCTACTCGGAATATAATTACACTAGTGTAGGTCTTAGTCAGTAAGGTTAAAGTAATAAATGATAACTAATATTTCCGATTTTAGGACGTTTTACTGGCCAAGAAGCAGATTTACGGCGACTTTTGCGTCAATTAACCCCACGATAGTAGAGTAGACATTTGGTGGCTACATACTCGATGGAAAGCCGCATTTTGGTAAATCCTTTCCGATCTATTCAAGTTGGATAGTCATTATGGTACAATATTCAATACAGTGACCATAACAACATCAAATCATGCAGATTATGCTAAAATTGGTGGGGATCTCCAGTGTATAGTGATCAATCAGGAAGATTGCCAGATTGGGCAAATGAACAGTCGTCTTAACGGTGGCAATTACCAACACCTTCTTCATGCTTTCTATGGAAGACTTTGAACTATATACACTGCATTTCAGCAGCTTTTAAATATCTTTCAACATCAGTAGAACAGAATAATTACATCTTTCAAATCTTTAATGCTGCAAAATAACGTAGCAGTATGTCTCCAACCAAGAAACTTGTTGTTGTAACAGCCGCTACAGGAGCACAGGTAAGCAACACTACTTCAAGATATTTAGAGTAGATTTAACAAGACATCAGGGATTACCCATTGCAAAGTATCTCTTGCGTACAAATCGTTATGCAGTGCGAGCTGTGACCCGCAAAATTGGCTCTCCTCAAGCTGTGATTTTGAAAGAGCTTGGGGCCGAAGTAGTTACTGGAGATTATGATAATTCATTGAGTCTGAAGGCTGCATTTTCTGGGGCAGAAGCCGTTTTTTGCAATACGAATTTCTGGGAGCACATGTCTATTGATGATGAGATCCGCCAAGGCCTAGCAATTGCGAAGGCCGCTGCTGAAGAACCCAGCCTCAAAAATTTCATTTACAGTTACTTAGCTGATGCTAGAGTGCTTTTTAATGGAAAGTATCAGCACAACTTGGTATACAATGCTAAATCAATTACTCTGGAGAGGATCGAGACGGAGTTTCCTCAATTACATAAGATCACAACAAAACTCAGCATTGCATTTTATTACGATAATTGGCTGAGTTATCAGCTTGCGTTTGGCCCTATAAAGCGTCAGGATGGCGTACTTGAGATGGCAATGCCATATCCACCAACCAACAAGATCCCAGTTGCTGCTCCAGAAGACGCAGGAGTTGTGATCGCGGCGATTCTGGATTCAGGAGACACTTATTATGGCAAGTGGATCTCTCTTGTATCTGATTGGCTCTCGGACAATGAGAAGATTGCCCAGTGGACAGATGGTGAGTACATATAAAGCACCTATTTTTTAAGATAGAGCAAGACTGACCGAGGCAAATGAAGTTCTTGGAGT
The DNA here is from genome assembly GCA_000827325.1 of Oidiodendron maius Zn. Lineage (NCBI taxonomy): Eukaryota > Fungi > Ascomycota > Leotiomycetes > Myxotrichaceae > Oidiodendron > Oidiodendron maius. The sequence goes on along the minus strand of KN832887.1, from coordinate 211,736 downwards.
TGAAATTGCCTTCAAACAAGTGTCCCCTGAAGAATACCAACAAAAACTAGAGGCAGCGGGCTGGCCAAAGCATATCGCGCTCGCTACTAATCAGTTGTGCTCAATGGTTGGATCAGGCGTGGACTATTTAGAGGCGGAGGGCATGGTCCGAGCGAGAGATGTAAGCCTATGATCATGCACCTTGCCATGACTACGGACTGTTAACTCCGAATTTAGATCATCGATCCAACTTATCATCTCAAGACCTGGAAGGAATATGTCGCGGAAACAAACTGGGCTGGTGTCCTGTAAATGACGCTCAAAGAGGGCGGCAAAGCGTTCTCAAATAAACCGATCCTCTGAGTGGGTAACGGAAAGTGCTTCTAGTCTTCTAGTCTCTACATCAAATATTTTCCAAACACAAGAGATTAAAATATCTGATCGCTGAAATTTAAAGATGTTACATCTTAGACACATCCAATCTGCACTGTGAGGTTGAAAGAAACCCGTAATGTGTTGCATTTCTGGGTGAGGGCGTGACTCTAGATGCTATTGTTGCTGGACCTTTAGAGCAAACATACTTGTAGAGCCACTAATTTCCCGTGGGTTGGTGAGATCCAAGCCTTTCCTTCTTGGGTGCAATGACCTATTTCGGAGATTTTCGATCCAGATGCCGCGAAAACCCGCGCATCCGAATCAAGTGCTCGGAAGGAAAATCCTTATTTAGCATTAGAGTCTGCCATATAACCAGGGGGCTTACTATCTGGAAGCATAAGACTACTACAGATCAAACATCGACATGGAGCGTGCGAACTTCACATTGCTTGTCTATTTGCTGGTTCCAGTCAACCTTTTTATTGCTTCTCAGACACCGAAGCGATTTCGATTTCTCTACGCCGTCTTCCAACTTGGACTATACTTTGCGATCGTGTTATTAGTGCCCCCTGGATCGGTTCCATCCAGTGATTATACATTCGGGACCAGTACGCAGATATATTTCTGATGATGCGAAACCTGTACTGATCTCTGAGCCAGCCTTTTACAGTGTCCTTGCCGCTTTTAATTTCTTCTTTTTTTGCGATCCATATGAAGAGCACTGGCAGATTGCACCGGAAGAGGACAAAATAGACCAAGGTAGAGATAGGTCTAGGCAGAGCTCGCCTGTTAAATACAAAGACCTAGATCTTCGTGCTTCGGTGCTCTGGTGCATTAGCAATGCATTCGCACTGCGCGGCATTGGATGGAATTGGAGAATTCCTCATCTTCCGCCAGGTCCCACCAGAGGGATTTCCCGGGTACCATATCTTATCGATGTCGGTACTACTTTATTGAAGCTATATTTGCTCCATGATTTCAGTGCAACTCTCCTCGAGAAGGTGACTTTGGGTGGTCAATTACCGCTGGAGAATATTAGATTGGATCTCCGCACTGTCGCAGTAGTATCATTTGCGGTATCGAGCATCACACTGATTGAGTTTGGATACCAGATCATTTGTTTTGCGGGAGCTGCCACAGGGTTATTCTGGACTCGATTCCAAGACAATCACCCAGTAATTGGCAGTGTATATGAGGGGTATACCATTGGTCGATTCTGGGGTCGTGTATGGCATCAGAATATGAGACGAGTAAGTTAAGAGAAATAGCTCCACCTCTTTCACTCGGCTCAGCTGATCGCTATAAGATCCTTCAGGCTCCTGGTAAATACCTCGCTCAAAAAGTGCTGCATGTGAAGAGAGGAGGCCTAGTTTCTCGATACGTCCAAAGCTATACAGCATTTTTCCTGTCTGGAGTATACCATTATATTGGAGCCAAGAGTTCACTTCCACATGAGCAGCTGAATAGGACATGCTGGTTCTTCCTTTTACAGCCAAATCTTATGCTCATTGAAGATTTCGCCCTTTGGTTTGGAAAAGAGAAGTTAGGTTTGAAGTCTCCCAGGTGGACTTGCCTTGGATATGTTTGGACTTTTGTTATGTTAACTGTCACAGCTGCTGGTTTTGTTGATGACTGTATCAGGCACCAATTAGTGCCACCTACATCTGCTTTCTCCTTCTCTCTTGCAGCATTGTTAATTCAAAAATGGGAACTCTGAGAGAACATTCGGCCATTTCTCGAAAATTAGGTTTATGTTAAAATATCTCCTCTAAGTCTTCTCATGTAAGATAAGTAAGCGGTGTTGCTGGCGTATCTCCACTCTGCAACAAACTTGAGATTGGCCTTGTACTTAATAGAATATGAAAATTGACTTTCAACTTGTTTTAAAAGCAGCATGGCTTACGAACTGTGAGGAAAGGCTCTAGAGAGTTGAGGCCAACCATTGTTCTTCCTATTGGTATTTACTTCTGCTCACTAATTTAAACCAATGTGTGGTAGTAATCGTTCTCGCACGAAGTCTTCAACGCCGTGCATCTTGACTCCCAAAGCCAGAATATTCTCATCGGGAAGCTCCTTGTTCTTATACATTCCAACTTCATTATATAGTTGATACATAATATCTCGATCAGGCACCCCAGTTGTAGGTAAACTATCCCACGTACATGTCTTTCCAGTAGCTAATCACAATCAGTTATACAGCAAGGTTCTCTAACAGTGGCAGGGTGATCCTACCTCGTTCAATGCAAGCAATGATATCCCCTGCTGAGACACGAGAATCGGCACAATAAAGGACTTTGTGATTCAATTCCGTTTTTTTTAAATCCCATTGGTCGAAAACTGCCTTTGCGACGGCGGATAGGTCCTTCTCGACGTAGAGCATTGCCACTTGGAAAGTGAGTCAGCATACATATTGCATCTCACTATACACTGTGCTTACACTTTGTGTCCCTTTTGAGAACCGTGTGACGAAAATTTATTACGTCGCTGGCTGCATCATAGGTAACGTGTTGCCGGAGGACCATGTTCTCATAAAAGTTTCCAGTATAAAGAAAACTGGCGGGAAGTCCGATTTCCTTGATATACGCGTCGACATGGTGCTTGCCTTTCTCTTGTTAAATAGATTTGCGCCAATTTTACATATAAAACTTACCTTCGTATATCTTGGAGACTAACCGTCCCCCCGAGATTTGTGACGAGCTCGGCAGTGAACTCCATATGAAGCACTGTACGCCAGCATCAAAGCATGCCTTTACTAGATTCTTTCCCTGAACTTCCTCACTTCCTGGGTCGTTTTTAATTTTCTAGTTCAACTTCGTCAGAATCGTGTGGAAATTTCTCTCGCCCAGTACATACCGCATCGTAAAAGTTAGTAACGCCAAAAACACCCCAACAACCCTTCACGGCAGCCGGCAAAGTTTCTGGCCTGGTTAAGTCGGCTTCGATTACTTCGGCTCCCATTTGTTCCAGCTGCTTGGCAGAGTTTGAGTTTACATTCCGAGTCACGACTCGTACTTTATATTCTGATGGATACTTTAGCAGCAGCTTCGCCACAGATCCTCCTTGATTGCCTGTTGCACCAGTAACCGCAATCAGTCTCGCCATTTCGGCCAGAGTTCAGTGGATATATTTTGGATATGTTTATTCTGCTTGAGTTGCCGTTATAGATGTAGTGCCCCGGACTCTTCGTGCGGGGGGCGGAAGAATATATACAGACACGCGGTCAACAGCCCACACAAAATGTTGGCGAATTAGATGATCCCAGAAGCAAAACCGTGAGACACCGACCAAGCGTATACCAATGTAAGTGGCCCCTGGGGAAATCTGGCGAATGGGCGGGTCCCCGACTAGGTCAGGTATTTTGTGTTCTTCTAAGGTATGAGTGACCAGTGTTTCCGATATCCCGGATACGGCGGCTGATCCTGATGACACACTCCCTTTCCTCGGAATTCTCACCACTCCGGACGCACACTTTCATGTATCATTCCAATAATATCCGTAACTTTTCTCCACCCGCTACGGCGTCCATTAATCCGGTACATATGAATAATCCTCACAGATCACGTCTCCTTCTCGTGTCATAAAATGCGGGGTACGCTTATGGATCTGTAAGAAATACTTGCGGAGAAAGTACCGTACATAATTCTTGACCCGCATCGAAGTCACGTTCAGCATTGGTTCCATAAAGGCTCGGAAGAGATATAATCCACGGGACTGAAGCTTTTCAGCCACGTTTAATCTTCCATTAAGTGCTTCCTTGCAACGCCTTGGAGTCTTCTCTTTGAGGATTTGGAATTTTCCATCTTACATCTTCTCATACGAAGTAATGGAATCACAAATGGCCAGCCAATCAAAATCCATTCTCGTTCGAGGAGGCCGTGTCCTGCAATATGACGGAAAGAAAAACACATCCTTCCCAAAGCTCGATGTTCTGTTAGAAGGCTCCATCATATCAAAGATCGCACCTGTCATCCCTGTGGGACCGGAAACGAGAGTCATCGACGCAACTGGGAAAATAGTATGCCCGGGCTTTGTCGACAGCCATCGCCATCTCTTCCAATCTCATATAAGGACGTCGGTGGCGAATCAAACCCTGTTAGAATATTGCGGGCACCTTCTCCTAGGTAGGGTCATCTTTTACGAACCGCAAGACGTTTATCTTGCCCAGCTGGGTGCAGCAACGGAAGCAATTTATTGTGGAGTGACTACTGTTCTTGACCACTCTCACATTCAGCTTTCCGAAGAGCATATAAAGCAATGCATTGGAGCAAGCATTGAGTCTGGAATTCGAAGCGTTTACTGTTTCGCGCCATACGGTTTGCCGGAAAGTGTCAATCCCCTAAAATTTTCCGATAAGCAGCATGAACTTCATCAAAAACAACTAGCTTTATTCCATAAACTGGCAGAGCAATCTCCGCTTGGCGGCTCTCAAAATGATGGCCGACTAACACTCGGGCTTGGGTATGACGGCATCGAGTACCGTCCCGTTGAAGATACGAGAAAACTGTTAGAATTCGCTCACAATCGCAAATATCCAATTACTTTCCACGATTGTCATCGACACGGTATGCCCTCGATGAAATTTCTTCGCGAGAACAAGCTTTTATCCGACACAATGGTATTGTCGCATTTCAACTTTCCTTCAGAAGAAGATTGGGAAGCAGCAAAAGCGCACGGCGTTGGTATATCATCTACTCCGGAATCTGAGATGCAAATGTCGCACGGGTGGCCAGAAGCATTCCCAGCCATGAGACGCGGATGTAAAGTTGGCCTCGGGGTGGATTCCAGCGCGATTTGCAGCGGTGATTTGTTCTCTGCGATGCGCCTCTGCTTGCAAACACAGAGAGCTCTGGACAATCAAGAGTTGGCTTCGCGAAACAAACAACCAAAGAGACTTCAAGCAACCGTTGACCAAGTCCTCTATATGGCAACGTTAGGAGGTGCAGAAGCAATCCATATGGAATCTGATATTGGTAGCATTGAGGTTGGAAAACGTGCTGATATTGTGATCATAAATACAGATTCACCATGCATGGTTGCAGCAAATAACCTGGCTGCAGCCATAGTTTTACATGCCTCGCCTTCTGATGTTGAGTCGGTTGTTATAAATGGGGAGCTAGTGAAAGAGAACGGTACGCTATTGAAGGTTGACTGGCAAAAGCTGAAGAATAAGCTTTTGGAAAATGCAGTGGAACTAAACGCTCGATGGAAAAATGTGGATTGGGATCGAAATACAGATGAACTGGCAGCAGCATGGCATGCGGCCGATAAATTGGAGTAGATGCTAGCTTAATGAGTGACTCGGGTTGTGTTACTAAAGCGTCTAATCGTTTCGTCAAAAGTGCAATCGAAAGAGTATCGAGAATCTCCAGCATATCCCTTCAGTGACCGTAGTACACATGTAAAACTATACCAAATTCGATGTCAATGGCGCATCCCGAGCTAGAATCCGTCAAAACTCTCTAGCGATTCAGTAGTTTACAATCTAGAATCAGGCCCACTTACGGAACGAGTGTTCAATGTATAGAGGCTCTTTCCGAGGAGTGTTCCGAGGGAAGGGTGCTCCCAATGCATAACTTTCACCGCCTTATGCCATCACTCATGATCGATTATCTTTCATACATCTTGTCAATAACTATAATAGCTAGAATCACAACCACAGGTCTGGGTTAGCCATATAAGGCTTGTTTTAGCAAACTACTTCCCAAGACTCGGCCTCAAATGTCATCCAATATGGCTTCTTACAAAAGCGTCTTGCTCATTGGTGCTTCTGGTATGCTCGGAAGGGCTGTCCAGGAGGAACTTATCACTCAGAAAGGGAATTTCTCGAAACTCGGCGTCTTGACCACCTCGGCCTCGTCCCCGGATAAAAATAAGGATGCATATTGGGCATCGTTAGAAGCAAAGGGCGTACAAATTATTAAGGCAGACTTTTCTAACAATTATGATTTAGTAAAAGCATTTACAGGTACTGTTCTACTTCACCAGCCGCAGTCAATAAAATACTCAATGAGCTGTTACAGGATGGGATGCTGTGATAAGCGCTGTTGGCCTGCCACTGGTTAAGACACAGCTGCCATTAATTGAGGCAGCGGCTGCCGCAGGGGTAAAACGGTTCCTACCAAGCGAATTCGGTTTCGATCTTACAATTCCGAGTAATACAAAAGAGAAAGTTTATGCAATGAAAATTGCCGTTGCAGATAAACTGAAAGAGGTTTCGAAAGCCTACCCAGGGTTTACATATACATTCTTAACAATTGGTTAGTTATTATCTTCCTCTCCTGTGACGCTGAGCAGCTAAACTTTAGATAGGTAGCTTCGCAGCGTTTCCCTTTATGGTTCCTGCTATGTTTGATTTAGATTTCGAAAACTGCAAGGCGAACATCATTGGGGATGGAGAAGCACAAGTTTCATTTACCAGTTCCGCAGAGTAAGCTTGCCGTACACTGTCACCTATTTGAATGATATCTGAGAAATAGTAGTGTCGCATCATTTGCCGTTGCTGTTCTATCTCATCCGGAGGAGACGAAGAATACAACTATCAGGGTTGAGGGCGCAACGGCCAGTTGGAATGACATCATAAAACTCTTAGAAAAGATCCAGGGAAAGATCTATACCGTGACATATCAGTCCACCGAGGATGCTCAAGCTAAGGAAACCGAATTCTGGGCAATAGGGAACCCCGGAGCGGCCAGGTATGCCCTACGAAGAGTCATGGCGCAGGGTAATGCGAAGGTACCTGTTGTCCAGAATGATCTCTTCCCGGAAGTGAAGGTCACCACAAATCTCGTGGCTATCATCAGCAACGTGCTAAGGGATAGGGGCATAGTAAAAGCCTGAAAGGTCACAGTCCCAATTATGCAAGGTTAGAGGACGAAATATGATGCAAACTTAGTGCATTTGAAATACCATACATTGATTGCTTCTTATTTGATCTTCGAGGATCATATGTCGTTTAATTCGAACGACTCCCCGGGAAATTTTTCAACATACGCCTCCCACTGATCCCACTCGAAATTTAATGGGGCTTGCCACAGATCAGGCACTTCGACGCCTTGCCAAATCGATGGCTGTGCTGTATGTGGTAACTCGCCAGGCAATGTAGACAATGAAGTGTGCACTATATCCACATTGCCTCCTCCATTTCCAAAATCCGTGACAGGATGATCTAGGTCAGACCATCCAAACGACAGAGAATTATGTTGAAGTTGGTTATTTGAATTTCCGTTGGAACCTGGACGAAGGTTAGGCTATCGAATTACTAACTTTGGCCATGTTGATGTTTTCTTACCAGAATGTGAGGGTTCAGTATCCATTCCGACATAGTTTATGTTACCCTCGTATGAATTTCCTGAGCGCGGTATGGCAGCAGTTGCTGCCGCCGAAAATCTTTCGATCCCATCCCTGTCTTGATTTTTCCTGTGAAGACACTCTAAAACAGAATTTGCTTCCCTCTGAAATCGGCTTGTAAGAGCCTTCATCTTCTCAGAAAGATCACTTCGTACGTGTATCTTCTCAACAAGTCGGGTTGCCGCAGTAATAAGGTTAAGGTCTGTTTTGGCCGATGGCTGATGAGGGTTCCTCATGATAGCTATGAACATGGCAATAACCGCAGAGAAAGGGTAATACAATACCAACCTAGTAAATTAAGTAAGCCGTAACCCTAATAAATGTCTGCAAAAACTCACCAGATTCGCACATCTACTAAACCTGGAAACTTTTCGACCAACATTAGTACTAATCGCAGACAAGTCCGTGCAGCCCCAATCGCCAATGCCGAACTCCCGTAGATTCTATTACGTCGCAGAAGATGCAGCGGCCTATCAGGAGTGACATAGGAACTTGATATTGACTCAGGTGGTAGTGTGAAAACTGCACGGTGGATGTTATACAGGCAGTTGTAGTATCCTAAGTGAAGTTGTAAAACATGTTGATGAAGAGCATCAGACTGCCATGCTACCTCGAATTCTGGTCGGTATTCAGCTGGAATATTATTTCGCCAGGACATCAATTCTTCGTCAAGATCGCCAACAGCATCAGCCAAGCTATCAATTGTGTGGCCTGCAACAGACTGTGCACTATACAGCTTTCTATGGACTTTACTTATGATCTGTGAAAGGCGAATATTATGCACAAAGGTGTGATGGAGCCAATTTGGGGGGCCCGATGGATCGTTTTCGTTGTAATATTCGCTATGGCTTGACGGCAGCGCAGCGTCACAGTCATAGTCATGGAGGGTAGATGACCGGCCGATTCCCATTGAAATCGTCTTGTCCATTATATAGCATACCCAAAACACCTTTTTTCGCTCTTCTCGAACAATTGGATCCATCTTCAACGTATGATAATCGCGATGTAAGCCAAGCGCTTGCGCCATATGAGCACAAGCACCCATAAGCGTCCATCGTGATGCCCGGCTGGTAAACTGAAGATATTGAACCTGTGAAGTTTTGGTTAGCAATATTTTGGGATATTTCTCCTTCCCAATTCGGCAAAACAATCACTTACAATTAGCATCAGTGCTTGTAAGGCGCTTAAATTAGATCCTTGAAGAAGATCGGGCAATCTGTCATGGGCTATAGTGAAGTATCTCCATCCTTCTGTTTCTTCCAGCGGAGTACTCTGTCTTGAAACACCTGTATAGTGACTGCCAAATGCAAGAATCATATTCCATGAAGCCCTGAAACATTTTTCGGTTGGAGGATGTTCGGTATACATCATATCTGCTCTCTTTTGGAAGGTCGAGCGATGGAAAAGAGGGAAGGGGCTATTGGTAAAATACGCTGTAGAGAAAATTTAGCATTTTAAGAACGCATACAACTATATACCAGAAAGAGGAACACACCTTCAATATACCCATTGGCAACATCTTTCGGCGGCAACGAAATACCACAAGCATCATGCACTTCCTTGTTAGAAGAATCGAATTCTGACATGTGAAGTTGCTGATGTATAGCGTTGCCATTTCTGAGAAGTTCAGTTGCCTGGGATAGAACTGCAAATCCAGAAGAAGGGCCTATAGCGCCCAGATATTACTTTAATAAATATTTTGAAGAGCCGTTATGACTTACCTAGATATTGCAGGTCGCCTTGATCATTGATAACAAGACTCCCGTGCCCCTTTCTGGAAGAGGTACGTCTACTAGGTCCGTTTGTTATATATCCATCTCTTGCGGCCGTGTGCTCAATACTATTTTGGGGTCGAGATTCGAATTGAGGCCGACTCTCACAGGGCTCGAGGTCCTCAATATCGGACGGTTTACTAGACCAATTACCCTGCGATTCTGTTGTGTAGTCTCTTGGTATCTGCTTCTCTCTATGTACCCCACGAGTTATTGCGGTGGGCGAAGCATTTTTGACATTCAGCAACTCTTCCACCCAGGCCAACCGACCCCCGACAGAGCTTGTGGTTCTACAGAGGTTAAACAGAAAATAAATAATCTCGGTCGCCGATGCACAATTGACATACCTTGACTTGAAAATCTTCGATTTATGCTTCGGCTTTTCGAGATAGGTACAAGGTATCCCATAATTTGTGCAGGGAATACATGTTGGTTGACGTCCATCACATTTAACCTATAATTCAATGTCTGTCAGGTATCATCAAATGAAACTTAAACCCTTAGAATAAGAACGAACTCTTTTATTGCGGCAGGCGTCACACTGCAAATCCCTTTAATTAGCATCCTGATACCTCATAGAGCAGTGTATTTGCATTCAGAGCACTGACCGCGCGGCCGATTCGGGACCTTTTCGTCTTGACTCTATCAACCCCTCCTGGAGACGCTTCCTGGCCCAGACTTGCCGGAGGGGAAAACATCGGTCGCTCTGAGCGTATTATGCATCAACGATACAATTAACTTAGAGGAGGTGCTATGAGGCCTGATGACATCCGTGCATGTACGATTATCGAATTTCCTAAATTCGTTGTTGAGGTTGCGGATATTTTCTGGGGATGCGGGGTGGTGTGGCGACTGAGATGTCACAGCTGAGTAAGTTGACCTAAGACCTTACTATTCTTGGCGAATACTCATTTATGAATGTTTTGATAAAGTTAAATTTCAAAATCCCTACCATTTATACTGAGAAATCACAATATACCTGGAAACTGCAGACAATATCGATTTGTAAGAAGCGGCGGCAAGGAATGTCACCAGAACTTACCCAAAATTCGTTCTATATATAGACATGAGCATGCAGTCTATTCGATCCAAGAACTCCAGTAAGGAGTAGAGTTAGAGTTCTATTGAAAAATCTTGTGCCATATCGCAGTATTTTTGCTGAAATCATGGATTTATCTAAAACTTTCATGGCAAGAGGCGATCTTCTAGATTGGATACATGGCGTCCCAGTGTTTTTGAAAAAGATAAACCTGCTATTGCAACTTCTTGTTCTTCACTTATATCTTCGCTTGCCTTATCCAAATATCAAATAAAAATGGAGAGTAATAAGAAGAAAATTACTATTACTTTCATTAGTTCAATGTTCACACATCATCGAATTCTGATGATTAGAGTCGGTTGCCTTTTACAACGGCCTTGGACCTCTTCACCCACGCTGTCCGCAAGCCCATTTCTCTCTTGTATTCTTTCTTCCAACTGCAATTACTAGCATTTCAAACTTATTCGTGCTAACTCCGCAACAATAGAGCTGAAGAAAGGGCCTGCTGCCCGTAATTCCCATAAATCGAGGCACCTCGAACCCACTTCTGACAGATTTTACCTCGCCTTGCAGAGTTATGAAATCAAGATACTTTAATATGAACTCGGTTTCTGTAGCCACCGATACACCATTGCCTGCTGGTAAGAATATGAAATTGCTGACTATCATGTTTGCTTTTCAATGATATCATGCAGCGAAGTTGTTCCGGGTATCTTTCCGAGGAAACGAGTTTTTTCCCGAGGAAGCGGGTATATTTTCTTCCGGGATTGAGGCCGTTGCCGCGCTCTCCGCTGCCAGAACACTCGTGCGGGAAACCCCATATATGCCGCCGGAACACTCATCTACGCGTCAGCAATTGACTGTTTATTTCTACTAGATAACTGCAAATGCTTTCCAAGGAAAAAAAACTCTCATCTTCGTCGAAAGCTACATGTCCGCCTTTGCTTCCTCTCCGGCCCAAGCTCTTCTTAACAATTCCCGGATAAGCCCCTTCTCAACGGGTCTCGGATTCCAGTACGCATTCCCAACGGCAATCTCCGCAGCTCTATCAATATCCTCTTCTTTAAATCCAAACTCCTTTAATCCCCTCTTTACCTTTAGCTTCTTCAGGAGAACATTTAGCCCCTCTATAGCATCCCCATCACTATCCGGAAGTACTTCTCCTAACTTTCTCATGACATCGGGAATGGCGGGAGCATTGTAGGCTAAAGCGTGTGGGAGGATGATTGTGTGCGTTTCTGCATGAGGCATGTTAAAAGATCCGCCAAGGGTATGACAGAGTTTATGGTGGAGAGACATTCCGACTGCGCCTAAGCAGGTCCCGCAGAGCCAGGCTCCATAAAGGGCGGATTGACGCGATGCGACTTCCAATGGTGATTCGATGATCCTCGGTAGCGATGCTGCTAATACCTTTACACTCTCAATGGCTAGCAGAGAAATTATGGGATTTGCATTGCGGGCGTACAGTGCCTCAACTATGGATGATATTGTCAGCCTGACGGACTCTTGTCTGGAAGGAAAGAAGATATACCTGAGTGCGCAATCGCATTGACGCCGCTCGTTGCACTCATGCTCGCAGGGAGACTCATAGTCAGATTCACATCATAGATGACGAGTCCAGGTAAGATTTTTGGATCACTCCTTGTGGTCTTCTTTCCATCTTGGGTTTCCCCAAGAATCGGGGTCATCTCAGAGCCCGCATACGTCGTTGGAATTGCGATATGTGGGAGTCCGGTTCGGATGGATATGGCCTTTCCCAGGCCAATTGTGCTACCTCCCCCAACAGATATTATTGAATCAGCATTTACGGATTTGGCGTATGCTAACGCACTCTCTGTGACTAAGATTGGAGTGTGCATTATTGCTTCTCTAAAGACACCTGCAAATCTCCCACTGAGGATCTCTTTGAGCTGAGATTCAAGCTTGCCCTGTCTCGCCGTTAACAAGAGGAGGGGTGCTGTAAGTTGCAGTCGATCTAATTCATCAGACAATCGAGAAATGGTTCCACTGCCAAATAGAACGCGGGCTGGAGATGCATTGTACTCGAAAGCTTCCATGTCGTGATGTGTGAAATGTAACCAGTGTTGATGTTGATGTAAGATGCTGCAAATGGAGCCAAGCTATAAGTTCCGGGATTCCCGTCATTTATACCGGTCTCAAATATTGCAACTGAAACCCCGCCAATATCATTGGCCATAGTACGCATATCGTAAAGATTTCCAATCTTTTACAAATCTAGGCGGCCCATTACATTTCCGGGACTGCTGGTGGGCTCCCGCGGGAGCTCAAAGTTAGTTTAAGAGACTCTCTACCCCGCTAACCGCCACTTCGGAATCCCGCAAAATCACCGACCTTACTCTTCATCTTGCACTCGCAGTATCAACACGCATCGCCTATCCGCCATGGACTCCTCAAAAGTTCAAGTCCCGGTCTTAAAGGACTTGAATATAGACAACATCACCGAGAACACTATTATCATCAACTCTCAAGGCAATGATGCCCGCCTCAAATACGTCATGGAACGCTTGGTTACACATTTGCATGACTTCGCACGAGAGACGAGATTAAGTACGAGTGAATGGATGGCGGCTCTTAATTTCCTCGTCAGGGTCGGGCAGATATCTAGCGATGTTCGACATGTATGATACTGTCTCTCTTTTTCCAGGCCTGAAATGTGTCAAATACTCACACTTTATCCCCTGAAGGAGTTCATCCTTCTCTCAGATATTTTAGGCCTTTCTCTCCTTGTAGATGCAATCGACCATCCCAAGCCTGCCTCATCCACTGAAGGATCCGTGCTTGGTCCATTCCACACACATGAGGCAGAAACCATCGTCAACGGGCAAGAGATGACTTCAGACCCGCAGGGTGAACCCTGCTTAGTCATTTGCAAAATCACAGATGTGCAAGGGAATCCAATTCAGGGAGTGAAAGTTGACATATGGGAGACTGATTCCACAGGGCATTATGACGTGCAGTACAGTGAGAGAGACGGGCCGGATGGAAGATGTGTTATGAAGTCAGATGACAAGGGTGACTTTTGGTTCAAGGCTATCGTGCCTGTGCCATATCCAATTCCGCATGATGGCCCAGTTGGGCAGCTTTTGAAGTTGTTGAATAGACATCCATGGAGACCAGCACATATGCACTTCATGTTTGAGAAACCTGGTTGGGATCATTTAATAACGTACGCGTGGCTTTTCTCTTTTACCAATCTCATTGGATATTGGCTGATATTTTCATGAACAGTGCACTCTACCTCCGTGGAGACCCGTACGAGACCTCAGATGCGGTCTTTGGGGTTAAGCAATCGCTTGTTGTGGACCTTGGAAGAGCTGACGAAGAAACCGCGCAGCAGTACGGTGTCCAAGTTGGGAGTAAGGTATTGAGACATGATTTCGTGTTAGTCAGTGATGCGGAGACGGAGAAATTGAGGGATGAGAATGCGTTAGCTGCAATGAAGAAGCTCGGGAGGAATGTGAAGCTCCTAAATCATTTACCTGTACCAGATCTAGATTAGTACTTCAAGTAAGATAGGCGGCAAAATGGTAGCAATGTTGAATGTGCGATCGATTTAGCCCATACAGTAGTTCTCGTTATTAAGGCCTTCTCATCCGATCCCGGAATTTCCTATTCGGGGTTATTCAAGCCGGTGACATCCTCTTGCATAGTACAGTACCTATATTTTAGGCAGATCTGCACGTACCAGAAATCGAAATCTTACAATGCGGCCCATCCATCATAACTGAAGTAAGTAGCAAACGAAACGGCTCAAGGGTCTGAACCTGGCCATCGAGAAAGTTCTAGCCCCATCTTAGAATCTCAGGTTGAGGAAGTATACTTGAAACAGACAAAGAGTGCGCCATAGGATGCTTCTAGATTCTTGTTCTAGCTTCTTGAGCGGATGGGAAGATAACTTGCGAACGTTGGCAATTCTGGGCACATTGGAGAAGAGGTGCATGAAGATGTACCAACCGGACGGCGAAGTTGAACACGCTATGCAGGTGAGATTGAACTTGTGCCAAGTGTTTCGAGAAAATTAAACCACAAATTCTACACTCAAGGCGTTGTGCTTGCCTATAAGAGAAATAAGCTCCGCGCACCTCCCCCACCATCCGATTTCACAAAGCGATCGTTGTGTGGAGTATACTACCGACAGAGATGACGAACAGCGCCGCGGACACCCCCCCCCCCCCCCCCCCCCACTAGGCGTTACCATCCCTCACTGACGCCAAGAACAGCTGCCGCGCGGCGTCTTCCTTCGGTGAGGGTGCCCTGAACACCTCCCCGACGCCCTTGACTTTAACGATAGGCGGGAAATCGGCATTGCTGCTCGCCGTGTGGAGGGGAGGGGGAACGGTTGTTACCAGGTGAGGGAGGTGACAGTTAGAAAGAAGGGGGTGATGAGAAAGATTGAGGTGCATCTCAGCCCCAGCCTTATATCCGGCATGTGGAGGAGACGGGGCGACTTGATTATTGCAATAAACACAATTTAGGGGCACGTTGATGAACAGTGCTTGTCTACAGTTGTAGGAATGTAAACCAGCTAACCGCAAGACATACATGTGCAAGAGGAGCCGAAGGAATGTTCTCTGCATCCCTCACTCTTAAGTGGCCGTTCCTGGGCGAACGTCGTAGAAAAGATTACAGTACTCCAAATGGATCTCCCATGACCCCAGCTGTGCCTATCGCTATGCTATCGTCTATCTGCTGTCAATTCGATTGGCGTCCAGACCCCTGACGATGTCTTAATTAATGACCGGAGCATATGCCCTACCCAGCATAGCGATTCTGAGATGCTCTACCGTTCAGGTACCGGAGGTCGCCTAGACACAGAAGCTGGCAGGCACCAGACAAGCTTTACTTGGCGACCTTCTGGAATCGGCCGTTGATCGACGCGGCACATTCTAGCGTTACGATGGCTTGCCCAGTCGAATAACGCCGTTGCTTCACCCACATGCCCTCTTGAATCCGACGACAAGCTTCGTGCGTGTCATGGCCATCCATCCTCCAGGCCAACTATCAGCCAAACCTGCCGTCCCATTCGATGAGACCTTCCTCTCGCAGGCTAGCATCACCAAGGTAGGTTGCGATGTCAAGCATCTCGATCCAGAATTGCATATATAGAGCTATGGCCATCTCTATCCACCAACTCTCTACCCACTTCCTGTCTCTTCAATCAAGTTAAGCTCTACGAGCTCGCGATTATGCCTTCCTTCACTCAAACCGCCGGAGCTGCTCTTGCAGTCATCCTTCCGTTCGTCCTCGCGGGGACGCACGACACATGCCCTAATACCACGTCTGTTCTCTCCTGTAGCGGCTCCTCCACCAACACTTGCTGTATCAGCAGCCCATACGGCCTAATCCAGCAAGTTCAGTTTTGGGATACCGACCCAGTGACCGGTCCCGATGATTCTTGGACTATTCACGGCCTCTGGCCCAACGACTGCGACGGCAGCTACAGTGAGAACTGTGACAGCTCGCGTGCCTACAAAGACATCACTACCCTCCTCCAGAACGCTGGCGAGGATGACACCTTGAGCTTCATGCAGGATTACTGGCTGTCCAATGATGAGAGCGATGAGGCCTTTTGGGAGCACGAGTGGGCGACTCACGGCACCTGCTACTCTACCCTAGAGCCCAGTTGCTACACGGACTATGAGACCGGAGACGAGGCCGTCGACTTCTTCGTCGCCACCGTGAACCTCTTCCAGACCCTACCCACCTACACTGTAAGTCCCTCTCGTGAGTCGAAAATCAGTATACCTTACACGTTAAGAAAATAAAACGTATACTAATATAAACCCCTCCTACAGTGGCTCGCCAACGCCGGCATCACCCCCTCTTCGTCCAAGACCTACAAGCTGTCAGCATTGAACTCCGCTCTTGAGAGCGCCTTTGGCGCCCCCGTTGTCCTGTTGTGCGAGAACACCAATGAGGTCTACGAGATCTACTATGCCTTCAACCTCCAGGGCGACGTCGCCACCGGCACCTGGGTGCCGGCGTCCAACGAGGACTCTTCTACCAACTGCCCCAGCACCATCAAGTATCTGCCTAAGAGCTAGGTGGAGCCTCGCGTCGGATATTATTGGGAGAAGCGGAGAGGGAAACGTAGAGGAAGGATAAGTGGTTGGTGGGAAGGAAGAAAATAGGGAAAGGAACGAAAGGCATATCAGGAATTACGAATATTATGAGATAGTGATAGGTCGTATAGGATAGTGAATGATTGTACATAGATGATGATTAGTATTTTAAGCAGTTATGAATTTGCCTTCTAGTATAACTCTTACTATGGTTTGGAGACTCAAAACAACTACGTGGACAAAGGCAGGTTTTGCGCACCCACCCCTACGTGCTTGAGCATCACGGCGGGCCAGAGATTCTAGAGTAGAATTGCGTCCTCAATATCTCCGTCTAACGGTAATTCTATCTCCAAATCCCTTTCATCTTCATACTCTCCACTCGAAAAGAGCATCTCATTCGTTTGCTTCTCGACCTCTATCTTCTCCATCTCGTCGAAATAAGAGAGCAATCCCTCATCATCTGAAAAGCTGTCGAAGAGCAAGAGGTCGTCATCATCTATATATACATCTTCGATAAACTCCTCGCTAACTATCACATCCACGCCAACCCCTTTCTCTGTATCACATGATCCAAGAAGATCTTCATCTATAAATGGATCTTCGGTATCAACAATGCTGGTGGGATCGACGCTCTCCCACTTTATCTTTCCACAAATAGCAGGGTCGGATAATTTTCTTTGCATCATACCCCATACTTTGCTCTGCACCACAGCGTTCAATCTCTCCACTGATCCCTGTTCTCCATACTGTGCAATATAACCGTAATCTGGCCCGGGCGGCGATAAGTTTGAAAGTTCTAATAGCTTCCTTCGCAGTCCGGGGCCTTGGCAATTTCGCACCCAAGACAAGGATATTGCTGATGAGACAGTTGGCAGAAAGCGAGAGTTGTGCGCCATCATCATTTTAAATCCAGGTCGGAAAAGTGATGGTGCGAGATTCGATAGAGATGTTTGGGGAAATGTGTCTGAGAGGGTGACGTTTTGCAGGCTGCGCTTGCAGGAGCTGCCTCCTATGAGAATGTTAAGAGCTGTAGAGGTGAGCAGGTGTGCGCAAGGCAGAGGAAGTTCTCCAAAAGTAGCGTCGTTTGTCAGGGAAGAAAGTGATCGCTTATGCGTCGAGGAGGTACTGAGGGATAGCATCGAAGATTGCGTAGAGGGCTCTGATGCTAACGAGGGCGTTGCCTTGTCAAATGATATTGACATATTATTCTGGTCCCATAGTCTCCTTTGACCAAGATGTGGAGTGAACCAATTAGATGCTGGTGGAGGTAAACCTTCCCTTATAAACGCAATAGGAATTTCAGGAAGTTGTAAGGCAGAACTTTGAGGTTCCAGAAACATCTCATCTTTACGACCGTCATCATTCACTGCTCGCATCAGACGGCGGCGTGATTTACAAAACCATCTCTCCAACTGTCCTAATATGGCCGTAGTTAGCAGCATACTTGACCCGAGGAAAGCACAACAGGAATTACTCAAATTCAAACCACTCTCCTCCATTAACCACAGTTTCTCCTTCTTCGTAGGATATGGGTTGTTTAAATGTCTGTCCAACCACGCCTGTAGCTTGTTCTTTGCGTCTCTTGGCAGCGGGTGGGCAGTCTCTGGGTTCTTCACTTCATGAAGGTTGCGGGAACTTGAGGAGTGAAATGGATTCTGATCTAAATCCTTGGGAAGTTGAGGAAGTATAGTTTCCGGCAGCCCAAGGCAGTTTGTCATTAAAGAAGGAAGACTACGCGCGAATTCATCCACACTCTCTTCGAAAACTTCTATGTGTGCTTCGGCTACATCTGTAGGGGCGTCCAATAGCATCGAATCTAATCCTTCCTCAGACATGCTCAAACGCTTAGATGTAGGCTGGCATTGCTCTTGAAGCGAATAGAAATTCAAAGCAATATGCAACTTCTCAAGCTGTACACTGAGGATAGAAGGAGACACTTGGACCTCCAGATTGTTCGAAATCCAGCCCCGTGAACGGGGAGTGGAAGTCGCGGGGGAGGAGCATTGGCTGAGAAGAATCGAGAGATCGGCATGGGAGTGATTGAGATGACCGAAAGGAGGAATTTCGAGAGAGCAAGACAGAGAAAGCTGGCACCATAGCTTATGGCATCAATAGAAGGTTTAACACGGAAGAAATAACTTACTTTGGCATTGAGAATGCAATCTCTGAGGCGTTTCAAAATCCGGGCACGCTGTTCGGCATCAAGCGGTCTGTCATTGAAAGAAATTTGAATATCAAGACGGCTCACTCTCGTGCTACCCACCCATACGGTTCCAGATGCCAATGCTTTGGAGAGGACTAGCCGGTGCGATGCAACATCGGGGATTCTAAAATCAGCACGGGATTTCACGGAGAGCTTCAGTTTCTCATATGTCAGCTGCAATGGATCTAGATCCAAGGCTGTCAAAGGCATGGCGACTCGGAAGCATTCCGAACCAAGTGGATCGCGTGTCCTGACTGACATCCGGTGCCCCGACGAAGGCCGCCGTAGTTAATTAGCAGATTAGTATTGCATAGCAAAACCTAGTGGGAGGCTCAAATGGGAAGTAATGAGGGAATTAGGTTTGTAGAGAGAGGAATGTCGAGATAGGAAGCATTGTTCTCCTGCAGAAGTTAATATGTATTCCAGCAAGCGGCCGCTAAACCTCACCGTAAATACAGATAAAATCAAGGAAATGAAGCGCGTGTTTTATACCGTGAATTTTAGCGAGTAAATAACGTCCGGCTAAGAGAGATAATCCCGATCCATTGCCGATTCTTCAGCGAGAACTCCCCGCGCCCAGCAACTTCACGGGCCCGGATTCCTAATCTGCCCAGTCTAGGTCCCTACCTCCTACAATATAATCAGCACCCCAGGGCTCAAGCCAACTTGATCCCCTCCTTTCGATGGCTCTGGTCAATGTCGGTTCGCTAGTGCTCAATGTCCTTGTCTTCCTCACGACTCTCGTCAACTTCAACTACGCCTTGACGACGCTCGACCCTTTCTTCCTTCTGGTCTTGTATGCGGCGACGAAGGTCTTCGTGACGGCCCCTGAGGCCAGCATCTTTGCGAGATGTCAGCACAGCCATCTATACCCCGACGTATGATCCCCGTCCTGCCCGAGAACGGTTACGAGTCGCCGCTGCCGTCACCGCATGGAGGCCACGAATTCTTCATCCGGCCGAGATTGGCGAAGGGACAGCGGTTGCGGGTGGCATACACGCGCGAGAGCGTGGCGGCGACAGTAGATGGGGGGAGTAGAGCGTCGCAGGCGAGTAGTATGAATGGCACCATAAATGGGGGCGAAGAGAGGAATGAAGAGTTGCAGAGTGCTGAGGAGGAGAGTGCGGATGAGAGTGCGGTGGAGGAGCCGAGGCCAGTAGGATTTCGAGACCGCATCGGGTGTTATACCTGGACATGGTTCACCATGACAATGGCAACTGGAGGCATTGCCAACGTCTTGCACTCTAGTGTGTACCAATCTGTGACTTAGAAGCCTGCTCTGACGATATCAGTTCCTTACAGATCAGACTGGCTGCGGATTCTCGGCGTGGTCGTGTTCTGCTTCAACTTGTGCCTGTTCTTCATGAACTGCACCCTCCTCAGCCTGCGATTCCGGTGGAACCCAGGGTCGTTCCTGCACTCGTTCCTCAGCCCATCGGAGTCTCTGTTCATTCCTGCTTGTGTGAGTGTGCACGACGTGAAATAAGTTTTCTTCGAACTAATTGCTCCTCCAGGTTGTCTCGTAAGAAATACTCCGTATCGCCAGATATATCGCAGAACTGATGTCTCAGATGCGGCACCATCCTTATCAACATGTGTCAATACGGCATCCCAGAAACTGGGGTGTGGTTTCAGACCACGATGCAAGTCTGCTTCTGGATGTATGCGTCGGTAGCGGTGCTTGCGAGTGCATCCATATACCTTATCATCTGGTCGACCCAGTATGCTGTGACCTCCATCTTTAACTGGGATGATATGTTAATAACGGTACTCGCAGGACCTTCCCAATCCACACCATGACGCCAATCTGGATCTTTCCGGCCTACCCTCTGCTGTTGACTGCACCCTTCGCTGCGAATCTCATCGACGCATTGCCTAGTGCGGCAGCAGCGTCGAGGATAAACTCCCTCACTATAGCACTGGCAGCGATATGCCTGCAGGGAACGGGGTTCCTGGTCAGCTTGATGGTGCTCTCCGCATTTATATACCGTCTCATGACGCAGAAGATTCCTCGGGAGACTACTCGTCCTGGCATGGTGAGTCCTCCCACCCTTATTCTATGTATACAGCCTGTCTACTCTCAGTTCTATGCAATGTCCTATGCCCTACTGCACGGTCCCACCGCCCAACCACCATCTAACTGTACTAGTTCGTCTCCGTCGGCCCGAGCGGATTCACCGTCGCTGGCATCGTGCACCTCGGCAACATCGTGTCCACCAAGATCATGCCAGACGGGTATATGGGCAACCCCAGCGCGGGCTTCTTCTTCAAGATTCTCGCAGATGTTTCAGGTCTGTGGATGTGGGGATTGTGTCTCTGGTTCTTCCTCGTCAGCGTCGGCGCGCACTTACACTTGATCTACCTCTCGGGCCAACCGGAGCACCACATCCACTTCGACATGACATGGTACAGCTTTGTGTTCCCGAACACAGCAATGATTACGGCGACACAGGCCGTGGGGATGACGTTCGAGGTGCGCGCGATCCAGATCCTGGGCACAGTAATGGGGGTGCTACTTGTGCTGGTGTGGTTCTTTGTGTTTGGCATGATGGTGCGAGCATTTTTGCAGAAGAAGCTTCTCTGGCCGAATGATGATGCCAGCAAGGAGATACAGAAAATCTCAAATGTGATTGAAAAGACGCCTACGCAGTCGAGCGCGTTGAGAACCAGGCGCGTTAATCTGGCGTGTTAATATGCTCGGCCCTGCCATCCACTTGGCACGAGAGTAAGTAATTCTAACGCTGAATTCTCAATATATATTATACCATTTGTACATCTCTTTATAATTTATGGGTTCAATGCCCCATGAACGCATCAGAATGGTGTTGGAATAGCCATTTGCTCTCCGTATACCAATACTTTACTTGGAATGAATAAAATTGGCATCTTATTAATAAATACATATCTATATGCCGCAAACAACAGTTTCTCTACCCGGGCAAGTATGTTATATATATATGTATATATATTTAACATAGTCAAATTATGGGTTTCCATGCCCCGATGTCTTGGTACTACGCGATTCTTCCAGTGCAAGTCTCACAATTGGTGTTAGTGCGGCCGCTTGAAAGGATGACGGATGTGGGGTAACGGGGAGGGGAAACGGAAGCCCGAAAACGGCCTGGCCATAACTAAGAATGAATGAATGAACGAATCCCCCTCTCCCCCACCATTTATCATCTTAGGTTTCCTTTCCCCTCCTTAGAATTGATTACTTCACTTCTTCCTCCCACTTCCCTCCCCCCCTTCCGCCATTCCTCTTTCTTCTTCAATTCCCTCGTCGATTTATAATACCGCCTTTTCTTTCCTCTCTATATATTTTATCTATATCTTTAGACCCGCTGATGAATACCACTCGCGAGCGAGAGCATATAGTCGTCATACCCACCGCCGAAGACAATAATATCTAACTTGTCCTCTCAACTATCAAAAGAGGAAGAAAATAATCTTACATCACCACTGTTACCATTTAATTCTACAACACGCAAACTATGCCCCGGCCCCAGACCCTCCGTCTCGCCGTCTCCCAATCTTACACTCTCTCCACCCCCACCCTGACTCTCGCCGCCCTCGAGGCGACAGCGAAACGCGCATGCTCTTCTTCATGCGACCTGCTCCTCTTCCCCGAGGCCTATCTTGGGGGATACCCGCGCACGGCGACGTTTTCGTCGGCAGTGGGCTCGCGGGAGGATGCCGGCCGCGAGCAATTCCTGCAGTATTTCAAGGACGCGGTCGATCTGGGAGACACCCCTGAAGGCGCGGGGAATAAATGGGTGGACAGGGAATTGGAGTTGCCAAGGGAGGGTGTCCGTGGGGATGGAACGCGGGAGGAGATGGAGAGGGTTGCGAAAGAGACCCGGGTCTTCCTTGTGGTGGGGGTGGTAGAGAAGGCAGGAGGCACGCTGTATTGTAGCGTGGTTTATGTGTGTCCCCGACTGGGATGTGTGGGTAAGAGGAGGAAGGTTATGCCTGTGAGTTTTGTTATTTCTTTGAGTTTGATGTTATAAAGGGGAAGGTGAATGGCGTAAGCTGAAGGAAGATGGAAGACGGGAGAGGCGAGACCCTTTCAGCAAACGAGGAGACGAGGAGAGAAAGAGGAGAGAGGCCATTAGTAAGAAAAGGAGGGAATCAGAAGAGAAATAGAGAAGAAGATGAAGAAGAGAATCCCCTCCCATTCGAACACCAGCTAACAATTCCTCCCCAGACCGGCACCGAACGTCTCATCTGGGGCCAAGGCCAACCCTCGTCGCTCCGCGCCGTCACCACCACCATCCGCGGCATTCGCCTGACCCTTGCCGCTGCCATATGCTGGGAGAATTATATGCCGCTACTCCGCCAATCCCTCTACTCGCAGAACGTGAACCTGTATCTCGCGCCCACGGCCGACGCCCGGGATACCTGGCTCCCGCTCATGCGCACCGTCGCATGCGAGGGACGCTGCGTGGTGCTCAGCGCGAACCAGTGCATGAGCAGAGAGAATCTGCCGAGTTGGATAACGGGCGGAGACGCGGGATTGGCAAGGGAGATGGTGACTGAGGTACCGCATCAGGGGAGGAAGGGCAGGAAGTTCTCCATAATCGAGGACGGCAATGAGATCGCTTTGCCCTGTCCAAAAGAGCCTCTCGGGGTGCATGCGAATGGCACGGCGGAATCACCTCTTCCTTCGCCTTCGACAGCCGCGGCGTCATTTATCAAGGAGAAGGGACCGAAGGACTTTGTATCTCGTGGGGGATCGTGTATTGTCTCGCCGCTGGGACAGGTCCTAGCTGGTCCGCTGTGGGAGGAGGAGGATGGGTTTCTGTGGGCGGATGTCGATATGGAGGACTGTCTGAGAGGCAGGCTAGATCTAGATGTCGGGGGACATTATTCGAGGAGCGATTCATTTCACCTGAGCGTTGAAGGGCTGGATTTGAGTCCGCCTCCTTGAGCCGGAGGCGAGCGATGCGTAAATAATAATTGACGTTACAGGATGGAGCGTTTCAACATGTGGGGAGTGGGGAAGTGCACTATGAAAGTGTAGGAGTGTACTGATGTAGCTATGTACTTTGTACTGCTTGTGGCTCGTGTCTTAGATCAGTGGCTCAATGCCAGCTGCATATCGCCCAGATACAAAAGGTACACTTTTCGCGCTTTGCAACAAGTGGTACCCGAACCAGAAGCCACATGTTCTATTAAGGTCCTTATCCTGCTCTTCGATCCAACTTTAGTCGAAGCGTGACAAAGTATATCTGTTCATGGGCTTATTAGAGGATAAAGTTTAACCTACAGAGGGAATAATTTAGTAATAACGACAAACAATAAATCTCTAAATAAAGCACTAATGTTTAAATAAGATTATAATAAAAATACACAGGATTATGTATCAGTCTTCCGGGGCTCGAAATCGGCTTTCAGAGATTTTCTCGAGGAAAATCTACATGCTTAACTTACCACGCAGCCGCATCGCGGACGATTCAAAGGACATCTATCATCCAGGCCTCGCACCTCGCGCACGAAAAGAGGCGACTCATAGATGAATTCTACTCATAGATGAATTCTACTCATAGATGAATTCTACTCATAGATGAATTCTACTCATAGATAAATTCTACTCATAGATGAATTCTACTCAAAATCAAAATCCATACCTGCGTTTACGCGGTTGCCAGCATGATCTGCCATATTCATGAGAGATCCACAACGCAAGTACAAGCAGCTATGATGAAGCTGGGAGTAACGGCAAAGTTTGAGTAAAAATCGTAGCCGAAGTGCTCGTTATCGTCCACGACTCGAGTCTTTCCAACCCAAGTGGATCGTCCTGTTATGTGGATCATCTTTCCCCTTACCTCGAGATACTGAGGGACCTGAGAAACAGGCGGCACGAGTTCCAGCATGCCATACGATGCTCCTCCAAATTGGGGCAGTGGCAGGAACTACATCTTTTGATGCATCCCGACTATGCGCACTTGCACTGCAATTTTAGAGCGCTCAGGGAGCTAGAAAAGGACTCGCAAACCCATTGAAACTGTATAACTCGCGATTCTTGATCACTTGATACTTCGATAGCTAGAGAAGTATCGGGCATATTTCAGGCCAATATTTTCATGGTGATAAGTTTTGTGATTAAACGCCATCATTTCATGACACATACTCTTGCAGTTTTCTGGGGAAGAGAGAGTGTGTCCATTCACTCTTCCTCTCAGGTTCGTGTTTATCAGTGAGGTGAGTGATAGGTCCTTGCCGGCCATTCGTCAAGCAGGCGAGCGATCCCTATGATATTCCACCTCGAGTCCATACACTCTGAAGTGTTTGTTAGTTAAACGGTTAATCGAGCACCTCTTCAACTGCAGGCGGAAGAACATACTATCGGGTTTTTCGCTTCGCCATATCACTGCCTCCCAGTGCACTTAATGGAAGCGGCAGAGGGCTCACGCAGGGATCAACAAGGTATTACACAGTAAAAGCACGCCAAAATTTACGTTGGAGAGTGAGTGACCAGCTTTTCAGCGTGGTCAGGCCGCAATTCCCCTTTCCCCTTTTCCCACTCCCGTTTCTGGCCGCGAATGGGGATTCTGCGCGAAACCGGTATTCGCGAATCAGAAAAGGCATTTGCCAATCACAGCGGAGAGATACAGCGGGGCTATACCGTAGATGGTGGGGTCCGTGCGGGATGACGTCAACTTCAGCTGTGCAGGGCCTTCAACCTTGATTTTCTGGCTTTGGGGCCTCGGCGCACAGCTGGACATTTCAGGGGTTTGTTTACTGTGGGCTCAGGGTCATGGCCATGCTCGTTCACCATCCCAACGGCCGCGAATGGGATACCCTCGAAAAGGGTATTTTATGGGGACTATAATTACGAGATATATTATCGTAGATATTACTGACGCCAGCGTACCGCAGCAACATTACCGTACTGCAGATATGGTCTCGGCAAGGGATGACATGAGGATCGGACAGCCTCATCCTCTTCCTGGGGGCTGAGACGGGTGCGACAGAGGATGGCCGACTGTGAGCACAGATATAATAACACTTTCCCTCGCGATCAGCAGAGGCCTGTATACAGTATCCTCCTGCTCTGGATAACACATGAATATCAGCCGTGGTGTCTCGTCTGTGGTTCTACCGTCTGCGACTCACATGCAACACGCGCCTTTTGTGCCAGGTTGGCGCTGGCCACGCATCTCCACTATCTGCTTGAGACCAGGAAGATCAGCTGGGATATGGCACTCGCTGACGACGATACACCAATAGCCAGCGATCGCGCTACCATCTATCGATTTTTGAAGCTTTGCCCGACGGGGGGTCCATGGTCTACGATCGCCCGGATCGGCGCCAGCAGATTACCCCAAAGGGCGAAATTACGGTCGTAGTGCTAGCAGCTCAGCGTCCTTGTCTGGGTCGGCTGTCGTCACTTCGTCCCTCTCTCTCAATAGCTCTGTTCCTCTTTTTGTCTTTTTGTGCTGGAGCTTCACTTCTTGTTGCCGCATCCAGGCCACGCCTCCTCAGCTAGTCCCGACAAGTTTCTTCTTCTCCAAGTGCCAACACGACGCAACCCCTCACGCGCCATCTGCCTCTTTTTTTTTCTTTTCTTCTTTTCCTTCCTCTTTCTTGTTCCCTCACTTCCCTCCTCCCTCGTCTTTACCTCATTACATTGCCATTGCCGTCACTCGACTGATTGACTCCCAACCGCACCGATTTTCGAATTCCCCTTATCCCTCGTGCCGACAACACCTCACCTCACCACCATCTCACCCCATAGCTCACAACCCAAATTACCTCTCCCTCTGCGCGACCGCAGCGTCGCGCACCCTCTCTTCCTCGCCATGGCCAACCAGACGCCGCAGCAGCAGGGCTCGTCCCTCTCTGCCTTCCTGGCTACGCTCATACCCGTGGCTATCCAGGCCGCCGCCTTCTTCATCCTCTTCCTCATCTTGCGCGTGCGGATGAAGCGCGTCTATCGCCCTCGAACCTACCTCCCCACGGTCCCTGAGACTCTGCGTTCTGAGGACCTGCCCCAGGGCCGCTTCAATTGGCTGAATCCCTTTAGAAACATGCCTGACGAGTATGTCCTGAACCATCAATCGCTGGATGGATATCTCTACCTGCGCTTCCTCAAGATGCTTATGATTATCTGCTTCTTCGGCTGCTGCATCACCTTCCCGGTGCTGTTCCCCGTCAATGCCACAGCTGGAGGGGGCCAGAAACAATTTGATCTCTTATCCTTCGCGAACATCCCCAAGACTCAGAAGAACCGGTACTACGCCCACGTCTTCGTTGGCTGGATATTTTTCTCATTTGTCTTGTTCATAATCACCCGGGAGACCATCTACTGCATCAACTTGCGCAATGCCTATCTCATGTCCCCCTTCAATGCCTCCAGGATCTCCTCCCGGACCGTCCTCTTCACAGATGTCCCCACGGAGTATCTTAAGCTAGATAAATTGCACGCGCTGTTCGGAGCTACCATCCGTCGCGCCTGGCTCACCACCGACTGCAAGGAACTTGGCAAGGAAGTCGAGAAACGCGACAAGGCCGCCCTGAAGCTCGAGAGTGCTGAGATCAAGCTGTCCAAGAAGGCCAACAAGCGCCGTCTCAAAGCCGAAAAGAAGGCCGCCAAGAGCAAGAAGGTCGAGAAGGTCGAGCCGCCGAAGAGCGAGAAGGACGCCGCCTCCGCTGGAAATGGCGTTGATGTGGAAGCAGGCGTGACCTCAGAATATCTCATCAAGAAGGACCGCCCGACGCACCGCCTAGGCAAGATCCCTCTCATCGGCAAGAAGGTCGACACCATCGAATGGTCGCGCTCGGAACTGAAGACGCTGATCCCGAAAATTCAAAAGGAACAGGCCACGCTGCGCAAGGGCGAAGGAAAACTCCTCCCCGCCGTCTTTGTCGAGTT
The DNA here is from genome assembly GCA_000827325.1 of Oidiodendron maius Zn. NCBI lineage: Eukaryota > Fungi > Ascomycota > Leotiomycetes > Myxotrichaceae > Oidiodendron > Oidiodendron maius. The sequence continues at coordinate 184,063 of KN832887.1, read as the reverse complement.
TACTACGCAGGCCGCCGCGCAGGCCGCGTTCCGGCGCATGTCCGGGCGCAAGGCGCCGCACATGAACCCGCGCACCATCAGCTCTACGCCTGATGAGATCATCTGGAAAAACCTGAAGATCAAGAAGGTTGAGCGCATGGGGAGAAAGTTCGGGACAAATACCTTCCTCACGCTGATGATTATCTTCTGGGCGATTCCTGTGGCGGTTGTGGGTGCCATTTCGAATATTAATTATCTCACGGACAAGGTTCCGTTTTTGGGGTTTATCAACCATATCCCCCCTGTGATACTAGGTGTGGTTACTGGTCTCCTTCCCTCTGTTCTTTTGTCCGTTTTGATGTCGCTTGTGCCTGTTGTGTGTAGATGTAAGCCACTCCCCTCCTGAGTCTCTTCAGCTTACTAACAGAAATTCAAGTGATGGCCAAACTCTCCGGCGAAGTTACTCTCCCCGCCGTCGAACTTCGCTGCCAGCACTGGTACATGGCATTCCAGGTTGTGCAAGTCTTTCTGGTAACCACTATCGCATCCGGCGCCTCCTCCGTCGTCACCCAGATCATTAAGGAACCATCTAGCGCTACTAACCTGCTGGCTGAGAACTTGCCCAAGGCGTCAAATTTCTACATCTCGTATATCGTGGTGCAGGGTTTGGGTATCGCAGCGGGGAATCTGTTGAATATTGGCGCGCTGGTGATGATTAATATCGTAGGGAAGTTTCTGGATTCTAGCCCGAGGAAGTTGTTTAAACGGTATATCACTCTAGCTGGGTTGGGTTGGGGAACTTTATATCCGCAGTTTGGCAACCTTGGTATAATTGGTAAGAGAACTCTCTCTTTTCATCTCATTAAACTATATGCTCTATTCTAACCCATTTCTTCTAGCCCTTTCTTACTCAATCATCTCGCCCCTCGTCATGGGTTTTGCCACTGTCGGCTTCGCCCTTCTCTACTTCGCAATCCGTTACAATTCATTCTTCGTCCTCGGCAACAACATCAATACCCATGGCGCCGCCTACGGGCGCGGTATCCAGCAGCTCATGACCGGCGTGTACATCTCTGAGGTCTGCCTCATCGGCCTGTTCGGCATCAACACTGCCCCAGGCCCTATTGTCCTCATGGCTGTCTTCCTCGGCTTCACAGCTTTCTACCACGCCATGATGCGCCGCGCGCTGAAACCCTTGACCCGCTACCTCCCAGAGACCCTTGAAGGCGAAGCATCCGGCCCATCATTCAACTTCTCGGATCACTGGTGCTACGATGCTTCGAAATACCCCGACGTGCCGCCAAGCTCGATCACGCCTCCAGCTCAAGGCAAGATCTCTGCGCTCCTCGATAAAATATACTCCCGCCTCTTTGCACCGCAAAAATTCAAGTCCTACGCTGCCGCGAAAGCGCTCCTCACACAGCGCTCGCTGCCGCAGTATCTCGCCGAGGAGGAGGAGATGGCGTACTTCAACCCTTCGTTAACGAGCGACGTCCCCAGCCTATGGATCGTGAGAGACGAGATGGGGATTTCGAAAAAGGAGTGCGCGGATACGAGAGTAGAAGTGGGAGAGGGATTGAATATTACGGATGAGTATGCGAGGTGGAATGAGAAGGGGAAGATTGAGTGGGATGTCGCGATGTTGGAGGAAGCAGGCGAGGCAGGATTGGAGAAGGTGCCAATTTATCAGAAGACTACTGAGTATTGAGGTGCTGAAAGTTATGTGAAGTTAGGGGGTAGGGTAATGAGAAGACAGAATCGGGGAAGGGGTGAAGAATGAAAGGAGTCTTGGGGAAAATTATATACTAGATACCAGGCCTTGGCGTTTGCGTTTTGCGGGTGAATATGGGAAGAGCGGGTGGTTGGAAGTAATGCGAGGAGGGTTGGGAATGAGGCACTGTATGTACATATCTTTTCTTCCCAAAAAAAAAGACAGCGAATACGAATGTCGAGTGAGCCTGACGGTTTTCGGGTGGAACATGTGACCGTAGTACAGTCCGCGGCGATATCTAAGGAACAGATAGTTGATCCCTCTTGACTTCTATGATGATGCATGCGGGTGTGAGGAAGGTCGAAAACGGCGAGAACACGACCTTAAATGACAAGCTGGAACAAGTACAGATTTCTCATAGCACAAGCTATCACCATACCTGGATCATTGCAGAGCGAGCCAATTCTTGCTCATGCTACGTCTGGCTTCTTGGAAAGCACACTCACACAAAATACGTCTATAGATGGCTCCGCTATTGTAACCAATCCTTCTATACTTGAAAGGCGGTCCAATTAACTGCTAGCAGCCCTGCACCGTTTCCACTTACTAACATGGCAAACATAATACCATCATCCCATCAGCCATCTACTGGCTGAGTAGATAAATTTACCTCGACATGTTCAGCAATACAAGGCCTCTCTAGCTTTGGCTTTCGCTCGCTCAATGTCGCAGGTACCCATGATGCTGCCATACATCTCTACGGCGACTAGCTGCTATCAAACTTCAGTGGTGAAAATCTAACGATAGAAGTCCAGAAGGCCGATGATGCGCTAGAAGGGATTAGATCTGGGACAGATTTATATAGATCAATATCATGAATTTATTTAGTGAGCGTATAGAGTAGGCTCTACCCACGCAATTTGTTCACGACATCCCGGACTAGGCTAAGCAGCAAGTGGTATAATAGTAGAGAGCTGGTGTGAAGCACAGTACAGCGGTTAAATAGAACACCTTGTAATTTTTTCAGGTATTTTAATGGATGTCACTTTGGTACGAGTTAAACCCCAATCTAGATAGGTGCCAAACCCACCTTAAAGTCACGATACGTATGGTTTTGCTCAAAGTTCAACCTCCAATCAAGTGGCAAAAAAGAATGGCCGCTGGGACCCATCTTTGCACCGGGAAATACCCATGAATATCCAGGGTTTAGAGCGATTATTATGCTGATTGTAAAGTGACCCCATCCTCCGCCAGTCAGTTCATACGGCGGCAGTTTTTTCACCTTATAAGGTTGTGCGAAGCTTGAATGCTAAAAGAGTGAGAAAAATATACGAGAAGACAATAGACTAGGATATATACCAAGAAAAAATGGATTTCCACGATGAAGGCTTCGACCGCTGGTGCATGGATATAAAAGCACCATTCATGGCGCGGGCCGTTCATTTGATGTGTATTCCCGAGTCTGATGGACTCGTAGGAAACCCGAGCATCCTGGCCATGCCTCGACTCCGACACTGTTGCGCAGCATTCTCCCCATAAAGGATCGTCTGACGGGCCACACAATACATCAACTAATTGCAGTCGTGTTTTAATATCTATCGCTATTGGGCGTTCTTGTGGCGCGAGAGAAAACATCTCCCTCACAAGCGCCATTAGTTGCGAGTCGGCCACAGTAGTAACCTGAGTGCCACTAAAGTTGAACCAGTGCAGAATAGAGTCGAGATTGGCATGGAATGAAAGGTCCCTGTTTGGCCGCAGGATTTTCATCCTTTGGAGAGAATAACCGTTGCAGAGCCCAATCAGCTCAAAAAATACGCAGGCTAATGAGAATATATCTGCCGATCTCCCGTTGGGCGCGAACTCGGCAACCTCAGGGGCAAAGTACTTGGGAGTGCCGCGTTCACTGTTGTTAGTAGAACTTCGCGAGAAGTCGGAAAAGTCGGTAGATAAGCCAAAGTCAGTCACCCACAGCCCAGATGATGAAGAGAGCAGAACATTGGAAGGTTTAATATTTTTGTGGCGGATTGATTGCTGATGTAGATATGCGATAGCACTAGAAATGCACCCGATGCTTTGTTTGAGTCGCCTTTGTGCAGCCTTTTGGACAGCCATCAGGCTAAGAGAAGTTTGAATACCTAGCCCATCTAGACGCTGTTGTATGGCTTGATGATCAACTTCTATATCTCCATCTCGGTAGAAGATGTTATCGGCATCTTCGAGAAATGTACCTAGATCACACACCGCAACGGGTGACAGCAAAAGTCCCAGGAAAGGCCCGCGGGTATACGTTCCGACTAGCTTGATGATGTGTCGTCCGTTGAGCTTCTTGAGGTCGGCTATTTCCTGTAGCTCCCGTTCAGCAATCCGCCGGCGGCAAAATTGTCGCTTCCAGGCCACTTTCTGTGCTCCCACCGTTGTCTCAAATACTCCTCCATTGGCACCATAGCCGAGAAATCTGCCTTCTAACAAGGGCAGGATCTCGTCGGGGCCAAAGTCCACGTGGGAAGTTCCACGGCTGGCCCAGTCCAGCCCGCCCGAAGGATCGGGCGCCATCGGGGGTTCTATGGGCGTTGGTGGGAATTTCTCGATCTCTTCCCGGAGCCGCCTGAACGCGTGCTCCCTCCTTTCGCCATAGATTAGTGGCATATAGATATTAAATATACCTAGTAGCGAGTATGCTTTATCTTCTTCGCGTGTGGTCTGGCGATTCTCTGCCCATAATAAGCGCTCTTCTACCGTGAAATTGGACAGAGGGGCTCCGCGAATCGCCGCAACGGCAATCCTAGTTATCTCGTGGATTTGTTGCTCCAGGGTCTTCTTATTGCCTAGCAGTTTGCCCTCTTGAGAGAAGAACTCAACTGAATTCGGGGCAAGAAGCTCTTGAAGAGTCCAGCCCCGGGTAAACCATCTGCTTGCTCGAAAAGCCGATTCCCAAGGACACTGGGAGGGTGAGGTGCCTCCTTCCTGCTCGACTATTGAAACATCTGACAGATAGACGTAGCATTTAGATGCATTTTGGTACCAGCGAAACATAGAGTTAACAGCCTCCTGAAGCTCGGTACTATTTGATTTATCAATACAGCAGGTGTCTACCCAAAAATACTGTAGACCGTCGCGTATAGCCTGTCCTCCACAGAACCGGATCTTGTTATAGCCGACCTTATTCATCCCAGTCCCATCTATTAGATCTCTGAAGGTGACCTCCTCTGTGTCCGTACCCCATGTGTGTGAAAGTATGGCATACTGCGAAACTTGGTCACCGAAGTCCTTGGTCAGGCTAAACCCATCGCCTTTACGCTCTAGTAGACGCATTAGTGAGACTAGATTTCAAGTACTTAGGAAGCGTTCTCGGTAAACATTTGTGATGAGGTCCGTATACATCGTAGTTATTCGACATGGCTAAACGAGAGCAATCCTCATATGAAACCAACTAACCATAATAGTGCTAGCGTGTTGTAATCCCGTGACCAAAGACAAGAGGACTCGATGTTGGTGGAACTCTCTTCTGATTGGCTGAAGCAATGAATTACTAAGCATATAGGATCGAATACAGCTGATATTTTGACTCAACTAACTAGCTACAGAGCGTCTGAATAGCCTCCTTATATATTCGAATATTCAGTGATTCCTCCGATATTCGGCGCCGAATATCGGAATGCTCATCCCTTACGTCCTGGGACTGAGTTCATGTTATCACCACTAAATTAAGCCATATTCGGATGCCAGTGACCCCTTCGCCACCTTAGTCAGCATCCATCAACACTCGATACCTCTCGCCTGTCAGTCGTGCATCTTTCCTTTTCACCGAAATATGAAGGGTGCGACGAGGATAGAAGTGCGTGGAAGGAACCGAAGGTTTCCGACCTTAGCGCAAGGCTGGTTAAGCCAGGCGTCGACATTGTGGGAGCCGCCATAAAGAAGTGTATGAGTTTGGTCTCGAAGCCTTTCTTTAACAATGTTTCGATCAAAATATGCCGTGCAGCATCTAGTTGCAGCGCCATATTCGCTGACACGAACGCACTGACTCTGGCGGATTTGGAGAAAGAGGAAGGTAGGATAGGAGAATTGAGGGGAGCCGTAGGATGGTTTGGTAAAGCTGCCAATTCTGCCTCTGCTAAGTAACCTTACAAGTACAACTTGGCAGGCGGTGCACAGCCTGGAAATGGAGCCGGCTTAAAATAATTAACTAAAAATTTAGCGGCACTCAATCGTCCTTGAACTTCTTGGCTAGGTCATCGCAGTTCTGGCGTACTGATACTCAGCTATAGCGAAATGGAGACTTGCAGACTGTAGAAAGCCTCCTCATAAGGTCATTAACCACTACGCTTAGGCATTATTGAAGCCTTAGACTAATAAAGAAGCAACCTACCACCAATAACGCCATGAAGATTGTTGTCGGAAGGAACAGAAATTCCACGACTTGAGGAGGAAATGGGCATGACTAGGTAGAATCAATCGCTTATCTGGTTACCCATCAAGGTGCCGGCAGGTGCATCTTGGCCATAAAATAAATTTCTCAACTTCCTTACTTGAAGATCTGGAGGTCGTAATGTGCGAGGTTACGCTGCTTAAGGCTGAAGATAGAACTTCCAGCCCACTATATTCTTGGCAGTTTCGAGCCCGAGAGGACCTCTTCACTCTCCCATGCGGAGCGCTTGAAGGCAGTAATCACCTATCCAATGCAACGGCGTCAGAGGCTGAGTAGTTTAGGAATTAAGCAGTTCTTTTCGTATACAGACTAGGCCGTGGTGGGATAAGGCTCGGAGATCATGCTGCTAATAACCCTCCAGGGACACATGAGATGCGTATTCTTTTCGTATCCTCGTTGGCTCGTGCGAGAAACGCCCTCTTTGGCAGCCAGCACCTTGTGGGACATGTCAAGTAGCCAGCCAAATTAACACACAACTGTCGCAAGATACACAAACTTACAGTCTTCCTTTGTAGTCTGACTCTCGAGAGTTCCATATATTTCTATCCTCTTTGTTGCGTGAGCTGCCTGTCATCTCTGCCAATCAGGAACCCTGAAAGTTAAGAGTCCCTTCGTCGGCACCGCTCCAATGTTAGAAGTGTGTGTCGAGAAGTCCAAGGATGCGGACGAGATGGCCGTAACAGAACCTGTATTGAGACAGCTACCTGTTACGCTGATATCTGGTTTCTTAGGGAGCGGAAAGACGACTCTCTTAGAGCACATCCTAAGATCCCCGGACCACGGACTTCGCATCGCAGTTATTGTCAACGATATGGCCTCGTAGGTTGAGCCGTTCAGTTCTATTTCCCCGACGTTGCTTATGTCCTCACGTCGGTGTCCACAGGCTCAACATCGACGCATCCCTGATCCAGTAACACACGGTCTCACAGTCGAAAGAAAAGCTGATTCAACTCCAAAATGGCTGCATCTGCTGTACCCTTCGTGGAGACCTTCTCGAAGAGCTCGTCCGTCTGGCGAGGACGGCGGCGGTGCAGTATGTAGTCATTGAGAGTACTGGCATTAGCGAGCCCATGCAGGTCGCCGAAACATTCACTGCCGAGTTTTCGAAGATAATGGCTGAGCAGGAAGGCATGGATGGCAGTAGTGGGGATAGCGCCATTTTGAAAGAGATGTGAACCCTGCCATTCGTCCTAACCTCTTTTGCCGTGTATGGTATTGACTATGGACAATAGCGCAGACATGGGCGGTTTGCACAGACTTGCTCGTCTAGACACAACAGTGTCAGTCGTCGATGCTTTTAATCTCTTTTACAACTTCTCAACATCAGAGTTCCTCTCGGACCGCTATGGCAAGGATCAAATCATCCCTGAGGACGAGCGCACCATCACCGACTTGATGGTGGACCAGCTGGAGTTTGCGGACGTGATCATTGTCAACAAGGTAGACTCGGTTGATCTCGACACTAAACTTCGTGTTCTGGGACTTATGAAGAAGCTCAACCCCGTAGCAAAAGTCTTGGAAGCTAGTTATAGTAAGATCGATGTTCATGAAATCATCAATACTGGGATGTTCTCTTTTGAGAAAGCGGCAACAGGCTCGGGATGGCTCCAGAGTTTGCATGAATTGACCCAGAGGGAGATTAATGGCAAATCGAAAATGGTGCCAAAACCAGAGACTGAGGAGTGAGACCGCCATAGCGTCATATCTTGGGCCAACGTTAACGTGCGACAGGTATGGCATTTTCGAGTTTCGTATACAGCGCAAGAAAGCCTTTCCACCCGAAAAGGTTATTCAATCTGATACATGATAAGTTCATCGTTCTCCAGAATGTAGATCCGGTTGTTGACGGGAAAAAAGAAAATGAAGAGGACGAAACTAGCAGCGACAGTGAAGATGATGGCATGGGTGGAACTACTGACGAGGATGAAAATGTGCAAGAGGACTCGGACACTGAAATGGAAGACGATTTGGCCAGAAAAGACGTTGCGTCGGAGATTGATCCTAAGGTGACACTCTCCCTACTAGTCAATCAGTGAAGGCAGGATTACTTACCTATCTTCTTCAGATTATTCTTGAGAACAAAAGGAAACATCCTGCTTTTGCGGGGCTTCTACGTTCTAAAGGCTTCATCTGGCTGGCCACACGCCCAAATCAACATGGGGAATGGAGTCAAGCAGGCGGAATGCTAACACTTGGAGGTGGTGGGCCCTGGTTCTGTACGGTGCCTCGCAGTGAGCCCGGTCCCAATTAGCACTGCACATTAGTTGACGGTCTTCTAATTCCGATTCAGGTGATTGGCCAGAAGATGCTGATATCGTCAAAGCGATTGATGCTGACTTCTCGGGTTTGTGGGGTGATAGACGGCAAGAGGTTGTCTTCATTGGTGAAAAGGTCAATCAGGACGCAGTGAACAGAGCGTTTGACCATTGCTTGTTAACTACCGCAGAGATGCGAAAGTGGGAAAAGGTGATGAAAAGCGACCATCATACACTTGAGCAGGTTGTGGATAAACTGAATATGATGTTTGAAGGTGTTTCCCTTTACATTCCGGCTTTATCGTAGTGCTAATAAAATGTGTGTAGATGGCTTCGAAGACTGGGGAGTGATCGAGGCTGGAACCGAGCACGATCACGCAGGTCATAGCCACCATTAAGACAGGCCCCGCACTCTTCTCTCAAAAGCCGCTTGGAAGTGGAAATAGCAAGTGAGCCATTAGTCGTCATATGGTCGTGCTAGCATAGAGAAAGATGGCTCAATCATTAGAATGCACTGAGCATTATTTTGCTTTCGCCGAGTCCAAATATATATGGGAAGGACTTGGTCGCTGAGAAGTCAATCGCGGTGAAAGCTCCAGTTAGGATTTCTTTGAGTTGACGCTCCTTGCTAAAGATAGAAGGATAAACAGTACAGTAGGAACAAGCTATGGGTAATGCCGTATTAATAAATTTTCTATTGTTCAGAAGATTACCATGGTGTTTTGTAATTCCGGTAACTGACGAGCTGTAAATACGAATGCTCTTTCAACAAAGGAAAAGGTGTGAACGCTGCCTTTAATAGCTGGTTCCCCTTGCACTCGATTCGCTCGTTGTCGACACAAATAAGAACCATGTCTCGCGAAAAAATTCGAGAACACAAATACCGATAGAAACCACATAATAATTGCGATATAACTTTACTAGAATTCAATAATGTCTGTATACCCAGCAATCGAATCTATTGTCCCAATTGAACTAATGTATTTGTTTTGGCCTGAGGCAAGCACTGCGCTTAGCTCCTAGCTAGGCCAAATTTTTCGCTCTTCGAAATATTCTGTTGTGACGACAAAAATTACCCAGCAGATTTAAAGTTGTCGAATACCAACGAGAAGATGTCGCTGAATTTGCATCTACGCTCAGAACGTAAAGTCATCCTATTTTATTTTTGACAACGCACAGTCGCTAATGCTCCTCTAGTTGGAAAATTGCTCGAGCATCGGTTAGCAAATCTGAGTGTTCAACTTCATCAAAGAGTCATTGCTGACACCGCAAACAGATCCGCCTTGACTCCTACAACCACAAAAGCTCTCATTGATGCTGGATACAAGGTTAATGTCGAGCGTAGCCCTCAAAGAATATTTGATGATGAAGAATACGAGAAAGTTGGAGCCACATTGGTACCAGAGAACACTTGGCGTGATGCTCCAGAGGACACCATCATCATAGGTCTCAAGGAACTGCCAGTCGAGGATTGTGAGTTAATTGGTGTATAATAATATTATGGATAGCAGCTGATATCTCTAAAGTCCCCCTCAAGCACGTACATGTCCAATTCGCTCACTGTTATAAGCAACAAAGAGGGTGGGAAAAGGTCCTTGGTAGATTTGTTCGAGGAAACGGAGTCCTCCTAGACCTCGAATTTTTGACTGAATCAAACGGAAGGAGAGTGGCAGTAATTATATCCCCTCTTTCAGTTGTTCTGCGTGGATATTAAATCTGTGTAGGCATTTGGGTATCACGCTGGATTTGCTGGGTACGTCTAGTTCATGTCTTCTTTCTAGTGTCGCAGTCCTATATGGGGTTGCACCAAAGACCTGCACCTAAGACAAGTGTCTTAATACCATAAACTTCTTTGAAGGGTACTTGCTAACAGTTTTGATCGAACAGGGCAGCTTTAGCAATCGAGAACTGGTAAACAACTCCACGGACTTCCAAGTTTCCTCTTTTGGGCTTGCTGTGGGTGCTAAGAAACTGCCTAAGGCGTAGTCGGACGCTGAGACAGTGCTTCAGCACCCAAAAGCTTTTTAAATTGATAGCACTAACTTGGAACAATGTAGGGCATGGCAAATCAATCACAAGGGCAAGCCATTGCCTTCTGTATCATCGTATCCCAACGAGGACGCTTTGATTGCCGACATTAAGAAGGCTGTTGCACAAGGAACCGAAAAGACAGGCAAGGCACCAAGAGTGCTTATCATTGGAGCTTTAGGACGTTGTGGCAGTGGTGCAGTTGACCTCTGCTTGAGAGCTGGTGTTCCAACTGAAAACGTGCTTAAGTGGGATCTGGCCGAGACAGGTAATAAACTATAAGACAGAATCCAAAAACTAAAATAGCTAACAAATACAACAGCTAAAGGTGGCCCCTTTACGGAGATCGTGGAGAGCGACATCTTCGTTAACTGCATCTACCTTACAACTAAGATTCCCAACTTCGTCGATATGCCATCGCTGGATACGCCGAACCGCAAGCTGTCCGTCATCTGCGATGTCTCTGCAGACACTACAAATCCAAACAACCCTATCCCTATCTACACAGTAGCTACCACATTCGACAAGCCTACTGTACCAGTCGAGGTTAAGGGTGAGCCTCCGCTAACCGTTATTTCCATCGATCATCTGCCCAGTTTGTTGCCTAGAGAGGCAAGTGAGGCATTCAGCAATGATCTGCTGCCGTATTTATTGCAACTCAAGAATTGGAGAAGCGATCCAGTCTGGGCCCGCGCCGAGAAGCTGATGCAAGAGAAAGTTACCACTTTACCCGAGGGCGGGTTTTAAGTTATGATATTAAAATAGAATAGACTGTGCCTAAGTCTAGGACTTGTCTACCGCTGGGATATGTAACAGCGTGTCAAGTGCTATAGTTTAATGCCTGACAGAGATGTGAAGTTCTCCCTTTAAAAATAGTGTAGAAGTACATTATTACCTCCGATCAACTCACAGGATGCTGCCATTGTTGCCATCCAATCCAAGCCTGGAACGCACTGAGGCCAAGGCTTAGAAAGCTCGGTTATTAGCCATGACAGCAGTTGTGCGAGCTGAAGAATTAATGACAATAGTAATCACCTCTACAGCTCGAGGATTTTGGCCAGTAATGTTCCTAGTGGTGTTATAACAGTGACAGTGAAAATCACAAAAAGCTATATGCTCCATTTTCTTGTCCACATCGAGAAAAGGCCTTTTACGAACAGTTTTTGGTGGGCAAGATTCTTGTAGTCTTGAATTCGGTGCGGAAAGATCATTGTGATGTGATGCTGATGTCAGAATCTGGTGACCCCATGAAGGTCACTTCCTCCGTCTGACCCTATCTTCACTCTGAGCACCTAAACGGCCATCCCAACCCCACACATCTGGTCTAGAATTATCTGGACCGGGATCTAGATCAATCGGCATATATTATTTAACTGTAGATAACAATAGGGACCAGCTAGATCCCAACCACTTGGCGTAAATTCCTGACCACCTTTCTACTAGATGTTATCCTAAATAGGCGTTCTCTCACACGCCCCTGCGAACTTTCACAAGAGTTATGAAGGAGGGCCGCTTCTATTTCCAAAGATTGTTTTCTTCCCTCTGTAAGAGGAAATCATTAGCAATATTAGTCCAAGTTGAAGAAACGAAGAGGAGTAGAGAAGGACAGACATCACTAGGCCAAGCCGAGAAGTAGAATAGTGATGAGATTTGGAGAGAGATTCGCAAGTGCATCGATAAGTGTCTATAGTACCTTTCTCAGTACGTTCCTCAGTATGGAACTCTACAACTCAGGTTCTCCATCATAGTATTTCTCTATAGGAAGGTGCGAACTGTAAGAGGAAGAAACATGGAGCTTTGGAACGACATTATCATGTTCTTCAGCCTCTGTATAAGATATCTTCGTCCGCCCCCCTCCCTTTTGCGAAGGGTCTTCCTCGTGCAGAAATTATATATCGAAAAGAGGCTGTCGAGTCTTTCCAACCAGATCTCTACCATGAGAGTGTTGCAAAGGGGAGGTTCCTGTACGATAGATTGACGAGCAGTCTGGTGCCGCCTGTTATTCTTGTCCCAGCGCCTGCATCCCAGCTTACCAGTTGGTACACTATCGAGAGAGGAACCAAGTACTTGAGGATAGACAAACCTTTGACGGAGGCGTTGACGAGGGAATGGAATATAAACATGAGGAACTTCGAGTTTGTGACTGCTTCATCGATCCCAGGATATGATGCGGCTTATATTAAGTGGTTCAATGTCTGAGAGAAATGCCTCCTGAACTACTCCAACTTCAAGGTATGCGGCTTGAACCCGCGATCCCAGCGACTTTGGCCGTCCGAGGCCGTATGGCAGTCCTGGATCTTGGCCGGAGATAGAATCCCTTCCTTCGACCCCTCGAGTCTTCAGATAATGGCAAGGACCGCTGTCATCAACCTCTCTGCCCGAAGGGCCATATGGTATCCAGCAATAAGATCGACTAGCCTTATCGAGGATCCTTCGGCTGGTTATGCTGTATATACCAAGGAAGACGACGGCTTTTATGCCATCATAGGGAGTGTCAATGGTGCGATTTCCATGCGCCTACTTATATTAAATAGTTATATGTAGCTTAAAACTCTAGTCAACTAAATAACAATGATTCCATACACATACTGATGAATCATTCGATCCTGTAACCTCTGACAATATATATATTACTTTTATTACCTGTTCCCGACGACGGTATTAATAATATGGTTGTTTTCGATGCTGCTTGGCAAAAGCACTTCCTAAAAAACAAGCAACAACTTTGGGTTCAGGAGTCAAGACAATTGTGGCTTATGCATAAATTGAATTCATAGGCTCTAGTAACTAAGTAAAAGGCACCTGCAAACCAGATACTCAGGAAACTAGACTTTCAACCATTACCCAATTGAAAAATAGATTGCAGATTTCTCCCGAAATATTAGAACATAATTTGGAGGGTCTTGCTCACATATTCCAAAACCCCTCCCGCCTGTGGTAAGTTTCCTGTCAAACACAAATTAATTATTCCGCTTCAAGACCGAGCAAATCATTCCAATACTTGGTGACAAAGACATTCTTAGGATCAAATTGAGCACGTAAGGCCTTCCATTCCCCAAACTTTGGATACGACTCCTCAACAAAGCCTGGACCAATGGTTCGACTACCATAAGTCTTACCAACAGCAGGCCAGTGCTTGCCCCAATGCAAGCGGGCACTCTCGAAGGGCAGCAACACCTTCCAGAATTTGTCAAAGTAGTCATCCAGATCGCCAATGACGTTGTACTCCCACCAATATGGATCGATGCGGATAACGTCACGTCCATAAGACATGCTCATCCAAAATGGCGACTTTTTTCCAGGGTAGATCTCGACGCCGAAATTCCCGGCCGCAAATAGGTCATTCTTGAACAGGGTAGTGAGTGTGTCAAACACCTTCTGAGCATCTTCCAAGTCGATCCAGATCTCTGTGAACTGAACTCGGATCACAACGTCAATTAGGGCCAGGTCGTCGTTTGGCAGCGCCCTGTACCAGTGGTCACAGAAGTTCTGGGAAGACCCCACGGGCTGGATAATGTTGAAGATCAGCGCGGCCAGTTGCGGTGCGTTGTCATATGTCAACCAGGCTGTGGCCAAGAAGGTGGTAGCAGCGGCGTAGTTCATGTTTCGGCTCTCAAGCGGGTGTACATAAGGCACAACAGGGTTGCCCGGATCTTCCGCGACTTGGTTGCCTGTCCACTGCAGGACACTGTTGACAAACTCGGCGGCGAACCACACGTTGTGGACATAGTGGTTTTGATGCACCGCATTGAGGAAGTCGGTGCCGCTTTTGATGATTGAGTTTTGCCGGTAAACGGTCTCTTCCTTTCCCTTTACAAGGTACTTTTTCCCCGCGGTGATGGTGATGTGAGTGAACACTCCGAAAAGGCCCATCGATACGGCAGCAGCGTTGAACTCATCTGGGTTAGTAACCTTGTCCAGCTTACGCACTTCTCCCTGTCCATCAACAAGTTCGATGGCCAGAATCGAGTCTGCGCAGCCAAAGTCAATGGATCCTCCCGCAGTGCTGGTGCTCATGTAGCCGCCAATTGTCTGATGCGACATGCCGCCAAGAATTGGGAGGGCATAGCCACGAGCGTCGAGCTGCCGAGTTAACGAGTTGCTTGCGTTTGAATTAGGGTCGGACGGGTCGATGCCAAGGTTGCAGCCGGCCCCTACTCGCAAGGTGATCGTGTCGTTTACCGGGTCTTTATCGAGCCATTCAATGGCCCTAAGATCGCCTTCCAGCTTAACTCGGATGGCCTTTTCGCCTTCTGGAGCAAACACAGCTTCCGGGGTAGAGTGCTGGGCACCGGCTATGCGCAGAATCGAACCATTACTCAGACACTCCTTCACCTTGGCCTGGACCTCCTCAACGGTACTGCAATAGACAAGATTGGTGTAGTCGGCCTCCCATTTGGTTGGAATCATCGTGTTTTGATCACTGATCCATATGTACAAAAACTCCAGCAACTCCTCCAGCGTATCCTCGCCCACTCCATTCAACACATCCCCCGGGGAGTGTTCATTAGTGCCGAGAAGTTTGAGAATACTCCCCCAGTTGACTTTTTGGTTGGCAGACTCTGCATTCAAGGCCACTTTCTGCAAGAGTGCAGAAAGCTTCTCAACTTGGTCCAGAGGAGGGACAGTTTCAGTCATAGTGGTTATTGTTAGGTTGTTATGATTGTAATATGGGTCAGAGCAGGGTTTCAAAGCGAGAAGAAACGTAAGGTTGATCTAAGAGGCAACCTAGAGAGATAGAATGTAGCCTATCGTGCCATGACATTGTGGGGATGGAAAGGGCGCTGGAGATATATGCCATCCTGCGCAAGAAAGTCTGAGCTGAAAGCTGAGGCGCTTTCATGCCTCCTGACCAAATGCAGAACAATCATGAATTGCGAATTGAGGACCAATCGAGGAGAGGTGTCGTAGTTGTTGGGTGTCAGAGCCTGTTTTCTCATTGGGAGGTTATGCGACATTCCTTTTGCTCAGCAGCGCCATGCCTCGCTTTCCAAGAACGGGGCGTTTTCTTCGCCTGCCACTTGGTAATTTGCGCCGAATCTTAACTAGCGTCACTCCTGACGCTGTTAGCTAGTATCGCTGTCTTACTCGGGCGCTCCCTTCTCGTTAGCATCAAATCCCACGGAAGGACTGCGTAAGTTCGCTCACATCTTGCCCTTGCCGAATGATCATATCATCAACCCTCTTGCCGGCCTTGAGCTTGTAGATCAGTTGATACCATTTCTAAAAGGTCTCCAGCGAGCTAACACGACGGATGCCAGGTCGTCTCCGCCCGCCTTTTCCCCCTTTGCTGGTCGCAGACCCAGCTAAGGAAGCCTTTAATGAATAGAAAGTAAAGCTTAATAATGAATATAAATATTATATAATTTATTGATTTATTTATTATTATTAATATATTTTATAATAAGGCCGGGAGCTTATCCCAGTATCAAGGGGCTTATTATAACTTCTGTTGACTAGTATCAGGGCTTCAAGCATGTATAATGTCTCAGAGTTAGTGGCAATATATACAATGGCATATGACTGTATAGTCGTAAAGGCTTATGCATGTTGCCACCTAAGCAGGTATATAATAAGTGTTGTGTTCTGTAGTCTAAACCCCTTAGTTGTCTCTGCATCACTCAATAGCCAGTATAACTGAGTTTCACCTTGATCCGACTATAACCTGTGCACCTATATTGCCTCTGTTCGAGAACTTCTTTAAAGCCTATTCTAGTTCCCTTAAATCCTTCTCGCTAGGAGTTAACATTCTTAATAGCCGCGCGACTGGCTATTAGCACAGCTAGGCAAGACGGGTGAGTAAAGGTGAGGCGATAGAGTACACACAAGAAGGCTGGTGGGGAGGGGTGAGTGTAACAGCCTAAGCTAGCGACTAGGTCAGTCATGTAGTAGCGCTGCCGTATGGGAGACGAAGTGCTAGCGGTACAGTTGGGGGCTGCAATCTGCATCTAGTTGCAGCTATGGATTAAGGTTAACCTGCAGTTCCAAAAAAAATATTATACATGCTCTCGAATCATAGCTCCTTCTTGCTAGCTGTCTTAATAGTCTCTACCTGTGCAAACACCGTGGCTGTCTCCTTCACGCTGAGGAAGAGAAGCACAAACGGAATCACAATCCAGAAGGCATTGCATAATATAAAGTACATGTAAAAGTAGTACCTCTCCGGCCGGTAGAAGGCGATGCCGATGACAGCTTCGTTGAAGATGGAAGTTGCGAGGTAAAGCACGTTACCATAAAGCTGGCCGAGGCTAACAATTATTTGAAACGGATGTCGGAAAGGGTGGTCTACCACGACCCAGTATGCAATGGCAAATGATAGAGGTCCCCAGAAGATAGCGGTGACAGTCTCCATGCAGACAGTGAACGGGTCCGTAGTCAAATACCTTGAGTCAGAGAGGGAGTATTCTTTCCAGAGCTGGCCAAAGAGATCATTGTGGCCCGGCATGTCACGGAAGTGATAGACGAAGTACCCTAGACAACTATCAGCCGAGTTACAAACGCGTAGCTTCGGACAACTTAGATCTACCTTCAAAGAAGAAATGGATGAAGGCACAGAGCACAAACCACATTGTCGTCGCTAACTTGCCGTTCGAGATGTTGGGTCTGGCATGTTTGACTACGAGATAAGTCGCCAGAAATATGACGGCCACTCCTGAGACAAAACATTCAACCAGAAGTAATGCCGGGATAGTATTGGCAATATATCCGGGGAGATCAATGCCGATGGGAGAGTATGGATGCTGCAAAGCATCGTCAATATTTGCTGAAAATGCATTCATCGTGCGAATGGTACAAATAAGCTCGAGGCACTTGGCAGAAAGGAATTAAATTTGCTTAAGAATGACTTCTAAAGAATGAAAATGGTATCATATCCTTAAAATGTTTAGGAGGTTGTTTACATATATAGTGTCACGGCAGCTCTGTGATACCCCATGGCCACGGATGCTATTCCCTTCGCCGGTGCCAAGAGCCTTTGCTTAGCAGCCCCTTTTCATTTTTTACGTGATCCAGCCACCTGAAGGCAGTAATTTAGTATTTGAGCAATAAATTCTATTGGCGGAAACCATCTGCCAAGTGAAGCATCTTGGCACCGTCGGAGGAGATAGTCCCGGGCATCGTAAGATCAGGCCATTTCTTGGGGTAGTTACAAAAACATAGAATCTGAAGCTGCTTTGGAATGTCACTGTATTACAACGATTTCGCTTCTCCGACTAGGAGCAAATACAAAGCATACCTCTTTACAATCAGTTTATGCAGTCAAGTATTGTGTCACGTGAAAAACACTCAAAGCATCCGCGACCGTATAAAAGTATATCCGCTCCGATCCCTTCGCGTAACTCTGCAAAAATAGATTGCTAAAAGGTGAATAACTCCATATCCTTAGCCAGAATTATAATAGTAAAAAGGTACAAAATAGACAGACAGCCAAAAGTAGAGGAAAAGAGGTTCCTGCGTGGATCGAACACGCGACCGTAGGATAGAAGTTAGGTGAACTGCAATCCTACGCTCTACCGCTGAGCTAAGAAACCACTTCGAAAAAAAAATCCCTTAACCTGCTATAAAATACTAACATGTTGCATGTCTTGTGTTACGCTAGAGCACGGAAGACAAAATCATCCTCCAATACTGCAGGACATCCATGATTCGTATAGGTTGACATACTTAATAACTTTCAGAAAGGTAAGCAGCACCACTTTATTAACAAAGGCCCTCCAACCTATAAATCGCATCTTTAATGGAAGAGGACAATGGCTAAGTCTTAACATCTACATTCAACGAGACGGTTAAGCGTGTGAGAAGAGGAGATCTTTCTTGGGCAGAACGTTACGCCATTTGCACTGGCGATGGCGAGGCAGCGACCTGGCATTTCTAGAAAAGAAGAATATGCCGAGCAAGGACACGACAGCTACCAAATGACAATTCGGCTGCGTCTGCTATGCCTGGGTAATTCTCTGTCCTCTCCCACTTTCGACTATCGACTCGCTTGAACCTCAAATCCCTTTTCCTCTTCGGCCTTCGGTAGATCGCTCCTAGTTAATCAATCACCTCTACTAGCTCTCCCAGTAGGCCGACTAGTAAAATGTTCGAGAGCAGTCTATGGGGGTGTTTAACGACTGTTCCAGAGCGCTTGGGAGGCATCACAGTTAGTTTTAAAGGCTGGAGAGGACTGTGCATAAGGATCATACGGCGTTCGGCTTGTCGGTATGGTCTGTGCCTGTAGAGTGTCACTCTGGAGAGCTGGTTGGACTGGTTCTTCGCCTTTCTGGACCCGAAATTCCACGCTTTACAAATCCAGGGTGATCAGACGGGGTTGTGTCTTGGCACTAGGATGATCTGACGTAGATTTCCGACCCGGATCCGCATGTTGTGCTGCTGTACGGAGTATTGGGTATAAATTACGGTACGGCGCTGGTGATCCATAAGCCCTAACCTAATGAGGAGGAGCTACGAAGAGCAGGACGCATACGCGTGTATCCCTACCGTCTGGGCTAGTTCAGTGGTTCTGGGTCTTACTCCGCAGCCACGCACCTCTTAAAACCCCGTGAAAGGCACTGGCGGTACCTCTCCGCAAAACTTCTCCAGTGTGCCTTTTTTGCAGGTATGGTTGATACCAAACAACCAGAGGCCCTGGCCGTCATTGGAATCTTTCTAGGTGTGAGCACACTCTTTATTGTCCTGAGGATCTGTGCGAGGGTCATTTCCTGGCAGAATGAGGGTCGTTTCGATACGTTGATGATGTGGAGTAAGTTGTCTATTTTCCCCAGAAAGTTCGACTTGTATTGTTATCGGTACCGGTACGACCGCCGTATGTGTTGGGCATGTTTTCTGCAACGAGCCCCGAACATCTCTCATGCTTGTCATTTCTCATACCATTTTCCTCCCGACGCTATCAAGGAGATTGAGAAGGCATGCGTTTGGTTTTGCTGGAATGGGGGGATTCACAGCAACTATAATCTTTTGACGCATCTGTACTAAGAGATATATAGGTGATGGTTTCCTCTTGGTCGCATATGTAAGCTATGCTTTTGTGGATTGGGATATTGTTAGCTTCAACGTACAGAGGTTCTAACTTGAGCTAGGTCCTCGCTGTTGGGGAGGCATATGCTATCATTAGATGTTTGTGACAACTCTCTCAACTTGTCATAGGGGATGCTAACCAATTATTAGATACCCTGTATACCTGGCAGGGTTACCACGTAGCAGACATCCCAAAAATGAGTATCGACGACCAGATCACGGGCCAGAAATACAATCTCGCCAATCAGCTTCTCTACAATCCCATTCTCTCTCTAGTCAAAATGTCCGTGGTCTTTCTCCTCCTTCGTATCGGCGAAGCGAAGCCTGCCGCAAAGAAGGCTCTCTGGTTTACATTGGTGTTGAACATGCTACTCGCGATTGCGATTTTCTTCGCGGACGCCTTCCAATGCACACCATTCCGCTACGTATACGACTATCCCGCCATGGATTTGGCGGCTCAACAGGCCGCTGGCGCCAACAGCAGCGGCCAGGTCAATGGCGTGACAATCAAAGGAGGGCAGTGTATAAACCAAATCAACTTCTTCCTCATATCAGCCGGACTCGCCGTTGGCACTGACCTGCTGGTTCTTGCGATACCGACGGTCATTGTGTGGGACTTGAAGATGACACGTAGAAAGAAGATTATTGCTGCCGGGATTCTCAGCGTTGGGGCCATGTGAGTTCATGTCAGCGGACGCCATGTAATTGGCATTAATCAGGTTGCATAGTGTCACTGCGGTCTCGGTTGCACGTCTCGTTATCTACCACTGGCGATTCTCTGCCAAGAACAAAGACAGGAGTTATGGACTCGGTTACACCATTTCTTGTGTGGAAATCAACCTTGCCATTGCTACAGCTTGCGTGCCACCGCTGAAACCGCTTGTGCGACGCATTGCTCCCAAGTTGCTTGGCTCGGCCAACCGATCAGGGCCAGGATACCGACACACGCCCTATGACAATGATGCTCAATTTGAGCTCGGTGCGAAAATGACAGGGTGGAAGGGTTCCCAGCATCGAGTAGAGGCGTGGTCGAGTAATGAGCAGATTCTTGCAGAACCAGAGAAGATTCGGCGGACGACGAATGTCGAATTGACCTTTGGCGAGGCCACCTCTTCGGACGGCAAGCATAGTTGAAGTCTTCCCAAGGATCTCTTTCTGTCAAACTTAATGGTGAAAGGCCATCACAACCTCCTCCTGATGCTGAGAGCGATTATTCAATGCGAAGTAAGTGACACAATATGATTTCGTGCACGGGTTGACGCTGGATATACCGGAATCAAAATCTGGCTATTTCCGATATATCCAGTGTCAATTGTATATAGGAAATCACTGACGAGTGTATATATCCAGCTCGGGAGAAGTGCAGAATGGAAACCAAGACGCTCTTTGCATTCCACACCTAAGGCTCCCCTCATAAAGGCAAACCACCCAAGTCAGAAACAGAGCTGCCGCCTCTAATCTTAGCCCGGAGAGGCTGAGAAGCATTCCGCCTACTGCAATGAGACAGTTATGATCACCACCAAGTAAGCCTTTCCAAGAATGAGGCTCTACATTAAGCTGATGTATTTATCCCTGTAGACCACGTTACTTGAGCGACCCACCCCTCCAAGTGGCGGAGCTCCTGATACGCGGGTGATAGGTGATAGATGATGCCTGTCCGGAAAGTGATTGAGTAGCAGATTAAGCGGGTCAAGGCATACGGTTATCGAGCAAGCATTAGAGGACTGTCATATATCAGACTTGGAAGGACCTGCTTGACTGGCCCACATGTAAAATATCTTTGAGCCGTAATTAGGTACCACCAAAACTTAACATATCTCAGAATTATGTCTTCTCGTGTTATATTAACAGTTCTTATATTACCTACATTGGATTGGTCTTACGTTATTTGCAATCTGGCTATGACATTTGTCCCATCAACTGCCCCTAATCACAACTACTATTCTCTACTCCCCGGATATACTGGTAGGTGAGGTCCAACGGTCAAATTATATAAATCTCTAGGTAACATTTAACTACCGCTGCATCATTTCTCTAAAAGTCTATATACCAGCTGTGTCTAAACCCTACAAAGCTTCCCATCTCCACTCGGCAATCCATTCGCAGTAACCACCTTCCAAAACTCACTCCCCACGGCCGTCTGGGCGAAGAACACATCCATCGGATCAAGCTGCTTCTTAATCTTCAGCAGCCGCTCATACGATGTCCCATAGAAGCTTTGCTGGAAATCGGGCTCCAGGATATCACTCTCGCCCAGATAAGATCCAGCACCCGGCGAGACATCCCGCCAGCGCTGCATGAAGCCAAAAGTGAAATTCTGGCGCGCTTGGAGCTGCACAGCGGCACTGGCGCCTTGGGCCCAGTTTATGGATTGAAGGACATGGGCGTAGGTGTTTCGCCATGCGGGATTAGCGGCATTGTCCGGGTATCCTCCGTTTTTGAGACTGGGGTCGATAATGAACGCAATGATAGTAAGACCGGCTTCCGAGGAGGTCTTGATTGCCTCGAACGTTGCATTGAGGGATTCGGGCGATTCCCAGTTTTGCTTAGGAAACAAGCGGGAGCCGGTAGCGACGTGTGTCTTTTCAACCGCCTCAAGGGGGAACGATGCCAGCCACCCTGGGTAGAAGGAGTCGTAGTGCACAGTCTTAGGCGTGAATGTGATGTTAAGGTCGGTAAGCTGAGCAAACCAGGGAGCTAACAGGGCGTTAGTTTCGTCTAAGGTTTTCCCAGGCGCCCAGAACGGCTGCATGAGGAACATAGGACCAGAGGCCGTGGACAGGATGAACCAGTAAGCATAGATGCCTTGCGACGAAAGTGATGGAAAGTAGTCTAAGTAGTTCCGCACTCCAGACCAGAAATTTTCAGAAGTAATGCTTCCATTGTTTCCTCCTACCGCAAAGGAGAACGTTGATGCCGTAACCGGCATATCAGGATATGCCTTAACGGTAATAGATGTGACGACACCAAAGGTGCTGCCGCCACCTCCACGGATAGCCCAAAACAGATCGGTGTTCTGAGTAAAATCTGCTGTGACGAATCGCCCATCTGGTGTGACGACTTCCGCTGACAGTACTTGGTCAGCAGCCAAGCCATGCAGACAACTTAGGGGTGAGTGACCGCCGCCTTGAATATAGCCACCCATTACCCCAACGGTCTAAATGTCCGGTTAATACCTGAGAACAATGAAGTAAAAAAGATGGTCGTACCTGGCCTTCGCCACCAACCACCACGAGTCCTCTGTTATAGGCCTCCTTATAGATTTCAAATGCTTGAACACCAACACCGGACTTAAACGCCGGGCCGGTGTACTCAGTGCCTTTTGCAGAATAATTTGAGAAATACTTTACATCTTTCAGGTTGTGGGTCCAGATACTTAGAGCACCAGCGCCGCCCGATTTCCCGGAGAAGTCATGGCCAGTATTCTTGACGACCAATCGAAGATTGCTGTTCCTTGCAAAGTTGATTCCTAATTGGACTTGGGATACAGTCGAAACATTAATGGCATAGGAAGGATAGCCCCCTAACGTGCAGCTCTGAGTTGGATCCGTCGTTACTTGACAAGTTAGACCCTGGTAGACAGGCGACATCATTGAGGTTGGATCCGTCATACTACACCAAGTAAGCAACGCCTCCTTCTGGGGGTTTCAATGTTTTATTACTGAAGGTATGAGTTGGTCCAATTCGCAGTCAAACTTGCACATTGGGTTGAATTATAGTCCCATGCGTCGTAACAAGGGGCAGCCAGAGGGATAGTCTTAATGAGAGCATTTTTTCCAAGAACCTTATTGAGAGTTTCCCACGTGCGATTCGAGGGCCAGGATGCATCACCTGGGAATACCTTGCAAGCTCTCCCGTTCGTGGGGTTGGCCGACGTATCGGTCTGATTATAGAAGCGGAAGAGTGCAGCGGTATTACTGTCGAGGAGTGAGAGGCTCTTGTCCGTCAACTGTACAGTCTCGAAATCAAAGTATGCTTTGCTGTCGGTTGGGACTGTGGTCGCTGCGAGGCCTCCAATGGCAGTGGCCAAGCTTACTATAAGTAAGCTGAGACGCCCCGACATTTCTCTAGGCACGGATGATTATGAAGGACTCTGACACCTGGACCGCTGGAATGTTTACTTGACAATCGACAAGAGAACGAAAGGACGAGCAGGATAGAGTGCTGTGACTGTCACTGGCGCAATGCCCGCACTCCACTCTTTGTATCCTTACCTCTGTCGGTCACTGCGTGGTACTCGGCCGCTGGGCTTGAGATAATCCTCCCCGATTGCATAACCCGGGCCCGCCGCGTGGTTCGGAGATATAACGCAACCTCCCCGCGAGTGTCAAGCGGGTCCAAGCATGGTATGTTGAGAGAGCGAAGCCAGCTTCCATGTCTGTCATCCTTGCTTCAGCTGATGGCAGCACCGTTGGAGGAGCAGATCCCGTTCACCTTTGACACCTCGGAACCTTGACACTCCTAGCCTGAAGTTGCTAATATCTCCGGCGCTTGACTTGGTCAGAAAATGCACAGGCCATTGATTAACCGGCCCAGTAGCAGGACCGTGGACAGAGTTATGCGAGCATGTTGCACGGAAAGAAAAGCATCACTTACTGGAGAAAGCCGAGTCGACCTGTTGCAAAGAGACGGTCGACGGCTGATCCACGGGTCACAAACAATGGCTGCGCCTCACCCACCGGCCAGCCGTAAGTTAGTGGGCGTCTGCCTCCACTTTCCGCGTTAGCCTCTCCGTTTTCCCCTCGGCGACTGAAGTGACTCTGCACCCGTCACCAGCCGTGCTGGACTTACCTCCGCGAAGGAGCAAGAGGACCGGGCGCAAAGCTGATCTCGGTCAGTGTGCAATTAAGTTTTAAGCTCAGTTCCAGGCCAGATCGGTGCTTGAGGAGACATGAGATTCGATTAGCTGGCTTGGTGTATGGCATAAGAATCCAATCAGAGGCCGCGATTTAACTTCGTTGCAAAAGGAAAGAGAGGGGTGGTGACGTTATGCCAATGATAGATCGCGATTTATGTTTTGTTGCACATCTGAGTTGAGCAGATGGCCATAAAACTTGGGATTTTATTTGCTGGTTTGGCAAACAGGGGGGCCTTATCACGTGCTCACGCTTTACGACGCGTCAACTCGACATGTGGGGAGCATCTTGAAGTCAACACCTCGACGCAGCGACAGCAATTCCTCGCCATACAAGCATGAGTGTACGCCACCAGCAAGCATGCCTCTCTCAATCCCCACCACTTCTGCCCTCCCACCCTCACAGTTCCTCTCGGCGACACACCCAACGGTGCACAAGACTCTGTCGCGGCTGTCACGCCCATCACTGTTAAGTCTCGCGCTCGACTGGCTGGATGAGAAGAACGAAGACACCGGGCTGACTACGCCGTACCTCCTTCCCTCGTCATCCCCATCTTCCGCTTTGCCCTCTCCCGATCCAGACGACGCATACCCCCCATGCACCTCCCTTTCCGAATTAAGAGAGATATACACCGATTTACAGGCCCGCAAGGGAAGCAAGCGGGATGTGCTTGATCGAATTCTAGAGGGCGATTGGCGAGCCGGCATATCTCTATACCAACTGGCCATGGCAGACATGCAATATCTATATGATCATCCCTCGAGCCAGAAATGGTCCGCGCTGAAAATCGTCCCTTTAGCTGCCTCAGACGGCGCGGAACCCGGCACTACTTCCAAGTCCAAGGTGAAGGAGAAGGACGATGCCTCCAGTACTAAGATCCCACGCTTCCACCCCGCGACATTCCTGCGCAATCTCCAGAGAGAGAGTCTCCCTGACGTCAAAGCTCATTACAACCTCGACCGCCACGCCGATCTGCCCCTTTGGATTCTCCGAGTATGGATCATAGATTCTCCATACGATACCAACCTCGCTCTCACCTCCTCGAAATCCAATCCGAACTCCTTATCATTCGACGCTTCCAAGACCTTCTACATCGCTTTCCCCGACGCGGCGCCGTATATCTACGTCTCCCTCACCACTGTGACGAACGCGAATGCCGGTGTGGGCGCAACTGCGACGAGCAGGAGCCTGCGCAAGTTGACTCTGGAAGGCATCCCCAAAGCATTTTCGAGACCGAGGGAGAGATATTCGCTGGAGCGCACGGCCCTGAGCGCGAAGAATCTCGGCGCGCTATGTGAGCGCCGCGGTGGTGGGAGGGAGAATGCGGCCGGGGGTGGGTGGGGGGTGTATTGTGCTGATGGAGAGGGGGCGGGTGGGGGAAAGACGAGGGATAATCCTTTGAATGTGGAATTGGGGAGGAGCGGGTTGTTAACGCCGGAGTCGATGGTTGATGCTCGCGAGGAGAAAGAGAAAGGAGAGAAGGAGGGTCGTTTGGATGGGGAGGCGATTGATAGAGGGATGAAGAGGAGACGGGAGGAGGATCCTCGTATGATGAAGAGGAGAAAAGTCCTTGCGCAAGGCAGGTTTGGGAATTCTGCTATGAGGGATGATGGGTTGGGGATTGAGCGCCTGGATGTCCGTCTCGAAGACAAGTTTCCGGATGTGAATCTCTTTGCGGAGATTAATGTCGATAACTCGAGGGATAATCAGTCGGATAAGAAGAAAAGGAGGGGAAGGAGAAGCGCGGTGGATATGGAGCTCGAAAAGGCGAGGGAGGATGAGGGGGAGGATACCGAAGGCTGGAGACCGGATGTGAGGATCACGTTTCAGGGGACGCATGTGTTTGCTGGTGTTAGGGAGCTGGTGGAGGCGGGCGTGGTGGATGGGGAGAGGATGCCTGGGTGGATGACGGGCGAGGAGGGGGTTAGTATTGGGGTTGTAAAGGAGGGGAGGATTGTAGGGTGGAAGGGGAGTGGAGTTTCATGAGGTAATTGGCATGCGTTTGCGCTTTAAATTGGGTCAAATGGATATGTGGAGTTAGGGATATAGGAGGGGTATTTTGCATTGCTTGGCTACTGGCATGGATGAGGAGTAGGGTATATAATCTATGGTCTATCAACATCAATTCAACTTCTGACCGCCACCACCCTCACCAAGTCCAAACATCCTCACAGTATTCTCCCACGCCCTCTCCGTCAACTCCTCCAAACTCACCCCCTTAATTCCTGCCACCGCCCATGCCACCCTTGAAATCATGCACGGCTCATTCCTCCCCTTCACCATCTTACCCTCCATCCACTTCTCCTTTTTAACCCACTCCCCTCCGTCCTTCCACCCATCCACATACCCCGCACTCGCATGGCTCGCCCTCATCTCGCACCACGGCCCATCCGTCTCCAGCTGTATCCTCTCCAGCGGAATCTTCCTCACCACATTCACATTCTCCACCGTCTTCATCGAACACCCATTAACCCCAATATCAAACCCCATCTCCACCAACTCGCTCATCTCCTCTTCCGTGCCAGTAAAACTATGCACCACGCCCCGTTTCGGCAAGCCATCCAATCTCTCCCTCAGCAGACGCGTGAAATCCGCATGCGCAGCGCGCGAGTGCAGGAATAACGGCAGCGACAACTGCACAGCGATATCTAACTGCGCTTCAAAATATCTCAACTGCGTATCCCTCGGGCACAATCCAAGTCTGTCATAATCCAATCCTATCTCGCCAAACGCCACCGCATGACCCTCCCTAGACGCCTCGAACGCGAGGGCCTGCAACGCAGAGAGATGTGATTCCGCAGACAAGCCTTTCGTGAATTGCAGGCATGAGCAGGGGTGTACGCCTACGGTGGCGTATATGGTTCCTGGGTACGTCTTGGCTAATTCTATGGCCTTATGGGACTCCGATAAGTCTGATCCAGTGACTATGAGTTTCTGACAACCGGCGGTGCGTGCGCGCTGGATCACGAGGGGGAGGTCGGAGGGGTGACGCTGGGTGCCGTGGTATAGGCCTGTGTAGACTGGGTCGGTGAGGTTGATGCCTATCTACTATGGGTTTTCTTCGTTAGCTGGGTGCGTATGTGGGGGGAGGAGAAGAGGGGGGGCTCGAAATTCGGGGAAGTAAGTACATCTACATATCGAGGTTTAAAAGTACCGTTCGGCTCTTGTGGGGGGTTATTTCCAGACATTGTGAAGTGGCGGAGACGGAATTGAGAGTGAAGGAGGTGGAGAGTCTTGGGTTGGGATCGTAGAAGCTGCACTGGTAGCGTGAGGCGGGACATGTAGAATTTGGTAGCTGTTCCTGATATGGATGGGAGATGTGAAGTTGTATCGTTGCGTTGGAGAGGATTAGTCATCTAATGTTTTGCCCTGAATATCATTTCGTCTGGAAGACTCAGTCTTCGCCTCTCCAAGCTCAGCCACTTATTTTGTGCATGAAAGAAATTCCATCATGAATGTCGAAAACTTCTTCACATCTTCAAATGACACGGGACTGATGTCAATGCTCACGATAAGGATAATGCAGCGTCGAGATTCAGGAACATCGCAAGCCTTCTTAATTTTGATAATGGATGGTCGACAAGACACCGCACTATCCGAATGCCTCCTTAACCGTTAATGGAATAACGGCATTTGGGCAGCTAATATTGTATCAATCATTTGACTCGTACCTGACGTGTGGGCTTATCTGAGCATCGAATTTCCTCTGACATACACCAGTATGATGTAACGGTTCTACAAACCATTCGATTTTTCTCTGCACCAGAAGTATTTACGTATCCCAAAATCTAGGAGATCCAATTTGCGGAAACACCCTCGGCGAATAAAACCCGATTACTGAATCATCTTAGAGCTCGCAAGGCGTAAGGGCGCAAGTGCACCAGCCATAGCTTGGCCAATCATCAGCGAGTGTTGTACTGTTGAAAAAGCAATGAGTTATAGTAAACTAGGAGGTTTAGGCAATGCTACCACTGGCCATAATTGCTGGTGGCCTTCTTATATGACTTCGATATATTGAGGTAAGAGCTGTTTCCTTCACATCTTTTTCCTTCGGCCCCTCCGTCCCACCCGAACTAGTTTATAAACACCTGTCTCAGGCTTTCTTTCCATATATTCTGCCTAGAGGCTTCATCATGGTATCTTTGCCGCCAAGGGCGCAGCTCAGAAGTCACAATGGCCAAAATTTCTGTCCCCAGGATGAAGACGAGACATCGGGGACTGTCCAAAGCCGCCTTCCAACGAGCCAAATATTCTATTGTTTATCTAATACAGCAGCATTACCTCAATCATCCGAGCCCGCGGGTTTGAGTAGCTCGATATCAATGACTGACACAGCTTCTGTCGAGAGATCATCGACATATTCCGCCGATTCTCCCTTGGGCGGTTCGACTCTTTACCCTACACCACAATCGACGCATCAGCCCAGGAATGACCACCTTAACAGTATGAAGTATAAAAATACGGAAAGCGACCCATCGTATGATCAATTACCGGATCCAATATCCTATACTGTTGAAGTCCTTGAGTCACACGACGATGCTCACCGAATGACACCATGGAAAAGTCGTATATACCGTCTTTCACCTTTTACCACTCTTATCTCCATGGTAGCATATTTTTCATACTATACATACCGCATTCATTGCACACTGGACGCCCAACGGGCATTTAATCAGGCGTATGTCATGGCGTGGATATTCATATGTGCTGAGGGATGTGTTGCTTGTGAGTCAATTGGGCAATTCTTTACCCAGAGCTAATATTGAACAGATCCGACACTCTTCCACCAGGTCTACCAGATGTTATCAATCCGTCCTCGGCACCGTCCGAAGCTTCGCCTCCGAGGAGATAATGTTCCAACAGTTGATGTCTTCATCACTTGCTGTAAAGAGGATATCGATGTCGTGTTGGACACAGTTCGCGCTGCTTGTGTAACACATTACCCCTCCAATCGATTCAGAGTAGTTATTCTGGATGATGGCGCGGATAAAGAACTGAAAATTGCGATCGAAAGCTTGCAACTTGAATACCCCAACCTACATTACCATTCCAGATTGAAGATGAAAGGTGTGCCTCATTACTTCAAAGCGGGAAACCTCAGTGACGGTACCCACTACGTTACTAAATTGGATGGGGGTGCTGCGGAGTATATCGCCGCATTAGATGCTGATATGATCCCTGAACCGGATTGGCTGCGTGCTCTTCTCGGCCATCTTGTCCAGAATGACAGGATGGCTCTCGTGTGCCTTCCTCAGGTGGGCATTCACAGCTCTTGATATTCTACAAATTATTAATATGCTTAGATGTTCTATAACGTGCCTGATAACGACCCTCTCTGCCAATCGCTCGACGCATTTATCCACGTTATGGAGCCTACAAAGGATGCGAACGGAGTAGCCTGGTGTACTGGTTCCGGTTACGCTCTCCGCCGCGAAGCCCTAGAAGCGGTTGGCGGATGGCCAGTAGGATCTCTCGCAGAAGATGTCTACACATCGTCACTTCTCCTTGGCTTTGGGTGGGAGACGGCATACTGTCATGAACCGCTGCAATTTGGGACCGTACCTGACACACTTGTTGGTCATCTCAAGCAGCGTACTCGCTGGACCGCAGGGACTTTCCAGACTGCCATCAAACTCAATTTCTGTCTTTATGGTAAGTTGGTCAGGAGGATGTCTATATGCGCCCGCCTCAGCGCAGCAGTCTTTGCAATTGATGTTGTATTCAAAATCTTTCTTCCAATTGCGCTCTCCACGATTCCTGTCGTGCTCATATCCGGAGGACAGCTTGTTGCTTTTACTAGTTATACACAACTACGCTGGAAGATAAGACTCTGTTTCGCTTCTCTTATGTTGAGCCGGTTGAACGAGTATGTCTCCTTCATCCCCTCCGGCTACCGCCTCGCACAGCGAGATACCATTGCGCAGATGTGGATGGCTCCATTTCATGGCCTGGCCATTATACGTGGCTTCTTTCTTCCATCGTGGCTAGGAGGAAAAACTATTGGGTTCTCATCCTCCGGGTCAATAAAGTCTATGATCAATGAGCGCGATCCCAAGAGTAAAGCCTCGCTTTTTCGGCGATTAAAGGTTGTTCTCTGGGACTACGGTTTCTGGATGCATCTCTCCTATACCTTTTTTCTTCTCCTGGCGATCGTCCGCAGCACCTTCCATGGCGTTCTCAGCAACACCAATTCACGCTCAAGGCTGATGTACCTATTCACGCACGCATTTTGGCCACCGATGCTTTGGCTGCTGGCACTGACGGCAAGCCTGACGCCAATTAGATACGCAGTCTGGCCTCCTGATATGCCTGACAGGGAAGAACTGCTGGTCCGAGATTCGAAGACGGCCATTGCCAGGCCTAAGGAGCATTGGAAGAAAAAGCGATACTCCAAAACATTCTGGCATGAACTCCAGCTGTCTGGAATATCAATATATGTGACGTTAATATTCCTCGGCTCGTTCTTTGTGTAGAATTGATTTGTTTAGTCACCAGCACCTGGTTGCTAAAGATGCCAGGTGTTGGCTGGGTTCCCGTATATGTAGCCTGCAGCATATCGGATTGTACATGGCCATCTAATCATTCTCCAATATCACAGGTTATCTCTCGAAACCAAAGGCGGAACATACGATTACCCGGTCACGTGTATACGCCGTTGTTCCATCGAACCGATCAATGATGGTAGATACAACCGAAATACCGAGAAACTTACTTAGGTATTTATATCCCTCTATCATGGAGTTCACTCCGGCATATCTCTTACAGTTTATAGAAACCTTTGAAATTCAAGAGTGAAACACCGCAGAACTTCCTCCTATCACCCCACACCCACCTCGTCTCAATTACAATGTCTGAGCCGCAACCAAACACCATCGGCACCGCTTCCCTCATCGTAGCGGAGTCGGATCTAGCCTCAATCCTCTCCCTATCTGCAACGGACCACTTCCCCGCCGTCTTCGCCACCGCGCGCATGGTCGCCCTAATGGAGGTCGCGGCCTCGCGGGTTCTCATCCCGTTCCTAGGCCCGGGCCAGCTATCCGTGGGTGTGAGCGTGGATGCTACGCACTCAGCACCGACGCCACTGGGTGAGAAAGTCGTGGCGCAGGCAAGGTATGTGGGCAATACTGGTCAGGGAGATAAGCTGTATGAGTTTGATATTGTGGCGAAGGATCCAGGTGGGGAGATTGGGAGGATGAGGCACGTTAGGGCCATTGTGGATACGGCGAGGTTGGAAGGACGGGCTGTGAAGAGGATGAGAAGCAGGGAGGAGCTGCGATGATTGAAGATGGAATTTGAGCAATGGGATAAGAGGTGTCTCGGGGAAGTCAGAATAAATGGTGTGCGTTAAGCGCCAATTGAAAGTCTCAAACCACAGAAGCTGGAACACTGAAGAGAAATTCAAAAGAAATTTTGGCTCTTCAATAAGGTCACCATTTCTGCGGAATGGCAGCAGAGACTTATGGATAGGGCTAAAGTCATAATGACCACTTTGATGCCATGGCAGTCTGGTAATAACCCTGCCTCCTTGAGAAAGATAGTGGCTCTCAGTAAGGACATGTTTAAGAACTACAATACAAGACTGAGTTTAAAAGGGTTATTTTGTGTCTGACAATGAACATGTGGTAGTCACTTGAGCATAATCTGCTAGTGTATTGCTGGGCTCGGGGACATAAACTATAAAACTACGATGTGCAACAAAATTGCTATTTGGTGAATTCATGCATGATTTTATGCAATTCACTTTCTGATGCCCCTTGTATGGCACCTATAGAAATGCAATATGCAACAAAACTTTGTCTTCAGTTAATTTACCATCAAGATGCATTAAATTCACTGTTTGGCTCCACTACCGTCGTATATAAAAATAAGATATGCCACAGAACTTGGTATTTAGTGAATTCAGTCTATAATATCAAATAGGATGTGACATGCCGCTAGCCTTGTCATGGACAGCGATGTGCAACAGATATTTGTACACAAATATTCAGCTCATAGTTGACATCGCGTTACTAGTGTTCCATATCTATATCTATGCGGTAGTATGGGATGTCGTGTGCTAATTGTAGCACTCTTCATGCCAATCCATCCCAATTAG
Source organism: Oidiodendron maius Zn (assembly GCA_000827325.1). NCBI lineage: Eukaryota > Fungi > Ascomycota > Leotiomycetes > Myxotrichaceae > Oidiodendron > Oidiodendron maius. The sequence goes on along the minus strand of KN832887.1, from coordinate 151,692 downwards.
AAATCTAAAGAAACAGAAGAAGCATGTTGCTTGTGCACCTGGGCAGAGCGGATCTCAATGAATATTGATTGCAGAGCGCTATCCCTCTCACCTGGGCAGGCCAAGCTCCTGCCACTAGCCTTAGCAAAATCACATCTCTCAAGCTGTCACATCGCATAATGAGCAGAATAGAATGGCCGTGTTATAATTCTCAGCTACCAGAAAACGCAAAAATGCAAACCACAAAAGCCAAATACCGCCCAATTATATGATCCCAATTCTATGCAACGCTATGTTCCAAAACACCGCGTGCAATTCGTATGTAGGTCTAGCTCTAGCATAGGTCTAGATTCGTTTCCCTATGCGTCCAGCTCCACGCTCTTGGTCTCGCCGTCAGCCTCGCCGGAGTTAACCTTCTTACCGGTCTTTTTAATGGTGCGCAGGACGGTCTCATACTCAAGGGAGGGCTCGGCGACGACGGTGGCGATCTGGGTGTCGAGGGAGACGTCGTAGGACTTTACACCTGTGGGAGGGATGTGTTAGTTATGGTGAGCTGTCCTCTTCATCTCTCTTTGGTGGACAGGAGTGCAGGAGAGGGCACGAAAGGAGAAACTTGCCTTCCAGTTTGCCAAGAACTCGATTCACAGCGCCAGAGCAGCCGCCGCAGGACATAGAGACGTTGAATTTGTAGGTGTGTTCAGACATGGTCGCTGGTTGTTGGTGAATGATGACTGGGGGGCACTGCGGATGGCGGGGTAGGAGGTCGATCTTGAGTCGGATATATCTGGTCGAGAGATTAGATGTGCTGGAAGAGGTGAATCAATGAGCTTCTGTTGTTAAAAGAGGAGGTAGTGAGAAGAGGCGTGGCATGCTCATTTAAATCGCTCACTCGGTCCGGTGGTGGTGTATTGTAATCGTCTCAGCTTAGCAATCTTTTGCGTGATGCGACGGAAGGGGGGCGTTGTGAAACTTGCTCACGACAGGACAACTCCAACCGCGAACGGCTAAATGTTTGATGCTATTTTGGCGCAATCTAAATACGCTCTATTTATACGAACATGTCCTCCTCATAAAGATAAATGCTGCTTTTATATTTACAAAGATGCTTGTACTCTTAATTTGGCTAGCCGCCCCAAATTTACCCAATTTCCCAAGTAGGGTATGACCTATATTGCAGCTATATGCTCGGAAGTATTGGAATAAACCTTACAAAGTCCTGATAGATGGCATTGTGTCTATGTGTTATATACAAGAGATAGATAATCTATTAACTCTGAAAGTCGCTATCCGTATCATCTACTCCCTCTTGTTCTTCGTGTTCCTCCCCTTCTCTTTGATGAGCTCTCGAACCCCGATTCCAGAACCAGTTCCCAAGCAAGCCTCTCCCAGAAGACGGCGTAGGGTCGTTGTCCCCCTCACTTTGAGGAGTATCATCACCCAGCTCCTCAGATATTTGGCGGTCGTTGTCGTCGTCCTCTCCATCTTCCTCTGGGCGTCCTCTGCCGAGACCCAGGATTCCCTCGAGCTGTTCCATAATCCCGGGACGCATGGCCATATTATTGAGATCAGGTATGAATCGGTGGAGTGCGGCCAGAGGATCGTTGAAATCAACAAGCGCATCTCCAATACCATCACGTTGTTGGAGTGGTATACGCTGCGATGGATAAGATATGATACTGTTGTCTGGAGGAATAGGATCTGAGTCAGAATTATTGCTTCGATGCAAGAGAACTGACGGCACCATGGCCATGAGTTCTGGCGTGTTGTCCAGATAAACGAAGCGTACGACGTCAAGAGTCAATTCCTCGTCCTTGATCAATGGGATGGAGGATGCATCTACCTTTGAAATGGTATGCGCAATCTCCATCAGCAATGCTGTCGCTTCAGGGGTGTCCCAAAGGTCTTTCGTGTACTTAATACACATAGCAGTAAATAATTCCTCAGCTCGAGTGCGTGGGGTGATGCCCCAGATAGAAGAAGGGACATCGAGGTTAATATCTTGAAAGAGTCGCGTGAAAAACCAGGGTATTTGCTGCATACTCTTCGTCAGGAGCGTTCTGCTCCTTTTTCCGTCCCTGAGCTGTAAAGCTGCAAATGCCAGTGACGGGGTGATGTGGTATTTGAATGCATCTGAGCCCACCATCCGAACATAGGGCGATCTCTCGCCTTCGTTCGAATCGAAATTTGGGTCGCACATATCAAGCAACCAATTGAACTCCTGGGCACGGAGTGCAAGCTGATGGATCATAAGTCGCATGCAATAAGGATCCCCCACTGGATCCAGACTGAGCAGGAACTTAGCCCACTCCAAGGCTGTTCTATACGTCCCCTTCATTACCAGACTTTTAATATATTGATACCCCGCGAGCCAGAGCTCCCGGTTCTCTGGTCGATGGAAGTCGAGCCGCACCTTGCCCTCAGCTACCTTTTTACTAAAGAGAGTCGTTGTGGCTCGACCAAAAGTGAAGAGGGCTCTCTCGAGAAGGTCAGATGCTAGCGCATGATCTCCTTGGTTTCGGGCGATTTTGCTAACTTGCGTGAGGAGAGAAATGTGGTAGGCTTGGGTCAGTTAGTTAGCTGTCACAATATAGATCACAATACTTACGATTTCTCATCAAGAGTCCGATAAGGTTTTGAGGGTCCCCAATTTCCACGTATTGATAGAAAGAATGCTGCAAGTCCTGATAGGTCTGGTCATGCACAAACTTAAATTCCACCGATCGATGACCATCCTTCTTGTCGTCAGTCACGGCCATCGTGAGACCCCCGGTAGTGCCTTTTGGCCACTCATCCTTCCCTTGTATGAAAATATTTCGGCGTAGTATGAGTTCCGGCAGGCCTTTGCCAGGAGGGTGACGTCCTTTCAGAGCTGTCTCCAAATCCACCTGCTCTTGCTGTGCTCTTTGCCTCCTTGCCGCTCTACCAACGGGGCCACCCGCACTGTCGTGGTTCTCTAGGGCCGTCTTTCCAAAAAGATTCCGCATCTCATTTGCCACCTTGAGATGCTGTGTTTGAATACCAAGCAAAGCACATACTCTCTCATATTCTGGGTCGAGGGGTGGTCTTGTATCTTGTTCGTTTGACGCATCGTCAGGTCTCTTCAGGTTGAGTTCTCGTAATGCCTCTTCAATCTCGTCTCCTACTTTCTCTTTCTCACCTGCTGATTCTGCTGTCTTGCTCTTAGCCTTCTTCTTCTTCTTTTTGGGCTTCTTTGCTTTCGGTACGGAGGCGGGGCTCGCGTCTGCCTCGTTCTGGATCCCCTCTGCATTCTCAACGTCTTCCTTGTCCGCAGCTACTTCATCGTCCTCTTCATCTTCATTCTCGAGAGCAGCTAAGTTCGCAAAGAGACTTGGTTTGGATTTCCGTGGCCGGTCGACCGGTTCCACTTCTGATTCTTCAGCCTCTCCTCGTAGTTTGGCCTCTTCCAGCTCCCGCCGCTGTTGCAGTTTCCGAAGCTGTCTGCTAGACATTTCAGAGGTTATGTATATCTCTCATATATCTAGAGTCTTGTAACTAGCTCCAGGTTATTCATTTAAGGTGGCATTCATACCTTATCTTGGTGATTATTTTTTCGGCGAATGACGCATTAAGCAGGGATACGAATTCCCGCCTCATTACACGCGAGCAAGCGAATCTGTCACCATCTAGCAACTACCAACGCCTCCAAGCACAGAGACAACGTGAAGGAAGTCAATCCTTTCAACATGCGATAGTGATCAAGACCCTCATTTGAACTCGTCGTCATTCTTTCTACTGCTTGGTTGCGCTCCCGTTCCTTACCTGTCAAAGGAAGGCTTTCAGCCTGCCTTGCTACTACCGCATCTCCCAAGGTCTCTCGACACTGGGCTTCAGACATCGCTCTGGGCCTTTGATCACCTCATCCGATGCGGCGAGCAACGGTAAGAGCCTTTCGGACTGCGCGCCTCGCACCATTACGGAGTGTTTCTCTTCGCAGCCGTACCGGGTTCCAGTCCAACCGCGCACTAGGCATCCGATACTTTTCGGGGCAGGCCGAACGAACTTCGAAGAGCAGCCCATCGAAGGCCGCCCCGTCTGCTAGAGGGGCTCAATCGATGTACATCCGGCGATTTTCTGTAGCCGTGGTATCTGGCCTGGTTGGCTACGGTGCTTGGTACGCATATAGGGGCAACGTGACGGATCTGAATAAACAGCTTACATCTGTGGCCTTCCGAGGATTCTCTAATACTGGATTCAACTTCCTCTCAACTCCTCAGTCTCCACCAGAAGCTGAGAGACGGGCCGTTATTGTTGGGGCGGACTCTCTTTACACCGGCGCAATTACAGAAAAGGGTCCCCTATCGAAGCCCACGGACGACGCAGGGAGAAGAGTTCTGGAGATGTTGACGCCTGAGCAAGCAACACAGAAGCTGAGACGAAATGAGGAGTCATACCTGGTAGGACGAGGCAAGGGAGTTGTGAGATATGATGTCGTGCAGATACCGAGCAATGATCCCATCGAGGACGACCACTCAGAAAAGATTGTCGAGGTTCCAACGGGGCTGGCAGGTGCTCATACCAAAGGTTCTTCGAGCGACTGGATGTTCTGGGGTGTATTTGATGGCCATGCGTATGTATATACTCCATGACTGAATTTCAATAACTAACGCTACGCAGCGGCTGGACAACATCTGCAAAGCTGCGACAAACCCTGATCTCCTTTGTCGCTCGAGAACTAAATAACACCTACAAAGCTACCCTTGCAAGTGGTTCTGCCACGTCTCCCTCTTCGGAAGCTATCGAGTCGGCTATCAAAGCAGGTTTTACAAGGCTGGATCATGAAATAGTCTACGAGAGTGTTGACAAGGTGTTGAAAGCCAATTCCAAACTCGTTGCGGCAGAACTCCTTGCGCCAGCTCTCTCGGGTTCCTGTGCCCTCCTCTCCTTCTACGACACCAACACTAGTCTGCTCCGTGTGGCATGCACTGGAGACTCACGTGCAGTTCTTGGCCGACGTGGGGAGAGCGGCAAATGGGTCGCCACTCCGTTATCTATCGACCAAACCGGCGGCAATCCAGATGAAGAAGCACGGATGCGCAAACTACATCCTGGAGAAGAAGGCGTTATCCGCAACGGCCGAGTGCTAGGGGGACTTGAGCCCACTAGAGCCTTTGGAGACGCGTCCTACAAGTGGACTCGCGAAGTCTCTGAGAAGCTGAAGCGCTCATTCTTCGGTCGCACTCCATCTCCCAATCTACGTACCCCGCCCTATGTCACAGCCGAGCCTGTTGTTACAACTACCAAGATTGAGCCAGAAAAGGGTGACTTCGTGGTGATGGCTACAGATGGGTTGTGGGAGATGCTCACCAACGAAGAAGTCATTGGACTCGTGGGGCAATGGATTGAGAAACAATCCTCCGAGTCCAGTGGGAATAGCAATATTGCATCTAGCTGGATGAGGATGTTCTCTGGCGAGAAGAAGGGGCTGCCCGTTGAACACGACTCAAAGGAGACAAAGGATAAAGGAGGCCAGAGGCAGCCGATTAGACAACAGCAGTGGGGCGTCAAAGGTGGCGAGAATGATAGGTTTGTGGTCGAAGATAAAAATGTCGCTACACACTTGGTTAGGAATGCATTAGGCGGAAAGGACAAGGATATGGTGTGCGCGTTGTTGACGCTGCCAGCTCCTTTCTCTAGAAGATATCGGTAAGTTTGACTGTCTTGCTTACGGAACAAACACTTATTCTCTAATAGTGATGATTTGACGGTTGAGGTCATCTTCTTCGGCAACTCTGATAAGAGTGGAGATGTGGTTGTGAATAAAGAAGCGAGTGCACTTGGCAATGACATTAAGGCCAAGTTATAACAGCGTTGAAAATTCGTCCTAGCGTGTAAATATGTCTAGAGGAGCACAGCGTGGTATTTGTTAAGAAATGGGCGCATTCAGTGTCAAAAGAGCGTTGGCGATGGCTGGCACTGGCCATTTGAGCGTCTCCACAAAGGCTTGAGACTATAAATAAAACATTCAATTTCATGGTATCGCGTGTATTCCATTTCGAACTCCTTGTCATCCGGCCAGTAGCTCCCAGTGCTATTTTCCCATTCGTTATTTTTGCTTAGAGTACACTTAACTGCCCACTCTCATTTTCCAAATCCAGATAAATGTTACTCGTTTACTCCCTATCACCCTTCTCTAGAACTGCCAACCCGCTAAGAAGAACCATCTTGTCCCACTCCTCCACGTACTGCCCGGACTCCCAAAAGTCCCTAAATATGACAAACTTCCCCCTCACACTCTGATCCTCATCGTCAACCAACGCGCCGTCCCGCACGTCCTCATGGTGCAGGAGCATAGCCACCGTCTCCCCATCGTCGCGATCGATAAGCTTGAAGCACCGACGCGAGGAATGCTCCACCTCTACCTCCTGTACCACCTCATGCACCGTCGTCGCCGCCGCCTCCTTGTGCTTTGGCGAGGATGATATTTTGGCGCTCAGGCTGAACGTGTGCGAGCGCGACAGACCAGGCACGTGCTCAGTGATGCTCCAGCTGTGCGACCTGGTAGGATGGTTCGGGGGCGCTTCCAGCTGCACCGGCGTCGGCTGCGGGCGGGCCATCTCCAGCACCCACTGGAAGTATCTGCGGGCATCGTCGCCGAGGCCGAGGCCGAATTCATGAGAGATACTGGTCTTGTGCTTCTGAATGTGGACGTCCTCCCAGATACAGCTCTCGCGCTTAGAGAAATCCTCCGGGTCGCCGAGGGCAAGATTGATGGTGTCAACGCCATGGTACATGCGCACGGCGCCAACGATGGTCGCGGGCCCGGTGAGTGATGCGGCATTCAGTGTGATGGAGTTCGGGTGGTGCATATCGATGAAGGGGGCGACGCAGGTCGTGTACAACGGCACGGACGCGCCCTCGCGCACGACGGAGAGATCTCGAGAGTTGGCGCCGCTGGAAGCATGGAGGACGTAAGTGCGAAGGGGATTGTGCAGAGGAGCCTCGTTCTCGCCGGTGGAGAATATCTGAGCCATTTTGGGGTACTGTAGGGGGTATTAAGAAGGAGCTATAAAAATAATTCCTCTGGATATCAAATTCAGCTCAGTTTAATGAAAAGAGAAACAAGAAGATGAGGTGAGAGGATGGAGGGGTAGCACGATATTAAATGTCGTTGAATGGTGAATGGCCCCCGAATTCCTAAATCAGAAACGGCGCAGCAAGGGCCAGCCAGGGGAAGGGGTCCTGCATCTGGATCCAACATGTTGGACTGTGCATCTGGGACACTTGATCACTGTTGGATGGCTGGATTGATGGTAATGTGGAAGGGATCGCGCCTGCAAGCTTTTGCCAAGACCGCTCTAAGTGGCACAGCCCGCTGACAGGAGTGAAGCAAATAAGACGTCGAGGGTCGATTGGTCATGGTCTGCATCGTTGGTAGGGAGTACAGGACGCTTCAGCCCCGGCCGACTATCGCCAACATTCAGCCACAAGGGGTGCATTGACACTATGTTCTCTCCCTCGAGTCATTGACCATAGAGGAGCGGCAGAGTAATGATAGGGGCTGGTTACTGCACGGCCCCTGAGTTGGCCCCTGTCGCGGCCAGTTTCCGGCGATCCCAGGAGGACAGCTTGTAGTTCGACAATTAATAGCTTGGTAGTCTGAGGGATATTTCATTGTAGCTGAAGAGGGGAAGAAGGATATAAAAGTGGATGTAGATAGAACAATACGAAATAAGGTACTGTGGGCATAGTTATTTTTGGCTCTCGGGATCGGCGGATCTACCCGCGAGTCTGTGCTGTTTGGGACTAGGGCCATAGCTTCTCCTCGCCACTGCTTGGTGCACAGGTGGCTCTTCCTTAACTCTTATGCTTGCTCGGGTCTCGTATTCAGTGGCTGGCGCTTCTCTGTGTTCTTTTGTCCTGTTCGGGTCAAAGGTGCCGACTCGGCTGCCGGGAAAGTATCAGGGCTAGTATTGTGTAACCCGATGCTTATTGTCCTTGCAAGCGCATGGTTCTTTAGTTTACACTAGGATTATAACTCTCTTTGGACGTTAAAGGCGGAAGTATATATATAATCGGATTAACAAGGCTTTTATGTGCTCTTTCTCTTCGTCAAATTCAGAATTACCTGCCAACACGAGCCTTACCCAACAACACTCACTATCTGCTGTGGTGCCAACTGCTATGTCAATGGAGTGAACCCTCAAATTGCCATGAGAGAACCAGCACCTGGAGCTGGGCAGCGCCAACAGTTCTGCAGTGAGGCTGAAACATCGCCTCCCCTTCTCATCATCAACCCTGGCCGCAACAGGTTGTCTGCTTCTTGTTTGACGAAAATCTCTTCCCACGAACTGAACTGGCTTTTATACTAACTGATCAACATGCTTTTTGCAGTATATCGTGATCGCTGACTTAAACGGCGATCTGATTACCTGGGAGCATTGACCTGTCGTCATAGATCTGCTGCTGGAGATTAATTTCCCAGAACTGAATGAAAAGTCAGCGACCCACTCCATATTCAGACATGGCAAACATAGATCAGTTGCAGAATTAGCAGAGGGCAGCAGAGGATATCACAAAGCCCCGCAAGAGCCAGCCTGGGCCGGAGTCGTCAGACCTCACGTCTTCGGATATATTTCGCGTCACTGAGAAAGATATGCAAAGAAGTGGTTAAAAGGAAATATCTCGAAGTATTTGCTTCGAAAGACCCCTCAGCAGATGGGGTTAGCAGCATAAGCAAAGCTAGAGGTATTGTGAATATCTTGGAGGCGTAACTGCGAGAGGGAAAAGAGCAGCCATGTCATCCTGCATGGGCGTTGTCCCTGGAGCATCAAACTTGCTAGGAAGAGTACGTACAACTTCATGTGCGATATAACTCCAGGCTTACAGTGCATGACGGCACGGAAGCATGTATACGAATGAACCAGCACATTGAACAGTCATTATAGGCCAGGCGGTGGAACATTACCCCTCCTGATCATCTCTTGACATGTAATAGGCTATCTCTTATCTGAGAATTAACAGCACTAATGTCGACCTTGACACCAAGCTGACTATCTTCTCTCTCACAATGCATCGCCAAGTCAATGGCCACTCCGAACGCGGGGGGGGGAATAATCCGGGAGGGGGGATGAGATAAGCGAGCCGACTGACGACGCAAAAGGGGAATTGCTCGTCCTCCTTTCGCACACAACGACCATCAAAATTTACACATCACATCGCCCTCGCACTATATATACGATTGGCTTGAGAGATAGAAAAAGAAACGACATCATCTCACCATCCGTACGCTGGCCCATCAACTATCGGCCGCTAGGGGCAATCTCGCTCCGAAGAGAGGGTCACCTTTGGCCACAACCCCCCCACTCGTGCAAGGCACCACACGACTCCGATCCGTCAAAGGCCGACGAGTATCCTCGGCCAATGCAGACACCGGCTCACACGCACGCAGCAAACTGCACCGTCCCAGATGGAGATTGGTGGAAGAGCTTGGGCGACGGTTGGTAGGTAAATTACGTGAAAAGATGGACGGTTACCTCGGAATGGCTTGTTACAGCTTTACCTTCCCTCTCGCACGTCCGGCTGAGACGCCCAACCCCACAATACGGTGGGCAGAGCCGTTAATATCTTGGGTCTTTGATTCTCGTTCCTCATTCTTCGATTTAATCGTTTTTCTTATCTTCTCATATTCCTTTCGCTCTCCAGTTGCCTTCCCTTGCTCTATATCTTTCAGCTATTCCGCATATTAGAAACGGCGGTTCATTTTCTTCTGCTCACTCTAACTACCCCGCGTCCCCTACAACACCCTCCCCCCCCTTGCATTCGGCCATGGCGGCACCCGCTGTTTTGTTGATTGGCGGTCTCCTGCATGCGAGAAAACAATGGGAGGAATGTGCCAGCTTCGCGACTTTGAAGGTGAGTCTCTCGAGGAGCAAACAGCCAGAGAATTAGGCTAATAGTGGGGTAGGAATTCAAAGGAAAGACGAGAGAAGAGTTCCTCCAGGAATTAGAAAGTGGGACTTATGATGATGTGGTTGCTCTCTACCGGAGCAATGAATCGACATCCGTATGCAGAGATCTTTGCCCCTTCGTGGACCATCAAATGCTGACAATTTGCCAGTTAACCGGCCCTTTCAATGCGGAGATGGTGCGCAAACTCCCCAAATCCTTGAAATATATCTGCCATAATGGAGCGGGATACGACAACATAGATATCACAGAATGCAGTTTACGAGGTCAGTAACCCGCGAGTCACATCCCCAGTTCTCGAACTCTCCTTCACAAGCCAGACCTGACTCCTATTCCCAGGCATCGACGTCTCTAGCACGCCCGTCGCAGTGAACAACGCCACCGCCGACCTCACTCTCTTCCTACTCCTGGGCGCCCTGCGCCGCATCCACCATCCCTACACAGCCGTCCGCGCTTCGCAATGGCGCGGAACCGGCTTTCAGCTGGGCCACGACCCGCAGAACAAGCTGCTCGGGATCCTAGGCATGGGCGGAATCGGGCGGGAAGTCGCTGTGCGCGCGCGTGCCTTCGGGATGAAGGTGCAATACTATAACCGTCGACGACTGTCACCAGAGCTCGAACAAGGCGCGACGTACGTGAGTTTCGAGGAATTATTACGGACTAGCGATGTAGTGAGTCTGAACCTGGCGCTTACGAACGAAACGGCCGGGATCATTGGGCGGAAGGAGTTCGAGATGATGAAGCAGGGCGTGATCATTGTGAACACTGCGCGGGGGAAGTTGATTGACGAGGCAGCGTTAGTGGATGCCTTAGATTCGGGGAAAGTTTATAGTGCTGGGTTAGATGTGTACGAGGCAGAGCCAAAGATACACGAGGGACTGTTGAATAATCCGAACGTGATGCTGTTACCGCACATTGGTACTGGGACGGTTGAGACCCAAGTAAGTCGACTGATTTTGAGCAGCATGGGGGCGTGAACTAATGACTGGACAGAGAAATATGGAAATACTGGTGTTGGACAACCTGAAAAGTGCAGTAACCAAGGGAATTCTGCTTACACAGGTGCCGGAACAGTTGCCAAAGGTGAGGTTATGAACCGCTATTTCCATGCATTTCTATTAGGTACTCTTGTTTCATACTCTTCATTAGTTCAAGCGCAATGCCCGTTTTACCAAACTGGATAACTAACCTTCTTCTCTTAGAATTGAAACATTCCATAGGGCGGAGTCAATGTGGCGTGGGATGACAAGGCCTTGAAAGCCACAAGCACGTGAGAAGTTGCACAGACATGCTGCAAGCCAAGAATGAGGAGCAGATAAAGTAGTGATCTATTTAACTAAAGGATATAAATATAATTTCTCGTCCTGTTAAACCGAGATCTTCAATCTGTGTGTTGTCAATTTGGACTATTCATTCCAGGTTCTTTCTTTCCAGGCAGGTATCATCGCAAATGCGCGCTATCAATCAAAATGCTAAGACAAACGCATCAATCAAAGCTATGACTCGTAATTCGTGATCCGACACACATCTTTCATTTCCCTTATACAATCCGGTACTGAATCATTGGGTCCCTCCTCGCTAATGCCATCGTCTGTACTTGGGGCTGCCAGAGGGGTACAACGGCTGGCTTAGGCAGCGGCTTGATATACCCACTTGGCCTCGTCCATTGAGTCTTCGTCTTGTCGTAGCAATTCACGTAGAGAATCGAACTCCCTACTCGGGTCTCCTCCCAGCTATCTTTCAAGTGGTGTCGGAGGTTATCCACCTCTGTGAACGAGACCCTCTTCGATTTCGATGATTTGATTTTCGGGTTCGGCCGGATCTGGATCACAGCTGTTGAGACTGGCGCGACGGCGCCAAATCGTGAGCCAAGGTCCATCATAGCTGTCTTGACCTTCTCCTCAATTCTCTCCACCCTCCTCAAAATATCCTTGAAACCTGGAGGCCCGTCGTTCCTCCTCGCAGCGATGTCACGCAGTCTGTGCTCGACGCTGGCCTCCAGGTCTCGTATATTGCGGCTGACGGCATATCGCGCGGTCTCGTCCCCGAGCTCTATGCGCGAGCCGAGGACGTTTCGCAGTGCGTTGAATTCGAACCAGATGCTGTTGGAGCATGTCTTGAGCCCTGCGCGCAGGTTGTCGAGGTTGCCATGCTCGCGGCTGATGCGCCGATTGGCAACGATGGCGTCGCAGTGCTCGCGGCACCGCAGGAGGTGCGCGACCAGATCCGTGATCTGGTGCTGGAATGCTGTGGGAGACATCACAGCGATGGTGGGGTAGGCAACGGTAGAGCGGGCGTAGTAAGCCAATTTGACGGATTGTATGAGTGGATACTGGTTATGTTTTTGTTGAAGAATGATGTTCAGTGTATGTGGTATGAAGAGAAATTCGAATTGAGAGAGGAAACTCGGAGATTGTTAAATATGCAGGAGCGGCAGAAAGAAATTGTTCGTGCGTAGTGGGCTGCCTCAGCCACAGCGCACGAGGGTGCGGTGAGCACCCGTGGTTGTGGCCAGGACTATGTTGGGGGCCGTTTTGGAGTCACAAGATGGACGCCCTGAGTCAAATAACGCGGCAGATGGAGTTCATTGACGGCTGCCTTCACTTGAAGGTGTCGTCATGAGGATGAGGTGAGAGGAAGTGTCCTACTCTACTCGGCTTATTACCTTGATGCTGCCTTCTTTTTCATGCCTGCGTTGAGGACAGAGTTGCGAGAGAAGAGAGCAAATATCCTTTACCCCCACTTTCGATGCATGATCTCGGAGCTGGAGGAGATTCCAAGGTGTAAAATTAAAGTTGACCCGAAAGTTCTCTGGTCGTGGGTGTGTCGATTGACCTCGGTGGCTGTGCGTCAGCACGGCATGAAGTGGCTGGTGGGCGGCTCAGCCCTCTGTAGTGCCTCGATGGCTGATTGGCACAATCCGGCCATCCCCGATCCCATGGCTTGAGAACTAGACTGCTAGATGACGATATTTCCCAAAGTTTTTGGTGTGGAAGTCGTCGCGACGCTCTCAAGGAGAATGACTTGGTGTTTTAGCGAATATCCTAAAGCGGTGAGTGCAAACACTGGCAGAAATGTTCCGACGTCATCCGATGATAGCCATACAATCCCACATCCAGGAAGCAGTCTTCAAGAAAGGTTGAACATGACCAGCAGACAATGTTGAAGAGCTTTGAGAGCTATGCGTTTCTCTGGACATTGCCAAGGCGCTTAAAATGTCATTTTGGAGTTCTTCGGCTCTGCCACTATTGTTACACCATTCCCCAACCCTTGCTTTGATGCACCATGCCGCATCCAACAATCACCAACAACTACGTGTGGGGCCTCTCTATTCCTCTCCAGGATGGTCTCAATTAACTTTCCTCCTCCAAGTCGAACTTTTCTACTCAATCTACATCCTATTCGCAATCTGACCAACCTTCGACGAACCTCTCGCACCTCAAACTATACACCATGACCTGGTCGCATACGCCCCGCCTCGCCATTATCTGCTGGACGGTCTTTGCCTTCCCCTTCACGATCTGGGACACGGCCTACATCTTCCTGCGCCCTCATACGCTCCCGGGCCATAAATGGCATGCACCAATCTTCACGCCCTATAGTGACTACGCCGCTGTAGACCGCATCTACGGCGAGCAGGCGTGGCTGGAGAAGGACGGACTCACGGCGGCGCAGGGTATCGTAAACATGACAGAGGCCATGCTCTATATCGTGTACTTCTGGATTGTTATGACAAGAGGGGTTAAGAGCGCTGCTACAGGAGGGAAGAGGGTTGTGAGTGGGCGGGCTGGCGGGCTGGCCGTCACCCTGGGTTTGGTCGCAGGAAGCGTGACGGCAACAAAGACAGTACTGTATTGTGAGTCTTGTTCCAATTGCTTGCTCGCTCGCATAATACGGAATTTGAGATCCAGATGAGCGAACTATGAACAAGGGGCTAACTATCAATGTTCTAGTCTTGACTGAATGTTTCTCGGGCTTCAAACATGTTGGCCATGCAGACTGGATTCCGCTTCTTAGCACCTGGGGATTCATGAAGTAAGCTTTAGTTTCTCTTTTCGCTATTGGTAGGCAGAGTATGTTCTAACTTTTAGCAGCCTCCTTTACGGATCTATATCGAGCTATATGGTCCTTTCCTTTGGTCTGGATATTGTCAGTGGGCTGTCCTACGCAGGTGAGAGTGCAGCAACGGCCGGAAAGCGTGGAGGCAAGTTGGAATAAATAGCATAACAGGAATTTAGAGCAATTGGAAGGTTTCTTGAATAGTGGATACCTATGAAAGCTGCTTCTTCAGTGAACATCACGCTAGTAGTCGACGCTAATCAAAGCTGGGAAACTCAGAGTTGTTGATATTCTGCCTGGACGCGGATGAAGCAAATCTCAGACGGAAATCCTAAACTCAACCTCAACTTTACCGTTTTCGTTCTTTGGTCCTCTTCCATATAGCACATCCTCGTCCCTTAGCCAGTGAAATAAACAGCTTCCGCAACCACTTCTCGACCCAAAGGTGTTTAACTCAATTAAAGCACAGCTCTGTGTCATTTCTCTAAACATAACATCAAATGTAAATCCTTGACTCCTCAAAAGTTTAGCAACGCTCTCCTCCAACGGATAACCCATGATACTGGCGTGGATCCTTCGAACTTCCTCCATAACCGTCTTCACTATGTGCACAATCTCGTCATCTGACCTATCGTGAAAGATGGACTGCGCGTGCCATTTATATTGCGATATAGCAGCAACTTCTGCACTACTTGGAGGGCAAAATACGCGATATTCCAATGCCGTATTCATCTCGATATTGAACGGCAAGAAATACAATGTAATAGGCGTTTCTATGTCTAGGAGCCTGATTATCGCATTCATAGCCCTGTGGCTTGTTGTAAGGCGTAGGAGAATCTGCTGCAAGTCTAGAAGTGGCTTTCTGCCATCCACGCCATCCTTAGGCGAACAGGCATCCAAACGGAGGAAGAGGCCTTCGGTAGGAAAGACAAGAGTTTTCAATGCTGGTCCAATGTCAGAAGTAAGTTCTTCCTCTAGCATCCGATTAGGCTCTCGGGTATGCAATGAGCTTTGGCTAGCGGCAATGAGGAGGCGGCCTTGCGAGGCAGTGAGGGTTATGGTTTGAATAAGGTTCGGGGGGATGGCTTGAGAGGCGGCGATAAGTGGGAGCCAGTGGCCAAATGAGGTAGGGCCTTCAGTCGGAATAGTGAGATGCTTCGCCTCTTCTTCACTATGGAAGTTGCTGTTATGCGTCACCCCGGACTCCGGATCGACATCTTCATGATTGATTTTGATGAAACGCATTGCTCGTTTGTGTCTGGGAGAGGATACGTATGAGGGGTGACGGTCTCCGAACTTAAAACCCTCCAGTGGAAGTCATAGTAGTGAAAGTGAAGGCAATCTAAATACGAGATATATTCCCGCCAAGACATAAAAATTTGTGATGGTTGTCAGCCGGCGTGGAGTATGACTCTACGGTGAAGCAAACAAGTGGAAAGTAGTCAATTCTCGCTAGAACCTAAAACCCTTATATAAATCGCCAAACTCTTTAGACACTAAGGAGACTAGTTAATGCTAATATATAGAGGTACTACAAGGAATTATCGGAAAGAAAGTTAGTGAAGTGGCAAGTATCAAAGCTTCCGCAGTCCAATACCCAGTTCACCCGTGCCAGCCAAGGCTTTCACAAAAAAAAAGATTTAATAATTAAAAAATAGGCTATTTACCACTGTCTGTTTTGGCTGTGACAAGGCCAATAGGAGATTGCCGTAGCCATAATTTCATACAACTATCCACATATTCTAGCTGGACCCATGTCTATGCCAACCCAATGTTCTCCTAACAACTATGCCCACATTCCCATCTATGGCCTCTCCATCTCCAAATTTCTACATTAAGACTCACAGAGAAGGCCCGACAAAATCCCCCGCGAGTATCTAGAGATTCCCCTCTATGTTTTCAGGCCATTGGATCGCGAAAGGAAAGAAATTAGACCTATCTTCATCAAGCCAGGTTCATGGGATGGTCCGGCTCATTGCACGCTTACTCTTGCCTCCCTCTTAGATTACGGGCCATTGTGCAACTCTTTTGTCCTAATGTTGGGGAGATTACCAGAAAAGTCAGACTATAGTCGCATGATCGCTGCTTCCGTTTTAGTCTCTTGACATGAGCTTCTGCTGCTTTAACTGAGCAGAAAGGGAGCAACCTGAGCCGACGGTGAGCGTACCTTATCAGAGCCTGAGCGTTCTAAGCACAACCTGGGTTAGCCTGCGCACTATAATGTATGGCCTATTCTGGCCTCTTGCGTGCCCAGATATCGTTTCCTTGCTGAATTTTGCCTAGAAATCTGTTTCTGCTCCCTTACAAGATTCCTGCCGAAGTATGTGTTCTATCTTTCTTCTTATGGAAGACAGCCTCACTAATAGAAGGTATGGAATCTTCTGGCTGTGGTTCTATTCATCGTCACGCCGTGGAAAATTGGTGGAGGGGCTGAGAGGCTGCTTTTGCTGCTGTTGTATTCTTCATTATGCTTGTTTCTCTCTTACTGAGAGTGTTGACATTGATCTCCTTGATTGAATGTTACCATCTGTCGGGCTTGAACGGCTCAGTCGATGTGAGGTATAGCGGGTTTTAAGACCTTTTTAGGGAGTGGACGTCAAATTTCAGACGTCAAGTGGGCTATAAATCTATCCTAACACTAAATCAATTGTCTCCAACTCTTCCTTTTCCCAGATTTTCTTCGGCACGCGCCCAATTCCATTTCTATATGCAATTCCATCGAGCCATGAAATCCACATGACATTATAAAATTCATACTTCTCGCCTGCCCTCGGACTTCCTTGCATTTCCACTCATCCATTGAATATTCATAATTGTCATTGTATGCAAAGCCCTTCGAAATCACGACCAATTCACAGGTATCGCCACTTTTGGCGGAAATCTCTTCGGGAGAACCCGGAAGTGTGACTTGCGCTTCGTGGTGAAGTTCGAGACACCCAGCCCAAGCGTCTGAATTTGTGCGAATTGAGATGGTTGAATATCCTAGCTTTCCACCTAGACAAAAAAGTGCTCGCTGAGTGGTGCAAGAAATGAAAGGCACCGAAGTACCTAAGGTATTCGTGGCTGCTTCTCCACAAATCGGTACCGGGGTCCAAAACTCAGCTTTTGGATCGGATTCATGCGTGTAGTAGTAATCAGGCTCTCGTAGATTGTGAAAGCCTAATACGTGATGAGAACTCATCCCATCGTCGCCAAATTCCCAATGACTCCACATTTTTGAGCCCCGTTTTGTCGTGTTCGGGTGGCAAGTCCAACCCGGCTCCAAATTTGCAGTCCCAATGTCTGGGAAACTTGTGCAAGTGGAAAATGTGGTTAAAGCTTTCCTCCGTGGATTACTTTTGTCACCACTATACCACTGGACTAGGGGGGTAGTTCGTCTAGATGTGTAAATTTCGGACATAAAGTCGCTTTTTTTTATGTAGTGCAATCCAGCATTCCAGCTTAATCCATCTATTGTGCCCTTCCAGCCCATCCAGGACCACGAGGGGAACTCTGTGTCTCCTTGGATATGGGAAGCAGTCCTCCTCTCAAGAGCACCATTTCCTTTCCATAGCAGTCCCACGTCAAAGAAGATCTCCGGGATACCGAAGAGGAACCCTCCTTTAACCGTGCTAGCCAGAGCATTTGTAAATCCGGAAAATGCCGAAAGTACATCTTCTGGGTATGTGAGGCCTTTCGCGCTATATTTGCGAACCAGTTCGCCATATGCGCGAAGGTCTGGCCACGGAAAATTGAGTAACCCGTGTAACATGATTTCGAAGCCGTCTTGTCGCAATCCTCTGGAATAAACGGGGGTAATGGAATCATCTAGCTCTATGTCTTCGTTCCAAACAGCACACGGGCACTGCCATTGTACTCTGTCGCCGCAGAAAATGATCTTCCTCTGGGACAGCAAAGACTCTTGGAAGGTCCATCCTCTTTTTGACCAAGTCGAAGATGAAAGTGGGTAGCTTGACGAGAAAGTGGCCAGAAGAGGTACCAACTCTGATATCAACTGCTCGGTGCGCCTTATTTTTGCGCAAGTATAAGTCATCATTGTCACGGTTCCAAGAATATGAAGCAAATTTTCTGATGATGGTACCATGGTTCGGACAGGAGGAAGCCCGCAAATGATCCAAGGTGCCTACATCGATTTCATGCGTGCCCTCCTCGACCGGTAGCTCTGATAATCGGACTAACTCGAAGCAAAACTTGCATGTTTCGCCGTTTCCGCCCCTGGGTTGACTCAGCAATGGGTATCAAAAATCGTATCGGACACTTACAATGACATTTGTTGGGCGGGTCAGCAAAGGGACCTCGATGTCATCTGAGCTGCCGTTGGCAGGCTCAGCCATCGCGACCCGTTTAAAAATAGTCTCTGATCTCTGAATTCAACAAATTCAAATTCGCTTTCTGTCCTAGATCTGTTTATCTATTTATGTGCCCGGTTGGATATGAGCTGAGGTGAAACTAGAGAGAGCTAGAGGGCGCTATCCCATTGGTGGCTGAGTTAGTGCTACAACATTAGCGCTGACAATGGCTATAACTATGAGAGTTCCTTGAATGACAGCTTTCAGTTCGAGTAGTGTGATACCTTTTTATAATCTAGCTGCCGTTTCAGCGGAGTCGCTTTCTCAAGTGCGTTAGATGACTCTTCATAACATAATAGGTATGCTGCACTTGGTCCTTGCATTCAGCACACTATAGGCTGATACGCTTGAACGTAGACCAAAAATCCTAACACGAGATGCCGCTTTTATTTTGAAAGACGAAGTTGACTGAACGATGATAATTTATCGGAATTTAATTTTGAGCACTTATTAAATTACAATGATAAAATTAAAGCTTTATTTATTACGTTTCTAATAAAGCTATTTTAAATAATTATATTAGATACTAACTTTCATGAAGCGCTGAGTCATCTAAGAAGGACGGATGGGGCCTTCTTGTTTTGGATCGATGGCCTCTGTATCAATCAAGGAAGCATTCTTAAATGGTCTGGAGTTGTTATAGGTAAACCCTCAATATACGTCACTAAACCTTAGATAGCTAAATGGCTATATATTTGAAAGAAGAGTAAAGCAAGAAGGAAGAAAAAGTAATAAGAGAGAGGCACTGCCGCACATTTCATCTTATCCTGTCACTCTACTTGCTAACCGTCTGCGTGGCAGCCCCGGTGCCACCCCAGCCTTCCACAGCGATAACCTGATAGCTAAAACTTCCCAAGTCCAAACCAAGATTTGCCCACGCCTGGAAATGGTTCTCGAGGGTGACCGTGCCGCTAGTCCGTGGAGATTGACGCACGGAGATATATTGATTGAAGGTCGACGTGCCTTCGATAGAAGGTTCATTAACACGCTGGTTTTCCCAAATTGTATAAGTTGCTCCATCGCTCGTTACAGTCCCCTTCTGCGTACCAAAGCTCGGGGGGCTGCTGTTGTCCTCGATTATATAGTACTCGACAAGAGGGCTGGTGGTCCAGCCGTAGACAGACAAAAGGCCGGTTCCGCCACCAACACCGAAAGACCCGCTGAAGGTAATTGGGCTGTACAATTGTGAGATTTAGTAGTTTGGTATGCAAAGGGAAATTTTAATTTTAATTTAAAAATGAAAAATATATTTCTCTGACGCCGGATTTCTTACCTAGTATTTCCTGTGCTCCATCCTACTCCAACAACGAAATCATCTTCGGTATCCCAGTCCACGGTGAAAGAGTTGCCATTTGGAGTGTAAATGACATCTCCGCCAGTGGTATAGTCCTGGTCGTAGTTTGTTGACTGGCGACGTTGGACGGCATTTTCACTTCCTAGAACAAAGTCTGCAGGACCACGCTCAGCGAGATTCCTCGTGGCAGGATCGACAGGAGAAGCCAGCGATCCAGCAAAGGCAGAGAGAATAGCGACGAGGTTAAAGAGAGCGACCATTATGGTGATGATAATATTAATAGCTTAAGATGGTGGAGGAATGGCTATGATGGTGGATTGATTCTGGCACTTTTACGAGTGGCTATGGCTATATATATTGGGGACAGTTTAAGTGTTTGATACGGATCATGAGAATACCAAAGTATGTTTCCTCCCTTAGTACTGAATTCAGGCTAAATAAATTCTTTTTGATCATCCACTAAGAATACATTAGAATTCGTAAACCAGATACATTATTATGCCATGCAAACGAAGCTTGAGCAAAAGCCGACTCCTCTGGCCGAGCATGCAGTCGCGTGCGAATGCCAGTCGTGGGCATCACATGCTGCAATCAGGCTAAATCAGAAGGGATAAAGGAGGCAGTCGTGGTGCATTCTGCAAGGTCCACGAGAAAGTTTGCGGGGGCTACAATTAAGCATTCCAGCCGCCCGTGCGCCAAAACCCCGGGCAGCATTCTGCCAAGGACGCCTCTTCCCCGCAAACGCGCAACAGGATTATTATATAGTCAGGGATCAGAGCAACATCTGATATGGGATGACGAAGCTCCTATAGGAGAAACACTATCTCCATTGCTCCGGACACTGTGGCATGCTCTCCGTCTTTTGTTTCAACGCGTCAACCTCGAGCCGGGAGAAACCAGCGGTTCAATTCAGATTGGATTTCTCCTCTTTCTTCTTCTTGAAAATTGATCTAGTCTTCGCCTTAACTAGTCATAATTTCCCTACAACTCTCTGCCTGGATAATGTGAATTGAAATGGCGGTTTATGCCGGTAAATAACTTGAAGTAACTCCTTACATAACGTAGAAAATCAATTACTTATTAGATATATTCCAGACCTCTCCAGCTCGCCGCTCTTGTAGTTAGCTGTGTGGGTACCCCTTTCTGTGCTCTTTTCTTGCACGTCGTAGTATGATGTGAACGGATATTTCACGGATATACAATAATCTATCTCCACGGAGTGTGTAGGCCAAGTTTCAGCTACAGCCATAAAATGGTACATGAGCTAGCAGATGGAAAGGTGGGATGTGATGTGACATAACACTATTTTGAATATCTGCAGTTAGGTGTTCATATATATAATAAATATTTTTGTATATAGATGATAGAAGGTTCAAGCTATCAATATTAAACTCGCATCAACATACGCCAATCCATCCATCCACCCATTCTCTATTACCATGCACATGCATACGCACCAGAAATTATAACCAAGTCTATATATCATGTCCAAGTTAGTGTAATGCCCGAGGAATCTAAATGCTGGAAATGGTAAGAGAATGAGTATATATAATGCATCCCGCCTAGATCGCATCCTATCTCATCCAATGGAGAAGGAGTCGTCCCTCGTTCTCTACGGAGATTTTACTCTACGACTTCGCGGGGGTTGCCACCTCGCCGTTCCGGCTATCCGACTCCAGCTCGTCTGCGGGCTGGTCGTGCCGCGAGTACATCTTATACTGAATGCTGTCCTTAAACGAGAGCTTGCCGCCCTCGACCTGCTTTCTCGTCGCGGTGAGGTGAGTCTTCGGGAGGCCCATCGACTCGAGGAATTGGACAGCTGCGAAAAATGTCAAACGTTTTCTAAAGAAGATAGGAGACAAAATAGTATAGCTTACAATCCTTCCACTCGCGGTCCTTCCGCTTCGAATCCCATCCCAATTCCGATCCCATGATGTCGATGACTTTCGGAAGTGCTTCCAGCGCGGCCTGGGCGTTAAGGAATGCTAGACGGGTACGTCGAGCCAGGACATCGACTGCAGTCTGGGCATACTCGTGGCGGACGGCGTATCTCACCTCACCATCCACGAATGGGTAAAGGGGGCTGATCCGCTCCCCGCGAACGGGGAATCTCTTCTCTGTCGGGCTGCTCAGCGCGGCAACGGTCCAGGCACGGTCACCATATGACTCGGTGAGATGCTTTGCGACATCAGTTTCCACGCCGAAGTGCTGGATCAGGTTGATAAACAGGGTCTTCGAAAAGCCATGGGCACCGATCAGCTTGACTTGGTGGGTCTGGCAAGTACCATCCAGCCTCGCGCCGTCATCAACCATTTCTGTTCCGCTGACATCGGGTGCATTGGGATATGGCTGCGGCTTCAGGTTGAAGGTCGTGATAGCCTCATCGACAGCTTCTTCGGCCATCTGCCTGTAGGTTGTCCATTTTCCGCCAGCGCAGGTCAGGAGGCCAGACGAGGAGACGTTGATGAGGTGGTTCCGCACGAGAGATTCAGTGTTCTTCGCCGCAGGATCCTTTACCAGCGGCCGAATTCCAGACCACGCTGCCAACACATCACCACGTCGTACATTGATGTCAGGAGAGAGGTAGTGGCGGATCTCAGACAGGATCCAGTCAATCTCGTCCTCACCTGCTACTGGGTTCGGAGTGACCGTCGTAGGCGCGTCGGTGGTCCCGGCAATGGTATTCCCCTGCCACGGGAGGAAGAAAATGACTCTCCCATCTGATGTCCGTGGGTCAATGAGTCCCATCTTCTGTGGGCTGTAGTATCCCGGCAGTACTACGTGTACACCCGAGGAAGGAGCAACAATTTCTCTCGTGTCTTTTTCGTCCATCTTGCGGATGGAATCGGTGAAAGGGCCGGTAGCGTTGATGATACCCCTGGCGCGGATGTTGAACTCCGGGGTGGGCTTGCCATTCTTCTCGGCGATGAGATCCTTCACCTTGGCGCCACAGAGCTTGCCATTTGCATCCTTCTCCAGAGCAGTGACTTCCATGTGGTTGACGACCGTGGCGCCATATAATGCGGCTGTCATAGCCAGCGAAACGTTCATCCGCGAATCGTTGTGTGCACCATCATAGTATACCAGAGCTCCCACCAGGTCTGTCCTCTTCAGCATTGGAAACGCATCGAGAGCTTTCGACTTTGTAAGGAAGTAAGATGTCTCAATGCCCTCCGACCCCGCCAGCAGATCGTAGCATTTCGTGCCCGCCCAGTAATATGGAGCCTTCCACCACTTATCCAAGGGTAGCATGATGGGCAGCCAGGAACTCAGATGCGGCGCCGTATCCAAGAAATATTTTCTCTCCCTCAACGCCTCCTTGACCAACTTATACTGGTTGTAATCCAATTCCCAAACCGCCTTCTCGAGATATCTCACGCCTCCATGCACCAACTTTGTGCTCTTACTGCTCGTGCCGCTCGAGAAATCATCCCTCTCCACCACCGCCACTCTCAATCCTCTGGTAGCCGCATCCAGGGCAATCCCCGCGCCCGTGGCGCCGCCTCCGATGACCAGCAGATCATAAATCTCGCTCTCGGGCTGCGCGCTGTGCTTTAGATCCGCGATCTGCTCATCTCGGGCCTTGACCTTGGGGAACCGGGGCGGCCGAAAAGCGCCGGCCTCGAAGTTCGGGGGTGGGACGACCGCAGAGTCGGAGCCTGGGATGTTGCGGGGTCGATAGGAGTAGTAGAGGAAACCCCCCCCGAGAGCGGCGACGGAGGTTGTGTAGAGAAGCGGTTTAGCGAGTCGTTGACGGAAGGCCATTGGAGAGGGGGAGGAGGAGGATGGAGAGGAGGAGTTGGAGGAAGTCGAAGGAGTGACCTTCTAGAGCTGATCGAGCGAGCACGCGGAGGAGCTACGAGACCTGGATAAATGGGGCCGGCTGTTGAGATTTTATATTGCCGGGCGCGGTATATAGCTTGCTGGCACCAGTGCGGCGCGAGCAATTGGAGGGCAAGCAGTGGATGGAGGTCGATGTGGGAGAGGAAGAAAAAAAGAACGAAATAAAGAAACGTGATGGAATTGGAGGTGGGACGAAAGTTTGTAGCTCGTGAAAGTTGCTGTTGCTGGTCAGTGAGTGACTGAATGCGTGAATAAAGGTTGCTGGGGTCCGCTATAGATTATCCCGCCAATGATGTCGTCAGAGTCGAAGGTGCTGCCCCTCGGCTGACTTTCCCGGCAAACCTTCCCTCTGCTGATGCCCAGTGCTGCTCTCTTCCTTGGTCACGGGTCTAGACAGGCCTAAAAACCTCCCATCTTCTCTTTTTTTCGTCCATCGTGACCTTATAGTTTTCATCTTATTTCGTATCGTTATCTGAGATTGGATCAGTCTTACCTTTGGCTATTATTGTGTTCTTGCTATCCCTTGTCCTCCCCTGTTCACAAATACATGGTCATATCATGCTGTCCTGATTGGTGGAATTATTCTTTCTATGCCTGTGTCTTGTCTGCTCTTCTGTTCACAAGGCTGGAGTAATCTTGCCTCAGCTTGTTACTTCTTTTATGAATGCGGCTCAACTAAGCATGTGTTCAAAGCAACACAGCTGTACCGTCAGGTAACGTGGCAAAGTTTGCCATCAGTATCTGCAGCATTCACTCTCATCGCCACGTGACAGCGTCGCCAGCTTGGCAAGTGATCAGGAGACTATTTTATTCTGCACAAAAGCACAGTATTATGCATCAAAGTACCAGATTAGAACACTGTGTCACAGCACAGCATAAGATTTCAGCCTTGTTATAGTCTCTTCCTAGCTGTGATTGTATGACAGTCAAGTTGCATCAGCGCCATCACTGGCGCGCAATTGGAGCCTCGCCTCTGGTGGCTTTGATCTACCCCTCATGCTCGCCGCAAGGCTGTGCGACTGCTTTCTTACATCTAGATTTGTGCCAAGTTTGCGATGTGAAGTTATCCACGCACTTATACCATATTTTACACCAGGCGTACAGCGTTGTATCTTGCCTTTGCCGTCTCGGGAATGAAATGGGAGATTACATTGTGTATTTTGTCATATATCTTATCGTTGTTTAAACGTAGCTTTCATGACGTTAAGCATGCGCAGGATTGAAATAATATAATGTAGGATACTGGTCTTTTACTGGCCAGCAGGTAGCATATCCTTGACTGGAGTTGGATCCGCATACAACTCATACTTCTGGATCAGGCCATTCTCGGAGAAAGTCACGACCTCGCACTCCTTAAAGTCATTCACGATCTGCCCAGCAACCTTTAGCTTATTCGACATCGATACTGCAACGGTCCGCTGCTGCTCATCTACAGCACTCGTCACAACCACCCACTCCACTAGACTCCAGTAAGTGACCAGTCCCTTGATGGTAAGGAGAATGGCCTCGCGCCCCACCGCAGGCGGGGCAGTGACGCCCATGAAGTAGACGGTGGCGTTGGGCTCGAAGAAGTCGGCGAATTCCTCGAAGGCGGAGGCAGGAGACTCAGCGGTCAGGGCAGAAACGGAAGCCCACATACCGTCGAGCTGGGCGGAGATCCGGGAGGCCATCTTCAATTGGTTTAGAGTGGTGTATATTCGACAATGAGTGATCAAAGGATACACGATCCAGGCGTCGAGAGTAATGCACAAAGGGCTACAAATGGTCTTTCTTCAGAAGAAAAGCGCATGCTGAAAGGGGCAACAGCTTGTGAACCTACCTCTGGCCCACTTGGACCAAGGACATATCTATATACCATCTCTACCTTCAGCCTAGAGTGTTATGGAATCCGTCATCAAGTCAGCTGAGGTAAGAGGACCGATGAGAGACAGTTGTTCGCTGTGCCGCTGCAGTAGTACATACTGCAGTGTACAATGAGCAGGTGCCGTACCGTCCTGCATCACCATGATTTCGTCGCTGGCTAGTGCACGTGAGTGATTCGCGGCGACGGATCAAAGCACCAGATGGACGCATTGCTGTTTATTTTCGTCTGTCTACAAGCCAAAGCGTACGTGGTTCCAGACACAACATGACACACTTCCAGTTTCTACCCAGGGTGGCTGAAGCGAATCCTCTCAGTCCAATTTTAGCCGCACAAATTTACCACAGCGCGTACGCTATACTGTTTACGGCCGCGGTTAGCTTTTCTAAACACTCTCCGCCTCAGCCAATCACTACAGGCCGTTCCTGAAATTGCTCCCACTTCCGGAAGAGATCGCCACTGCAATCTTAAATCGCCAATTTCCTCACGTTTACCTCTTTCGACTGCTTCTCTTCCCTTCTCTCTGTTCTTACCGTTCATGCTGTCACGAAGAAGACCCATCTAACTCGCTGCTGCGTCTTCCTTTTCCTTCTCGCATCTTTGCGAAGCCACTCATTTTGAAAATCAAACGCATCATGTTGACTTCGAGTCTCTCCTTCGTCTTCGTGGCCGGCGCCATCGCTGCCGCGCTCCCCGATCAAGACCTGTTTGTACCTTCGTTCCCCGTCGTCGCGTACCAGCTGGCTGCTGTCAGTCCCCAATTGCTGTTTTATGAGGAGGAAATATCGGGACTGACGTGATTCTAGGCTGGTGATGTTACCACCTACCTCGTCGGCTGCACGGCCGGCAGCGACTCCAAGACCTGCAACTTTAATCAACCATACACGCTGGTTCAGGGGCCCAACACTGCTGCATTCATCATGAGCGTGCCTGGCCAAGGGTACGAGTCGCGAGTTCGATATACGCGATCATCATACTGACTTTTGTGCAGAGTTGCTACCGTAGGATGCGATCTGGCAGGGAAGACAAGCATGTTGTGCGTCGCAACCGGCGACGCCGTCAGCGCTCCATCTTCAACTGTGACTGCCACGACCACTGTCACTGGTGCAGCAGCAGAGACGCATTTCCGAGCCATCACGATGATGACTGCGGCCGCCGACTTGATGACATATCCAACTCCTACATCGACCTCCACCTCCACCACCACAACATCTACAACTGCCCACTCTACCACCAAGGCCGTGACCACAGCTTACAACAGCACCACCACCTGCAACTCCACCACAACCTACCCGACCACCACCTCCGCACCTCTCATCGGCACGGCCCCAGCCAATACCACTGTCCCTGCCACTGTCTCTTCTTCCTCGCCCACCGTCTCCTCGTTACCAAATGCCGGCATGCTCAGCTCGAGCAGCAACCTCGCGGGTGTCCTCGGTGCCGCAGCTGCAGTGGGCGCATTCTTCCTCGCTGGCGTCTTATAAGAAGCCAGCGTTGTCCACACTTCATTCTTCGGGTCCAGGCAGGGGGCGGAATTTAGGCGCGCGGGTTGGTCATGGCATGGTCTTCCCATGTTTTTTAGCGTTTGATGAAATGTTCTTTCTCACATACCTACTCTACCTTATTCTATACCCCAACATCATGAACACTTTTTGTTTTCTTCCTCATCTCCAATTTCTTTTGCGCTGGTCAAAACTCCTGCATATGAACGCAGCCCATACAAGGCATACCCAAGATTTGGAGAAAAACAAAAAGATTGGATTTCTGTCTCTCCCTTTTCCGTCCCCCGGTCGTCCCGGCCCGACGAGTGTTTATTTGTCTTAATTGTAAATAATTATAGTAATACATACCCCTCTAATGAACATAACCTCCCTCCTGCTCTGCCCCTTCTCTCGTCCGTCACGGTTCTTGTGCCCAGAGAGCATCGACACCCACACAGACACAGCCACGTCCACCCACCAAACATTCTCATCGCCTATCAACCCACTGTCTTTCTCTGCATTAGAGGGCTGCCCGACTTCGCTGAGTTCTACGGAGCGACCAATGGCTACCTCTCAGCTTCGGAGTCGAATGCTGCTTTTTATCGGATACGCGACTTCGTGCGTCCGGTTGGTATTTCAAGCACGCATATAACTCCACTCTCAAAGCTCTGAAGATGGTCCTTGGAATTCGCATGGTGAGATCTTTTAAGAATGGGTTGGATTTACTTGGGAGGTCTTATTTTAAAGAGGATTAGAGGTTTATTCTCTAGCTGTGTTTGGCCGATTCGTGTGCGGTTGACATGGTCACGATTTCCCATTAAGGTTTCTCTGTACACGAGATATTTTTTAGAGGTATGAGGAAAGCAAGAATAGGCGATGTCAGGACATAGAGGGGTTTCATATAATACTCGCGATATTGGGCCAACTTCCAAAATGATTACTTAGTTTGCATCCGGACGAGTGTAGTTTTGATTTTATAAAGAAGATTATCTTCTCCAGGACTCTTTGCGCGAAAGAAATTAAATATCTAGTACTTGGTAAATGAAGAAGTTTATTTGTTCATATTAAGTTGTATTCAACCAAATAACCATTCAATACGATTCTCCATTCACCTTCCCTATGTCCGCAGTCTGGCCCTAGAAGAGTAACTACCTCCACTCACCTGGAACGCAGAACCTCGATACGACCATCCCTCATCTATTTGAGTTATTTGAAGTTGTATTTGGAATTCGAGGTTAACAAATTGGCAGAAGAACAGAGTAATCTTAACTGACGATATGTTCAAAATGGAGACTGTTTATATTCGAATAATTGTCCTCGGTTCGCTGATATTACCGATATTTGGCCTATTCGGTAGTTAACTTATGTTGATGGATGCTGTCTAAGGTGGTAAAGTGGCAACTGGCATCTGAATACGGCCTGATTTAGTGGTGATAACATGAATCCAGCACCAGAACCTAGGGCAGGACATACCGATATTCGGCGCCAAATATCGGCGTAATTACTGAATATTCGAATATATAAGGAGGCTATTCAGACGCTCTGTAGTTAGTTGAGTCAAAATATCAGCTGCATTCGATCATATATGCTTAGTAGTATATTGATTCTGCCAATCAGAAGAGCCCTGCATCAACACAGTATATCAGGACCTAATTCGTGTGACTGATTTTATGATATTGCAGCCTGGCTAAGCTGAATTTCGGTTCCGAGCACCCCTTTACCCTGGCAAGAATAAGCCGTCAGTAGCATCCTCCTTTTTCACGCACTTGTTGGTCATGCTACATAGGTCTTGCAAAACATCCATTCAACGACTGATCTCAAATGCGACTGACTGAACTACCAGACGGATAATACTCCCCAATATACTCAACTAGGAGGCAATTACTGCTGAATGAACTGAACTCATACCCCGACTAGCTGAACCGGCAGCTGAACAAGCTGACTTCACTTCCGTATTAGGCTTTACTAGCAGCTTGGTGCCTAACTGGTGTCACGAGCTCAGCCCTCCTGTAGGGCGTTGGGACGAGACAGTGGCTGCTCATATCCGTTTCACCTTCGCGGGAGGCCAACCCCTCCTCCTCGACCTCCTCCTCCTCCTTCCTTCTACCTCCGCATCGCACTGTTTTGAACTGCGGCGAACAAATCCTCCTCACCAAGCGTGACCGTGTATGCATCTGCGAAATTAAAATCATAGTAGGAGCTGTCGTTGCGGACACGCTCCTAAATTCCACATTCAGCAACGAAACTTGCGATTATTCGCCTGTACCCCGCACATCCTGCCTCCCTATCAGCTTCCTCCTCACGCCGCTCCACATCACAACCTTTGCACAGACCCAGTTCTCGAAGGCCATTGCAGATATTCTTCCACGCACCTCGTCTTTCCCTCTTGACAAGCTTCATCACCATGGTGTATACCATGGAAATCTATGTTGATGGTGGGTGCAGAGGCAATGGAAGGTCAAAGAGTGTATCAGCCGCTGCCGCCGTTATTGAGAGGAAATGGGGAAAGGACATGCTCTATAAAAAGCCCCTCCCTAAAGAGCCTTATTCACCGACAAATCAGAGGGCAGAAATTGCAGCCATCATACTTGCCCTGGAGTTAGGCCTCGAGAAATATGGTCAGCTAGATTCAAACCCATATATGGACGTCACGATTCACTCTGATTCGAAATATGCCATCGGATGTATGACGGAGTGGATACATAAGTGGCGCCGAAACGGCTGGACAAATGCTGCCGGTAATCCAGTTAAGAATCAAGATCTTATTAAGAAAGCTGCGGAGCTGCATGATAGACTGGATAGAGAAGGGAGCGTGGAATACGCTTGGATACCGAGGGAGCAAAACGTGCGGGCAGATCAACTTTGCAATGAGGCTATGGATGATATGGTTGCTCGAGGTATGTACGATTCGGATAACTCCTCCGAGGGTTATTTCTAAATACACCGGAGCGAAAATGGCGAGCAGGGGATTCACTGGTGCATGGTAGATCGGGGATAAGAGCGATCTCCATTGGACGTATGAATCCTAAGCCGAGATCATGAATGAAATTTCAGTACATAGCGACACCGTTTTTCCTTTGGCAGTTGGCCATCTACCTTTCTTTGGGCTCTGCGTACTCTGGGCCTTGAAAGGCTTTATCGATAAGGCGACAGCATCTAGGAGGAACCCAGTCAGCGATGAGGCTGCATCAGGCGTTATTT
Organism: Oidiodendron maius Zn; assembly: GCA_000827325.1. NCBI lineage: Eukaryota > Fungi > Ascomycota > Leotiomycetes > Myxotrichaceae > Oidiodendron > Oidiodendron maius. The sequence continues at coordinate 121,698 of KN832887.1, read as the reverse complement.
GCGTATCTAACCGGTTCTGTATGTGTGTTAAGAGCCTTGTAAGTTTTGTGGATGTCGTCTACCATAAGTCTATTTCGTACTGCTGCCAGTTATGCGCAGCCACGGATTCGAATGTTCCATCTGGGATAGCTCAGCGTCTGAATATGTCTCGTCCTTCGAAATTAGATCAGCGCACTCAGGAATGCAGCAGGAATAATCTATCACCTAAATATCGGTTCCTTTCTCATAAATCCATATTAAGAGAACTCATAATGATTTGATGTCAGAAGAATATGCCCTCGCAAGTCTGCTAGCAATTAAACCCCGTTCGTTCTTCCAAAATGGCTCAGAAGTCAAACCCAGCTTCCAACACAGAGGAGGCGTATTGAACAAGAAAACTAGTTAAGTTATGCTAGGGCAATATCGCACGGATACAAGCACTGCAAGGGCGATCCAACGTGGGGCGATGGATGTCTGTCACAGATGCGATCTCAGCTTGTGTCGGAGGGCTGAGCCGGATTGTACAATACATGCCGTAGCGGGGTGTCTGATAGCGCTTTTATTTGCTCCGAAGAGAAATTTGAATCAATTTGCTACAGTCGCATGCCTGGTAGCGGGTAAAGATACTGGGATCTTCTAATACCGGGATTCTCGGACCACCTGGGCAATTGACCGGCGTCGCAGGGCATATGCTGCATCAAATCGTTCTATGGCAACAGCAGTGATCTGAGCTGTGCTTTGGTTGTACCCGCTGTGCTGGGGAGAAGGTGAGTGATCGTAGGAAATACGACACTGAGAGATTAGCTTCCAGCATCGGTCGGTCCGTTGCAGGGTCTAGCCACCGCAGCACGTTCTAGAGTAATTGGGCTCAAACCCTTGCCTGACCCCGCTCCTTGTAGGTGTTGGATCTAACCTTCTACAAGCAGAAATATTGACGAAGAATATCGCCGCGCAGACCAACTCGGTATCCAGCCTCCGATGGTGCAGAACTTCAGATGAGGCAAGGTTATCGCCGCAATCGCCATGCCTAGCAACGCAATCCCTACCTATGTTCAGTATCCTAGGTGACAGCTCCGGATTGTCGCCATTAGCAGTTGAGCACGTGGGTGTGAGAGCAAGGGATGCGAGCTACCAACTGGGGAGCTGCCAGTGGTGTCCAGCTGCAGCTGCAGGCAGCTTGGAAAATAATGTCTGCACCCGGAAAACACATATAACAAAGCGCTGATCCCCCCTCATTGATAGCCGCTCTTTCTCTCCAGCTCTCCCTAAATTCTTGACCAGGCCGAGACAAGACTCGCGATAATGATGGCCAGATTTCTAGGATCAATTGCTGTTGCGGCTCTCGCGGTGTCGGGTGTTGTGGCGGACACGGTGAACCTCAAGCAGAAGCCGGTCCTACAGTACATTCAGTACAGCAGTGTGCCTGGGTATTTCCTCCAAGACAACTCGTCGACTAACCCGTCGACGTTCGATTTCGTATGGCCAATCCCATTATCGCGTCTCAATTGCCCAATTGCTGACAATGGCCTGGTAGATTGGAACGAACTTCGGGTTGATTAACCAGAGTTACCCCGGAGACGCCCTGTTCGACTTTGGACGTAAGAAGAGCCAGTGGGAGCGGTTCGCCAACCAGGTGAACCTGCTAAACTTCCACGCTCCCAGAAATGTGCAGTACAAGGTGCTTTTCATCGGCCGGCACGGCGATGGATTCCACAACGATGCGGAGAGCTACTTTGGAACCCCGGCCTGGAACGTAAGTAGCTAAGCTTTGTACTTTTGGCATGGTACTCAGCGATATTCCCTGACATTTTCGCACTATGTCCATTGATACCCGTATCGACTAACACATACCAGTGCTACTACGCCCAGCTGGATGGCAATGAAACTGTGACCTGGAGGGACGCCCACCTCTCAAATCTCGGCATCTCACAGGCCATGAAAGTCAACGCGCTGTGGGAGAAGCTGATCAAGACTCAAAACATCCAAACCCCGCAGAGCTTCTATACCAGCCCCATGACTCGCTGCCTGCAAACCGCGTGGTACTCGTTCAATGGACTCGACCTTCCCCGTCAGTTCCCCTTCATCCCAGAAGTCAAGGAGCTGCTACGTGAGGGCATCGACATCCACACTTGCGACAGCCGCAGCACCCTCACCTACATCCGCGAGAACTTCCCCACCTACACCATCGAGCCTGGGTTCACGGAACACGACCTCCTCTTCCGGAATTCCACGTCTGAGACGTCCTCAGCGCAGAATCTGCGCTCCAAGACTCTTCTGGACCAGATCTTCCAGACCGATGGGAATACCTTTCTGAGTTTCACAACTCATTCCGGAGAGGGGGCCAGTATCCTCGCTGTTCTGAATCACATCCCCTTTAGCCTCTCGACCGGTTCCGTGATTCCCGTCTTGGTGAAGGCGGAGACCATCTCTGGAACCGGCCCGACGACAGCGGTACTGCCGTATACGTCGCAGGTCGTTTGCAGCGGACCACCGCAGACGAGTTTGGGGACCGGAGGGTGTGTCTGTTCTCCAGGGCAGACAATCCCTACTGGGCTTGCTTAATTAATAAGGAAAGATGTATATAGTCCGAGATTCATAGAATCGCTCTAGAGTTTAAATCTAATCAAAAGCTTCGGCATATTGAGCATAACCTCATTCTCTGTCCATCTAACCCCGAGCCCAGCAACACGGGGAGGGACATAGGTGTGGAGAATCTGCAAAGTATCTTTTAGGCATCCAAACGGTTCATGTCATCAACTCAGCCTTACGTGTCTAGAACAGCCTTATCCAAGATATGTAAGCCACTCCCGCCTGTGCCTGATCATAATCAGGGCAAAATTTTTCAATCCAATCGTCACTTTTCGCCTGGTGGAGTCAGGGACTTAGCTGCCGGCCCCTCGACGTAGCCGTGGACTAGAGACACATATTGCGGGCCCTTACGAAGCCATATTTTCAGCCTCGTTGCAATCATAGATAGAGTTTTTATCTTCACATACTTCCTTATCTAACAAATGTCCATTCGGAGGCAGCCCGAAGCTTCCACTATCCCGTTTCCCTTCATGGTAGCAGGGATGGATTGCCCCGCTTCTGCGAACTCTCGCAAAATCATCGGCGAATAGATGTCGCGCGGCCGCCTAACCACCCACCAAGTAAGGCAACCAAGGCGTACCATCGCATTCAAAACACTCGTAAGCTTCTAGTATCTATATCTTCATTCTCCTATATCGTCGGAAATATTGGGCTTTCTTCTTCGCACGCTCGCTCTGTGATTTTTCTTTTCTCGAATTACCTTCCCTAGGAGCGTCGCCGAGCGGCCTCCCCCTCCCCGCATTGCACCTGAATCCCCCCCGGAAAGCAAGGCTTGGTGGGGATAGTTTGGGGACATTTTGCATACGCTTGATGGTAATTGATTCTGGATTTCCTTGCAGTCCTTATATGAGCGAAAGATGGCCCTCGCTGTCTTATCTATTTCCCTTAAGCCCGCAATACTCATTGTGGTTTATACTATAGTGGGCCAGCCTGGTAACAATCCAGTCACTTTGAATACCTTTACATATTTCGAATTACCTCTGCGGCTTCTGTCTCAGATCTGTGTAGGAATCGAGTACCGCACCATGCCTAAGCTTTGGAGAAGGCTAGGGCGTCAGAGGAATAGATCGCAGGGCAGCAAGCCGCAAGTCGTTACACCGCAGACCATGAAATCGCAGAGTATCAATCCGCAGAGCACTAAATTGCAGGCCATTACGCTGCAGAGAATTGAACAGCGAAGCTTTCCACAACATAGGACGAAATCGGAGAGCACTACACCGGAGAGCAGTAAACCCCCGAGCTTTATATCACATAGTGAGGAGGACGGAGAAATGGAGGGTTATGAGTCTATGCCTGAACGTTATTGGGCCTGCTGTGATTGTGCCGAAGGAGGGATGTCAACCTTCATTGAATGTTGCTCCGAATGTAAGCACTATCGGTGCGAGGATTGTCCCGTGGAGCTACTGAAGCACCGGATATCTGACAAGTCGTTGTCTGATGCATTTGCTCCTTTGGATGAGTACGCATGAGACCCTTTACGTCGAGAACAGTTTGTTTCTAACAAAACAAAGCTGTGGTTCATCCACAAGCCGTCCGTCTATAGACCTCAACCCGAAATTACAGATGGCTTTTGATAGACAGAGCCCGTGGTGGACCATGAAAGGTGAAGTTAACCAATATGGCGAATTCGTCAACTCCACTCCGTCATCAAAAGCCTTCCAAACAAGCCTGAATGGCAAATCTCTGCCGTTAAGGAATCGTCCTCCTGAGACAGGCATCTCAGCTGGAATTGATAAAGAGAAATATTCTTCTCATCAGGATAAATTCTGGAAATATCAGTTCTATCATGCCATAGATTCTTGCATATCAACTGTTTTAAGCCATCGCCGGTCACCCGCAGCACAAACCATTCCTTCAGTTCACAAAGTAGACTCTGTAAGGGATAACAATGATTCTGTCAAGAGTACACCTCCTCCTTCAGATGCGCCAGACGGAAATGAGGCTTCCAGAAGTTTCTCAGCAGAAGCTTCAAATCTTAGTTCCAGCACAGGAGCAGGAGGGGCAAAAAATTCACAAACCGGCAAGCGTGGCCCGAATTCGGACGGGCAGGAAGACTACGAGAAATCGGATCAAGTACGGAGGAAACGAAGACTACCATCCAACTCTACCGTCTCTTCGCCTACATTCGCCTGCCATTTCCATAAAAGGGATCCTCATAAATACTGCTCTTTTACCAATGAGAGATATCGAAACTGTATCCATCCAAGAATCCCTTCAATCCGTCGCATAAAGTATGGTTTGATACCTGTTAATAGTGGAATATATATACTGATACGTGAAAGGGACCACTTCAAAAACCATCGAATCGCGCAATGCGAAAGGTGTTATACTATATTTGACAGTAAGGCGGAGCTGGTGAGCCACCGAGGAGAAGAGCAGATGTGCAACAAGGGTGACCCAAGTCTCAAAGAGGGCATTAATGATGGCGAGTGGGAGAAGATTGAGCAACTTGTCAAAGCAAGAGCTCATCCCGGACGACAAGATTACGACAAATGGTATGATATCTGGGGAATTTTATTCCCAGAGACCCAGCCACCGTTAACTCCATGTAAAAGACATTCTATCCCCCTACAAAGTATAACTACTGATATTCGAAAGGGAACGGGCCGGAGAGGATATCTACCACCTCGCTTCGTAGTGCTGATGAAATCTTAGCTGATATCTCAGCAAGCGTAGCAGATGGAGTCCAACGTGGAGCTCTACCACCAGATGAAAGAGTTCATAGGGAATACATAGCAATCATACAGCGGGCACTAGGTGAGTCGCGTTATAATCAGCCTCGGGCCGACGCTGTGGTGGAACCAGAAGACTATTTTACTCGGCCCCTCTCCTATCCAGATGCACCTGAGGAAGAGGATACAAACATTGAACAACCGCAACTACATCTAGCAGGCTCAAATAGAACCACGGATCAAAACATCACATCACAGAGTGCAGCAAATCAAGACAACATTGAAGCCGCAGTCTCATCACATCAACGTTCGACACTACCAGCAACAAGCGCCGCGGAACCGTTCAAGAGATGGTCGACTGGATCTTATCCGTCGGATAATTCCATGTCCACTATTCAATCATCATTACAGAGCATGGCCGTACAAACACCTATAGACCCGCCCATGGATGCCTATCCCGAAGTAATAGAGATTCCAATCATGCAGGACGGCATGGGCTGGGATGAGATAAGAAATATTGATATTCTTGAAGACTTCCTGGACGACTCTTTCTTTGACCCTGTTCCGAAGGACAGTCAATATCAGTAGCCCATGCTTATCATATCAATATAAATGTCTAAAAGTCGAAGTTTGGCGTTTAGAAGAATTGTTTTAAAGGTGTTGCAGCAGAAGCTTAATCTCACGATGGCGAAGCGCTGGTGTTTCGGATATGGAAAAATAGCGTTTATTCTCTGTGTTTTGGTTTATGTATCTAAGAATTCTGCTCTTAAAGTTTTGTGGTTTCTTCTTTCTATTGTGAATATCAAATGATCTCAATAGTGCTGAGGCAGCATCTTGAGTGGCAATCCGTGATAGAATGCCTCTAAATAACTCGGAATATCTTCTGTTCGTGGGATGTTAGCCGAATTCTACTTGGTGTGACTTCTGAGCCGTAGTTGAGTCCATTTTCTAATATGCTCCAAGCCCGGTTCAATTTCAGGAGGTGCTGCAAGGTAGATAGTACGCCTCTGGGGTGTGACTTTATTCCTGTCCTTCTTCCTACTCCAAGATCTAACACTCTGAGGCGGATAAGTTGAATCAAGCGAGAGATCATCGCCTGGTAAAAAAGCGGCGCGAAAAACGTCAAAAAATATTCCTCCTCTAGGCTGGTAGATGCATTAGCTATGGAGCCTTTAAAACCTCCTCGCAGACCAGTGGCTGCTGTTCTCTGAGCCAAATTTGGGTATGTGTAGCCTGATATTGCAGCTTGAGATGAAGGACAAAGAGTAAGTGTAGCATGATGGCATGGAGAAAAGGTTTTAGGTGGCATCATAAAGTAGAATGATATTGTGTGTTCTTTGGGCCAAGGACATCGAACCCGATATTTATTCAATTTAGAAATAGAAATACGATGTCGGTTGACTCATAGGTTGTAGCTTTCGAAATTTGACATGTATCTTCGGAAAGCTCTGGATATTAAGTCTGCGGTCTGTGTAGGATGTCGGAATTGTGTTATGAAAGAAGATATACGGATACATATCGATCATTCATCATGGACGGTATCAAATCAAGTCATAACCATCCTGAGTATAACATCATCACATTAGCCGGTTTCCGTAGATAGTGATATCGCGGGATCTGTTAGCATAGTAGCGGCCCCTTGATCGCATTCGGTTATGCATTCGGAGGTGCTAAATATGTCATTAGAACGTTTGCAAAATTCTCACACATTTCCAAAAATTCTCAAGAGTGAGATACTTCATTATATTGGGTAGTTAGAATACCCTTAGTTTGAGAATAAGAGCAATTTTCCCGCTATCTTGACCCCTCACATGGTGTATTCCTTTGGCAGCCACCTAAAACAAGAGAGAGGAGATTCTACGGAATAAAATAGAGGCGCTAAAATTCATTTTTTAATCCTACATTTATCATGTATAATAATGAATTTTAAACTAAGAACAATGTGGCTTGATAGTTCAGTGGTAGTAAGTTAACCGAGTCCACAAACGTAACGTTTCTGTTCTAACGTCAATCTCAGGAATTCTTGCTTTGGGACAATCTCAAAATTGTAAGAGGTCTCCGGTTCGAATCCGGGTCAAGCCCTTTTTTTCCTTTTTTTTTTTTGCTCCTTTTTTTTTGCTCCCCATCCTTGAGATCTTGATTTAATTATACTGTTCTCTCTACACTCACCTAGAGAGATCTGACTGCGCTAGCCGTAAGCGAAGGGCTGGCTAACAAAGATTAAAGAATACATTGTGTGCTCTTTTAGTTCTTCTCTTTTCGAGTCCATACTCTTTCACATATAATCAAGTCAAGCAAGTGTGCTTCCCATACAGAGTTCTAGCGAAGTCACAGGCTTAGGTTAGCCGTGATAGCCCTATGACAGCAAGCAGCAATAGAGTTGTAAAAGAAGGGTCATTAGGTAGAGTAAAGGCCTTAGATCTGGATCTACAGGTGTAACTTGTAGTGAGCAAGGCTAAGCAGAAAATAACTATTGCATAAGGTCTCTATGTACGTTTCCAGATTTCTGGTATTTATCCTCAATGCCCTCGCTTTTCAGGTCGACTATTATTCTACGCCCACGGGATCACATAATGCCGTAATCCAGCCATTACCGTTCTCCTGATATATTCTTAAATAATATTATAAGTACTTAGATTTATATGGAAAAATATTTAAAAGAAGGCTTTAGTAAATATAAAATAAAGTAGGCAGTTGAAGTAAAAAGCTATACAAACATACTCATACTATTGACGTTTATTTACAAGAATATCGCATATATCAAAAGCCTAGTCACCTTATATGCTTGTTAAAAACGAAAGCGTGCACTAAAGTGAATTTCATTACCGATACAATAGACGAGACAGTTCTGGATGTAGGAAGGAGCGGCCAGGGATTTAAAACACCTTCCTTGCTCTTCTATGAATATTCATCTCAGTACTCTCATTCTCTTGCACGACTACTTACCTACACCTCTACTTCTTGAACATCCTTCTAGACTAATCAGAATAGACTCTTTCTATCAATTATACGGTGACCTTACTCTCGAAAAACTGGGCCAACACTTAGATGAAATTAAAGCCGCGCGACTTAGAGAACTTTCTTCCTCATTTTTGGCGGTTAGAAGGATAAGACCTTGATTTTTGAGCACCTCTCCCAAGGAGAGAAGTCGGACGTTATTTGACGGGATCGATCATTACCCAACACAGATTTTGAATTTCCACGAAGAATAAATTGATGAAATCAGAGCCCACAGGAAGGCAACAGTCGAAGTCTTCTGGGGTGCATAACAACAATAATGAAACGCTTTAACCGGGACCGCTGACCCGATGTCCGCTCAAGATAAAGAGTCACATCTTGGAAAGGACTTGAGCAGGTTGCCATTTTCTCGGTAGACTTTCAGCATCCGTCGTCTCACTTTTGTACCTACAGATTTTCCTCTTCCCTTGGGGACCGAAACATGCCGCGCTTCAGGACCTGCAGCTCGCCGTCGCAGGGAGGCTTGCAAAGACTGGAATGATGGAGAATTTCTATCAAACTTGAAAATGGTCCAGCAATAAAGATTTTCAACGCTTACAATTCTCCGCCACTCGAACATAGTAAGAGGAGAAGGTAATCCTGGTGGCCTGGGCCTCGTTATATCGAAAGGTAAGGACAGCAAAAAAAGCGGAAGAGACTGATAGAATCAGGAGTACATCTAATCTAAGGGAGATATTGAAAGTCGAGATATGCAGAACATGTACGATAGACGAACTGGCAATCGTGGATGAATCAGGAGATTATATGCATCTTCCAGATACTCTGAAGGAGGGGCTGGCAGGACAGAAACATATTCTTTTTGAGCCAGGCGATCTCAACAGCAGTATACATGGCTGTTTCCTACAAAAGTAATGCGTGCCTCTTAGTTCTCTATCGGAGGAGTAAGCATCTCCTACCGAGATGACATGTGATTTAATGAAAGTGCAATAGAAAAGACTAAATCTCCTTGGACACCCAGGGGGTTATATTGACGACTGGAGCTTCTATGAGTATGGGAAAAGAGTGTCATGGAAATCAAATGCAATGCTTGTAAACAGGCTATTCCCGACAACGAAAACGTCGGCTGGTCAATCATCGACAAAGATTTCTATATCTTGGAGAAATGTAGGCGGCACAAGTGCGATAAGGGGTCTAAAGCCTCAGCGGTTCCTCAGAAGGAACAGACACCATATACTAACAGAAGTTTACTCGAGAATCCCCGGTGGGCACAACAATGCATTAAATGGCAACGGCTCAGAAAAAAAGAAGATACAAAGGGACTGGCAACTCAAGCTACAAGTTGGTGCATAGAATGTACAGAAGACACAGTTAGTTCTTCACCAAAAACACGGAGGGGGCGATATGTTGAGCGACAAAGAGCCTCGATAGTCAATCGTTACTCCCGCAAAATATCTCGAGCAAGACACTTAGTGAGTTAACTGCAAGAAGCCGACAAATAGAATGATTCTAGTCGATCATCAAGTTCCATCTATCACAAAAAAAAGCACTAGTAAACAACTGTAGAAAATTTGCGGAAGTGAATGATGAAGATCTGGCAATAGTGATTTAGAGGATTATACCAACTTCTCGACACAAAAAGCTGCTTAAGAGTCCAGCAAAGGGAACACGTCAACAAATGGAGAACATCGAGTAAGTAACGGGGATGCTTTATTAGAATTTGCCACGACTATGCTAAGACGCAGCAACTATAAGTGGCACTCCAAAGAAATGACTATGAGGAGAAGATTGTAATACATATGTATATTTTATTCGTTTTGGACTTAGTAGTAGCATATTCATAATGAAAAGATTCCCAATAATGTGGTACTGTACATCTTGCATGACGCAAGTTAGTAGCATACTCGCCGAACCAAGCGGTAGCTTGGCTTCAATACACGCCTGGAAATAGTTTCCACTTCACTCTACCTTGAACTTCTTTCCAGCTTTCTCCATACCTCTCACTACAGTACTAAAGCTTATGTTAGTAAGACAATAATAGTTTCCCTCTCAGAACACTCACTTTGTCCAGAACGGGAATGCTATTCGAGATGAAAGCGTAGGTAAAAAATGAGAACACGGCAATTGCAGACGCCAAACCCCCAGCAGCCATTGCATTTGCACCTTGCCATAGTGCATGTCCGCCATAATTGACGTGGCGCGCAACACCGAACAAGCCCCCGGCATATGGCTTTCCTTTATTTTTAGCGTCGGCCTTAAATGTCTTGCGTTGAAGCTCGGACACGGTTTCGATAACAATTCCTAAGACGTACACAGCTACTGCTGCCGCAAGAATAGGATTCTTGGACAGCTCCTGCGTCACCGAAGCGTCTGAGAGCAGAAGTCCAGTTGATGTTGCCAAAGAAGACATCGCCCAAGAAGCAAGAAATGCATTGATACTAGCGAAGACGGTGTTGGCTATGCTTATTTCAACTGCTTGCCCAGTAGGCATTTCGTTTTCAGAGATGCCAATTACCCAGAAGATCTGTTTCAGGCTACCCAGACCCGCAAGACAGACTAGGATGTCGGCGTAGGCAGTTTTGGCAATGGGAACTGTCTGCAGCCCGATTAGAGACAGAAGCTTAGCTGCTCCTCCTTGCTTTGTGAGGTAGTATTGCAAGTATATGTCAGCTGCGTGGAGGCCAACAAAACAGGCTGTACCAAAAGGTGTTGAGCGTTTAACCCGCGAGGGCATCTCGGTTGACTTTGAACCTGCCATTTCAGACTGATAGGAATAGTATGTTAATAGTTGAATGCAGCCAAAAGGCCACGGGCAACTACTACTAATTTGTTGACTATATATACTCGCCACATAGAGCACAAGCTGGTTGTTTGGATCCTAGCGACAACCCCTCTTCTTTGTTTATTGGTAGGATGTCTCAGTTGATGTCAAGTGAACATTGTTAGTCAGCGTGTAATTAGGGATTTTGGATATTTGACGGGCTGGCGCGAGCCTGAAATATTGGGCATAAGCAACTCTCCAGGTTGAATACCCGGCGAGTTCACGTTCACTTGCACACCAATTACCATTCAAGGAGTAGAATGATTTTAGGGTACTGGAATATGCAGGAGTATGCAATTCTGTAACACTCCAAACCGCTTTTTTTTTCGGCATTACCGTGCTCGTCTCCTTTTAGAAGGCTGATATGCCACATTTCGGACGAGCGTGTCAAGCCGACGCCTCCTGTGGCGATAATCGTTTTAGCCTTCATATCATTGCGTTACCCAAAAGATTACTTCATGCTGATACGCAGCCCAGATCTCAATGTAGTCTATGAGCAAAATAAAATGAACATCGAGACTCAACAATTTCATTGTGATTGTAGTTGATAACGATGGAACAGACAAGAACAACTCAACGAAATAGCACTCTTTATTTTCTACATCAGTCGCTTGGATGGGCTTTTAGTACATGTCGGTAAAATTTTAACTGTGGATGTCGTTTCAATACTGCATAATTCTGTCATTAGTTTTATTGGTATCAAATACAACTGAACAATTCGGTTGACTTTCCCATTTTGGTTTCATACAGTACAGTCTTCCAAACCAAAAGTTAATAGAAAGCTAAGAATAACTATAAACAGAGCCAGTTATGACAAGTAAGATAAGTGACTGCTGGCATAGGTTTGGCTTTTGATATGAACTGGGCAGAGGCGTTGCACAATATGGACTATTTTCATTCAGATATTGATATTTAAGACCCACAACTGTTGCTTTAAATCTCCTTTGGAGTGACTGAATCTGAGGTTGGAATTTCCGATTGAACAGGCTATTTATGGCATTTCAGTTCACATTTCAAAATTTCTTTTTCAGTCATGTCAAATTGTGTTGAAAGAATGTCAATAAAACGAATGACTTATAGACGCGAATAAGACAATGTACAGAAAGAAAATCCTCTCATACATATCGTACAGTGAAATCAACCCAATCTCTATCTACTTATGCGCATCCTGACTTGGCAGTGGTGGCCTTGGAGCAGAAGGCACCCTCCTTCTTGCGGCGGCTGCTGAGCTCACCACCCAAGGTGTTGGTAGTGGGGAGGGCTTCGCAAATGCCCTTGAAATTCTTCTTGGCCATGGCGCCGTGCCACCAGGACTGGACACCTCCGCAGCCGGAGTTGTAGGCAAAACTGACAAGAGCACCGTACTGGTTGGCATTCAAGTCCTTGGCATTGGCCATGGCGCAGACGCAGCTCTCATACTCAGCGATGTCCTTCTTAAAGAGAGCAGTACCTTCGGCCTGGGAGATCGGGGGGTGCAGGCTGCCGCAGCCTCCACTCTCAACACAGTCGTGGCCATAACCTACGGTTATTGTTAGTTCCTCTTTCATCTTGTACCTAGGCTGGAGAAATATCATACCAATGGTCTCGTGGCCATTAATGTAGTAAAAGTCGGCACGGAAGCCCTCGAGGGATTCGATTAGGGAAATAGCTCCAGCGTTGATCGGAGAAGCATTGCGAGCCTCAATAGCGGTGGAAGGAGCGGCGCTAACACCGAGAGCAAGGAGAGGTAGAACGGTGTAGGAGAACTTCATTTTGAATAGAGTCAGATTCGAAAAATATGGGAATCGAAAGAGCGTGTCTGCGTTATGTTGCTGACAGTGTGTTGAGAAGGAAAGTGAGCTGTGGGGTGGAGAGCATTCTGGAGGGCAGAGTGATGGTCTTTTATAGATTTTCTACTCTAAGAGGAATACCGGGATCTGAGGCTATTGTAACTGAAGAGCTCGAATGCAGTGCAGTGGATGGCCTGTATCGACATTCAACGGGTCCACCCTCCATACAAAGAACCGTGATCGTGCTTCCCGTCCCGCGTCTGATGCTCCTCTTCCTGTTCCTGGCCACAACCCGACAACGTGCATTTCTGACGCGCTAGAGGCGCTGATCCATGAACATCATCGTGCATGTCGTACGGGTAGGTTCCAACGCTTGTCGATAAATATAGCAACTCGTAGTTTAATGACATGTTGATCGAGGAACAAACCGTCGGGGATCAGGGCACTAGCTGCCGCTTCCGTCAGTCCCGCCAGGTGTGTTCTCCTGCATTCCAAGAGATTTCCTAGATAGGCTTCTGGCTTCGCTCCTGTAAGGAAGGTCTTGTGCGACATCCACATCCCGAAAGCCACCGGCTTCTCCGCAAATATGCCGTTGCATGTCGACATTTAACTCGCCATACCCCTACTGCTCTGCCGCCTAACTCCCTCCGGTTGACATTCTTCCGTCGACAGACAGGCAAAGCGAGGCGCAGTCCATTTTTTATTCTGTATCATCGCATTGCTTGCTGACACCGTGTGAGAAGGCTGCTGATATCCCGCGTCTGGCGTGTCGCGTCTTCTCAGCCGCGATCCCGACGTTTGCCTCTGCCAAGAGTTATTGGCGACTTGATCCGCAGACAGACATTACTGGATCCTTGAATGACATTATAGAAGAAGCTTGTTGGATGGCCAGAGTCTCTTCTTTATGCGTTTACAATGTGCCATGTAACGTTCACTCGTGCAAGTGAGAGAATCCCCCTACTCAGGACAGTAGCATTCGGACACGGCAGACCATTTTCTATTTGCGGGCAGTAAGCGAGGAACGGTCCTAGCCTCTGCGCATGATCTACGGCTGGTCTCAGACACACCAATTCATGATGAGATTGGATCCATAGGGCAAGCTCCTCTTCCCTCCCGTCGCCTTGCATTCAAATTCCTGCCTTGAACTGTGATTTTAAGGTTGTTCCCAAGATGTAGAAGGTCACTACCGGATCCACTATTGCTTATTTCACTCCTGGATACTTTTATACATCCGAGTCCTCACATGAATTCAAAAGGGAGCAAGTAAGACGCACCGTAGCACATCGGGCATCCCGATAAATCATTCTAAAGTGTCGAGCAGTACAATAATTCAGACCATTATGGTAGATAATCTCCGCCTCATCGCATACTCCCTGGCTCAAGGCGTTTGTAACGTGGTTTTGATTATCAAAGGAAAACATACCTTCTTGTTTACAGTAAACAACGAATGAAGCGGACAAAGAACTGGCGAAGAAGTAATGATCACGCTCTCCTTTCTGTTATTTTATATTCCTCTGCTTAAAATACATGTCGCAGGTCCATAAACAAGCCCGGACCTCTCTGCTCCCTTATGGATGTTGAAGGAAGGAATTTGTGAATCGTTACATGTCTGCAGATTCTTCACATCTCTCGAGCACAGCCTCTGGTCTCTTTACAAAGATAATAGGCCTATAGGACGAAGATTATAGTGTCCCAATCGCTTCAATAACCGTCATGTGCAATTGCAACTGTCTTGCCTCAGATAGGCTCAGTTAATGGCTGCAATGTAAACAGGCGTCAATGATATAATCTCGTTTGAATATAGTTTAGCCATAGAAACACTAATTATCGTAATACGACTCGCACTTTGGCTACAAGTCCTCCCGACAAGTATGCTAACTACTTTTATCCCCCTACACTATCTCAAATTAATCACAGAGTAGAGGTATCGGCACGATGGATAACTTTTTGTGGTTTAGACTATGTGCGTTATTACGGTCCTGTGGAACAATAAACCACTCTTGGCAATTATTGTCACCCGCTATGCATTTTCCTCAAGCACACCTTCCAATCTAGTTTTAATTTTTGCTTGGTATTCAGATGTTCTACTGGCACTTCGTCTATCAGGACAGCAATGCTGCATACTCGACAAACGAGTATATCAGTAACCCGACTGGATGGAGCACCCCGAAAAGTATTTTTAAGTAAGGTGCCCAGCATCATTACCCAAAATATTGGATCTGGCTATTGGGTGGACATGTGGACTATCTGCGACTCGCCAACTACTACCTGTTCTCTTCCTACGACAATGGTCATCTCTACCGCTCAGAGACTGCGCTCCGCAACTTTCCTATTGGCATGAGTAGTAGTGCTACCGCCCTTTCTGACTCGGATATATCCAATCTGTTTGGGGTTCCATGCGTATATAACGTTGGCAATGGCGCATATGTGCTGATTGTCAAGCCCATTGGCTGCGATCATGGTTGATACCTACGCTCATGGACCTCAACAAACCTCTCCGTTAATGGACTGGGCTTGCTGACAATGAGTTAATCCGTTTTCGCGATCCCACAATGAGATTTTCAGTGGCACTCCCCGGACGAAAAGCATCAGTCACGGCGCGATGGTGCGAACCTCAAAACGACCGAACATTGACAATCAGCCTCTGCAGTCTCCTCTGGATCCAAATGCAACTGGTGACTATATCTTGTTACCGGGAGGCTTGGTCCCATCAGGCAGACGAACTCTGCCTGCTAGTGTGTCGAGCAAAATAGGCATATGAGAGTTAATTAGCCTTAGCGGTAAGCTAAATTTGGTATCAGGTATTAAGATGGACCACGCCTAATTCATTTATATTACCACAAGCGTATCTAACAAATCTGGTGTTGCACTGGTATGACAATGTTTCACACTCGAGCTGTTGGAGATAAGCCTCGGCATATCTACTAGCTACCAAGGTCGTTAATACATCGCCAGGATAAAATGGGAGCGCGGATATAGTGGTAGCCGTAGCGTGTCAGTGTGGTACTGGTACCTTGCTAGGGGATCGGGCCGTCCCCGCGCCAAAAGATCTCTCCAACCAGCCAGATCGGAGAGGCTATAAAAGGCCGACAGGCTGTGCGATTAAGAAATACGACAGAATGCAACTTTCTTCGGCGGTTAGAGACCGACCAACATCCAATCCAGATTAAGCTACTGTTAAGCCATTGCAGATCCACCTGCTCAAAATGGAGTATGTTGGGGGTGCGACAAGGAAGCTTGTGTTACGCGGGATGGAATTTATGACCGGATAAACCAGTAGCATTTAAAGACGACACACCATGGTTGCCGACGTGCTGTGCCAATGCATCACGAGAGGTGCGAATAAGCTGTACGACCAGCTTTCCTCTCTTTGCGAATGTCGCTGTCCTCAATTGAGCCAGCGCAACCACCTTTTGTTTCCATGCCGAAAAGACGAGGTGCAACAGAGAGACTCCAAGTCGCAGATGGTGCTGTAAAGGTACAGAACAATCAGGTATGGAGGAGCATTGGAATCTGTAGACATGACTGACGAACTCTAGAAGAAGGTCAACAAATTGCCTAACCCCCCACACCGGCCCCGAACAAGAGCTTGGGTAAAACAAGAAGAGGAGATAAGGGGAGCAGAATCAATCGTTCCATTAGGGACCATAGGCCGTCGACGGTCCTTGCGACAACGGGGTACGGGACCGGATGCACTCGAGTCTCAGGCACAACAACCCGTCCTTCAAGCATCCCCAGGAGAGGCGCAGGGTGAACATAACAGAGGTTTAAAGTCGAAGAGGGTACAGCCAGCAAGGTCAGGTACAAAACGGGGTACAAAACGGAGTACAAAACCCGTAAGTAAGAAAGGGCAAAGGAAGTTGCCTCCAATCGAATCTGCGCCGAAAAGAGTTGAAGCAGAAGAGAAGCCTCAGCAGATACTAGAACAAGGAAAACAGCAGGTGAGTACTTATGCAATCTCCAGTTATATACTGGAATCATTCTACAACAAATCCTAATATCTATAGGATCCTAATTTAGCGGATTGGTTAAGCGGACTTGAACCAGTGTCACCCAGGGCATTCGCTGAAGATCGCGATTTATACACAGCATCTAGGCCCAGTATTCCAGACGGATCCGAGAGCACCATGGATTTAAGTTCATTACCCCGAGACGATGAATCTGCAACTACAAAAGGAAGGGGGAGCGGTGGGAAAAAGCTGTCCATTCAAAAGCTTGCGGTGCGCCGGATAGAGGATGAACCACTGGAAGATCCTAAAATGCCAGATCTCAGATCTATTCTTACTCTGCAACTCCCTGAACGACAGCTAAAAGATATTGGAGATCTTAAATCGGTTACAAAGGATTTTCTGCAACAAATAGAGGAGCATCCAAATGAGAGTTGTTACAATGCCATTGACGACTTTTCATATCGCTTTGACGAGGGCAAAACCAGTATTAGATATCCAGCCATTAACTGCCATTACTTTAAAGCCGACTTGAAGAGATGTCTATCTCAAAATGAAGCTGTCCTTCAACGCACTATCATGATTCATATCATCAATCAATATTGGCTGGACGAAAAGTTCGATTGGAACACCGAAGGCCAATGGTCACAGACTGATGCGACATGCCTAAAATCTCGTGATGACGACAAAATATCATTGCCTAAACCTGACCTGGCTATTAGTTTCAAGTTACGCTCTTTAAGCACTGGTGGAGATAAATCAGATCCAGTTCCACGGGAACTACAATCTAGCTTATCTCCTGATAATGGCTTTCGATGCTTTCCATTTCTCTTTTTTGAAGTAAAAAAGGCAGGCGCAGATCTCCAAGATGCTTTCATGGCGAATTTGCATAGCGCCAGCCAGGCTCTTAATAACATGCACACCTGGATAGAACGTGCGAACCTTGAAGAAGAGTGTTCAGAAGATGTTCGAGTATTCTCCGTGGTATTCAATGCTCAAGATTTAGGTGTCCGGGTACATCGCATTGTCAAACGTACTGATGGCATATTGTCTTTTCAGTTTGATGAACTTAGGCCACTAAATAGATACACCAAAGACCAAGCCTGCGTGCTCATCCAGAGTATTTTAGTCGACTATGCAGCAAAGGAGCTTCATTCAACTCTTAAAAGAGCATTCCGCGAAGTTATAAGTCGGCGTCTAGAAGAAATTTCCAGCAAACGTAGTGCCCCACCGGCACGAAACTCGTCTTCAAAACGAACAAGACGCGGTGATATTGACAATACTCTTCATACTGGAGCGTCTTTTGGTTTGAGCCAACTGGAAACTTGACATTGGGCTTTAGGGATTTTATCTATTGGAGAGGGTAAGCTTATAGAACATATTCAGACATGGCACCGGACGGACTGAAACATCAGCTATTATCACTCGTTTGAGGGCTGTTCCAAATTGGATATGACTGGTGCTATATAACACGGTTCAATTGTTCTATTCAGTCTAGCTAGATACAAGGATATTTGTCCTTAATACAATCAATTATGATCTAATGATCTAATGAAAGGCAAGCTCAATAATCCAACTGGTCTTTCCTTGAGCAGTTGGTAACTTTGTCAGGTCTACTTGTACCAGACTCAGATTGCCATCTTTAGAAACAACAGAGAATTGTTGTGGGACATTGTCGATGGCCAGATTGATCTTGCTGTCCAGATCCCCACTACTGCCAGAAACAAGAAAGCCAAGAATTCCATCGAATATAATTTCTGTTGTGAGTTTATTTTCCGCGACATTGGTATTCTTAACCGCCGCGAGGCCAGCATATTTGTCAATCAACCCAAGATTAGCAATTTTGACGTTTCCAACTTGGTAAAACGGGGCAATCGTGAGGACTTCCATTGCCTCAGGAGGGAGCGAAATGGATAACAGCGGCGACGACAATACTGGATCGTATTCAGGATAGATGGGGAAGCTATTCAGAGCTGCAGACATGGCCTTTCCGGATGTAAAGAGCCAGATTGCAACCTCCAAAGTTTTGAGAGAGGAAGAGGAGAGCTCAGTTCCAGTCAGGGCGTCAATAAGGTCACCTTCGAATATGATATCTGAACTGTTATAGAGAGCGTCCTGTCGTGCATTCCAAAGTACAATGGAGGCCGAGTTTGAATTTGGGAACTTGGCAGCCCCTTTTATGGCAGGGCCTTCTCCGGCATCTAGGAAACGCTCCCACACATTCCTGGCTAAAAGTCGAATGGTCTCCGGTGCGGTGACAGTCTCGTAAACATTTTGCGGCGATCTTCCAATTAGCTTTCGTACAACGTTGAGGTCAGACGCGCCTGGTTTATCCGCAAGCAAAATTGGGCCTTCGAAAAATGCACGCAGAACTGCATGGTACTCAGGCCATTGAGCTCCTGTCATAAACATATCTGCATCGGGGATAAAGCAAAGCTGCGAGTTAAGCATGCCGTTGAAAATATTATACTGTATGTGATTTCGGTGGACATTCGGCCTATCGAGACCAAAGTCGTCAGAATTCCGAATGACAATCCTCTTGCCCCCTGTAGCTATACCCATGCCAATGTCACCATTGAACATGCGTTCATAGTGCGCCATACAGTGGATAACCTTATTCTCTCCGAAGACATCGTTCGCAGCCTTGGTCATGCCATTCCACATTGCAACAAATTGTTCTCCACCTTCGACTCCGTCCAAGTAAGATCCGTAGGCTTGGTTATCTACCTTTGCAAAAGTAACGCCAGCTTCTGCACAACTAGAAAAATAATCCCTCCAAAAGGTATAGGCAAGATGCGGAGGCGGTAGGCAATAAAACCGATCTTCCGGTTTCGTAATTGTGCCTGACTGCTGACCGTCAAATCCGTCATCGTGCCAAACAATGCCAGGGACATTGTCGCGATTGAGTTTGAATGTTCGCATTTCATACTTTTTAGCCAAAGGAGAGTTTGGTGCAATTGAATTCCAGTAACCTGCAAGCGTCATCCAGACACCGACATCCTTGACTGTGGGAAGAGTCTTCTTGATCAAAGAAACGACATCCGAAAGGGGGGCTTTCATGACATCCCAAGTACCGAAGTCCCAAAGACCGCGAGCCTTTTCATGGCCATTGAAACCGTACCGAATATCTTGCCAACCATCATCTATGATGAACGTGCCAATTGGAATCTCATTCTTCGCAAGTAACTGCACTAGATTATCCATGAGATCCAAAGTGAGTGGTACATTCTCGCCAATACTTGACCAGGTACAGAAACCCAATCTATCAAACGGACTCTCGCCTTCATGTTTGGTAAAAGAGGTTCCAGGAAGGCCCTGCTCGGCGCACACAACGTCAACTGCACCCTTAATGGCGGTTATTTTGCCTTTGTGAACGGTGAGTTTTCCGCCAACGTGAGTTTTGATCTTATCGCCTCGTTTGACTCGTCGAGCTCGCGCATATATCCCCGGAGCCTCTCCATCTCGAGCTCCAGACAAGGTTACAAAAATCTCTTGCGTAGAGGCGGGGAAAACTGCGAGAACTGAGTTGGAGTCGATATTTATGTTTGTCGGATGGAGGAGCAAGTTGTGCGTTGGCGTGTCAGGCGAGAGCTTGCTTAAGCTGGTATGATAAGCCTCAATCCATGTATCTCTTGGTCTGTACCAAGCCCAACCTTCCCAGTCGTGAACGTCGAGCCAGTCGAGTTTTTGGCTTTTGAAATCTTCACCCTCCTCAAGAACAACCTCCGTCAAAAACTCGCGATCACTCCCCCGCACTTGCTGTTGTGTAAACTTGATCCTTTCGGCCAATTCAACCCCATTTGCGACAACGCGTATATCCTCAGGTACCTTGCCGCCGTTAAAATGAACAGCGTACGTGAAAAGGTCCGCTGTAGAATCTAGATTTATTTCGTCGAATTTGGCTGATCCACCAGTGAATCTGGCTTCAAGTTCGGCCGGATGCGGGGTTGTCGCATAAACGGCAACCTTGGCAACACCAGGAGGCAGAGTGACAACCTGGCCAAGGGCCGGCGTAAACACAATCTGGGTGGCCGAGGGCATAGCTGCAACTGAACTGCAAAAATATCTCTATCGGTTCCATCGAAGCTTTATATCACTCGATCAAGACCCACATAGAAGTGGCTTCCGAGAATTGCACCGTTTAGGGGCCACTGAGGGCAATCAGCTGCGAATATCTCGGTGTAATGTTCCTTTCCTGTGGATCGAATTATCCTGCTAGATTTGGTGTAGGCAAATTATAGGTTTGGTTTAATTCACGAGTTCCATTTCATAATACACACATTACAAGAGGCATGTGTTTAATTTGAGTCAAGTGCAATTGCTATATAAAGTCTGGATTTAGGTGACAACATTAGATTTACAGTCATAGATATAGGCTACTAGGGTGCTTCTCGATATTTTAAGCACTTATGACCGATTAAATCCAATTTCCACACATTCAGAGACTAACAACTATCTTCAGCGAATTTCCTACACAACTAGAGCTTCGTCATCATGATCTTCGATAACATATTTGCCAAAAGCCCGCGCTGGTACCTTCCGCTCAAACATGATATCAAGCTCTTCGTAAGTTCGTCCCTTCGTTTCAGGAAGGCGGAATATACACCACGTCAGGGAGAATATAGATATGCCACCATACAAAAACTCCATCTTTCCTCCAGCGTTCGCCGCGCCAGGATTGAGGAGGTATGGTCCTACAGCGCTGGTGGCAAGACCAGTAATAGCATCGATTATAGTTGCAAGAGCAATTGTTTTAGACCGAAGCTTTGTGGATGGAGTTTCGCAAACAACGACGTAGGTCAGAGGGCCGAGCGTCATTTGCCAGATAAACTGGAGGATAATGAGGAGCGTGGCTTGGGCCCATTTATAGCTATCGTTTGTGTAGTAATTCGGAGCGCATGAGATGATTGCTACGATGAAGAGAATTGTCACCATGCAAGCCAGGCCGGCGATATAGCAGGGTCGACGACCGAAGTATATCAAGGGTACAGCGGAGCACAGTGTGCCGACAAAACCCATACCATTGAGACCAACGCCCATATCGAAGGCTTGCTTGCTGTCAAGACCGACTTGCTCAAAGAAATATGTTGCGAATCCAACTGGGTTTCCGGAGAAGTTCTGGATAACAAACAGAAGGATGCAGATCTCCATGCGGCGACGATTGGTACCTTTCCAGCAGTCGGCGTAGGTTGTGCCGACCTCAGTCTCGTGCTCAAGTAAATCTGTCTTGACCATCATAGCCAGCGTCTCTCGTGTGTTGATTTTCTCGTCCTTATGGGAAAGCTTTTTGAGCGACTTTTCGGCCTCATCCGTCTTATTCTGTCGGATGAGCCACCAGGGAGATTCGGGAGCAAACCACAGGCCCGATAGAAGGATGACTGGCCAGACCCACTGGATTGCGAACGGAATCTTATAGGCCCACTTGTCTGTCCGGGAAATAAAGCCTCGCGTTACTCCAGTCTGGATGAACTGACCCATGACGTAGCACAAGTTGATATATCCAGTCAGAAATCCTCGAAGGCGCAGAGGAAGAACTTCGGAGGCATATGTGGTTGCGATAACACAGTAGCTACCCCAGACAATGCCTGATAGGTACATAGAGGCAGTGAGGACACCGATGCTGGAAGCGAAGAATTGCATGAATGTGAGGATCGTCGTGAGGACCAAGCAGACAGCAAACGTCTTCTTCCTGCCATACTTTTCCATCGGGAATGTGACGAGATACGCTCCAACGACCTGGCCCACAAGTGAGCCCATGGATATGGCCACCTGCCAGCGAGCAGGGACTTGATAGCCATGGCCAGCAACGGGGAATCCAAAGTGTTGCTGGAACGCTGGTAAAGCATAGAAATTTCCAGAAATCTCAATATCATAGGCTCGCATGATGATCGAAAGGGAGATGAACATAGACCAAAAGGCCCCTTTTCGGTAGATCTTAAGAGCCTCCCAGGTGCCCAGCTCATGCTCTGTCCGGGTTCCTCTGTCAGCTAAATCTCTGGTGATTGCTTCCATTTTGCCTGAGGTCTCGACATCGTGGAGCTGCTCAAGCTGCTCCACGTCGGAGGGGATCTTCTCGGTAATGGCGGTCTCTTTCTCCATGGTTGCTGATGATTGAGGATGGACTCGATAGTGTCCTCAAGTGAGCCGTAGGCAAATGTTTATATACGCTCGTTCAATGTGTGGGGTAGGCCAGTGGGGAAATGCATAGCACAAGGTCCTATTGAAATCCGGGGAGATTCCCGGGAGGCGTTAGGACACGGTTCAGTACTAACAGTAGACGGAACCTTAAGCTCGGGATTGCTTCCTCTCTTCCCATGCTTTCTCCAACCTATGGGTTTGGCCAAATCATTGAGAATTGTGAGCAAACCAGCCCTGTTGTGTGTGTCCCGAGAATTCGGCCGCGCTCGATATCACGAGATACTGAAGGCGCCATTCCCAAAAAGGTCAGGATGCTCGTCTGCCCCTAATTCGCCTCTCGCTTATGGACGCCGTATTATTTTGCAGCTGAGAGTGGAGGATTCCCCTCTGCCGATAATCTCACCGAGGTGAAGGAGCCTGCCGTCGTCGCACTTGTGGCGTGTTAGTTTGTCGCGAGAAACCGTTTAGATATTGTAGCATTCGGGAAACTGCGTCCCCGGCGACCGGGCAGTTTTCCTACTTTGAGATGTCGATAGTAGTGAGATTCCGGAGATCAGGGTGAAAAGTCTTGAGTTATTGACTGGGACGCATCAAGAATAGACATACACATTAGCCAATCCGTCGACAAGGTCGGAGATTAGGCTTTAGGTAAGTCATTTTTTTAGAACCACATGATTCATACCCTTTTATACTTTGAATATGCCTGCAACTAACGCACAGGCAGGGCAATCATTAAATTCAAAGTCAACAGCCGAGGTGTATTACAGCAATTTTAATTGCACGCTGTGAGCGACCTTAAAGCACTCATCGGGCAAAATGTCAGAGTCTCTGATATATGATGCTCCTGCTAAGAAATGGAGTGAAGGCATGCCAATCGGTAATGGCAGGATTGGTGCTGTCGTCTTGTCAGACATCAACCAAGAGACATGGAGTTTAAATGAGATCACTTTCTGGTCAGGCCGGTCAGAACCGGGAAAACGATATGGTACTAAAGAGTCTATTCGGGAAATGCAAAATAAATACTTCCAGGATGACTATGGCGCTGGACAGAAGCTGGCCGAAAAATATCTACAGCCACCAAAGCATAATTTTGGCACAAATTTGACTGTTGGCAAAGTTCAGCTCAAAATTGGACATTCGAGCTCCCCAACAGCTTTTCAACGAAAGCTCGACTTTGACGACGCTGTTGCCACCGCTACGTACGAGTTAGATAACCATGACTATCGCAGAGAAACATTCGTTTCTCATCCCCACAATGTCCTCGTATCTCGATTTAGCACAAATGCTCCTCAAGGGCTTACGCTGGAACTGTCTCTATCCGGTGAAAATGATGAGATATCGTTGACAAATGTCGCTGATGGTCTAGAATTCAACGTCCACGCAGTGGAAGATGTGCACAGCGATGGCAAATGTGGAGTCTCTGGACATGGATTTATTAAACTTGTCACGTCTAGTGGCCGATTAGAAATGTGCAAATCAGGAATAGCTGTCAAAGATGCTTCGTCTGTTCTCATCTTACTTGCATTCAATACGGATTTTCAGCAGACTGATGACTCGTGGAAAACTCTCGCATTCATACAGCTGAATGAAGCTCAAGCATTGAGTTATGATGAGCTAAAGAGACATCATGTTAATGATCACCAGTCCTTGTATCGGCGTGTGAGCATTGATCTCGGTCACAATGCGAAAGATAAATGGACCACAAACGGGAGGCGACAAAAATTTAAAGCGTCTGGCTTCGATGATCCGCAACTCTTTTCCACATATTTTCAATATGGACGTTACCTCACTATTGCTGGCACCCGCACGGACTCTCCACTTCCATTACATCTACAAGGATTATGGAATGATGGAGAAGCAAATAGAATGAATTGGAGCTGCGACTATCATCTAGATATGAATACACAGATGAATTACTTCCCCACAGAAAGCACGAACCTAGCTGACTGCCACAGTCCTCTGGCTGCCTTTATTGAGAGACTTGCAAAAGCTGGGCAGACTACAGCGGAGTTATTTTATGGTAGTCCAGGCTGGGTGGCACATGTCTTCACCAATGTTTGGGGCTTTGCTGATCCCGGCTGGGAGACCAGTTGGGGCATGAATGTCACTGGAGGATTATGGCTCGCCGTACACATGATGGAGCATTATGAGTATACGATGGACAAAACCTATCTTTTCAAACACGCCTATCCCGTGCTAAAAGCTGCAGCAGAATTTTTCTTGGATTATATGGTGGTAGATCCTAGGTGTGGCTACCTTGTTACTGGCCCTTCCGTCTCTCCTGAAAACAGCTTTTATCCTAACAGTTCTCCCCGAATCGAACATCAACTCTCTCTTGGACCAACTCTGGACATAGTTCTAATCCGAGATCTATTTAACTTTTGTGTTACTGCGACAAGAGAATTGAATATCGATGCAGAGTTCTCGAATCGTTTAGAAGATGCCATAACAAAGCTTCCTCCGTTTAAGATTGGGAAGAGAGGCCAGCTCCAGGAGTGGCTGGAGGATTACGAGGAGGCTCAGCCAGACCATCGACATCTCTCTCACACGATGGCATTATGCAGAAGTGACCAGATTACCCCTCGGCACACTCCCAAGCTAGCAGAAGCCGTTCGAATTACACTTGAGAACCGTCAAGCCCGCGCGGATTTAGAAGATATTGAGTTCACTGCTGCTCTATTCGGACTTAACTACGCCCACCTCAATGATGCCGAACAGGCTTTTAAACAAGTTGGCCACTTAATCGGAGAGCTGTCTTTCGACAACCTGCTATCTTTCTCAAAGCCTGGGATTGCGGGAGCAGAGACAAATATTTTCGTTATTGATGGAAACTATGGAGGAACAGCTGTTATTAGTGAAATGCTACTTCGCAGTAGTACGTCAGAAATTGATCTCCTTCCGGCCCTTCCCTCCGCTTGGCCAACTGGACATATCAAGGGCCTGCGTGCAAGAGGGAATATTGAAGTTGATATCGAGTGGGAGAATGAATACTTGGTGAAAGGGACTCTTAAATTCTACTCCCCAGGGTGTGTCACGGTATACTACAAAGATCATAACATCAAGTTAGTATTTGAGGCGGGAAAAGTGGTGCAGCTAGATAGCTCATTACAAGTATATAAATCTTAGGGGGAGAGAGAGTGGCTGAAGTTATTAGCCGGGACAATTAGATAACGCTCCAAGTAATTAAATTTAAACAAGATCTAAACTCTATTATTATATTTCCCTTTGTTCTAGACTTGTTCCAGAACCAACACGGCCTGAGACAATTCGGGCTGATGGTATCGGTTGTGATGTCGGGTCAAATGTCGGCGAAGATCCACCACCTGTCACCCCACCTATTGGCCATCAGCCCCGCGTTACCAGCGTCATGGAACTACCCAAGATTATCTTTCTGAGATTCAAAAAGCGTTCACATTTCTTATTTCGTACCGCAAGGCAAAGTCATTCATTACTACTGTTAAAATGGAAGCCACAGATGGCACCCAAACTCAGGGTCCAAGCCCTCTTGATCCGAAAGATATCATCATCACATCGTTTGACGTGCACGGTAATTTCACGCTGTTGATAGTTAAGGCATTGAAGGCATCGCTAACAGTTATATAGATTTGAGATTTCCTACTAGTTTGGACGCATCTGGCTCTGATGCTATGAACCTAGCAGCAGACTACAGTGCCGCGTATATTATTTTTCATACTTCCAAAAATCTCGATGGTCATGGCTTCGCTTTCACTATTGGTCGAGGAAATGATCTTGTCTGCATGGCTGCACAGAATATCGCTGAGAAGTTAATCGGGAAGAATCTTGAAGAATTGACAGCTGACATGGGAAAGACCTGGCGCTACTTGGTGGCAGATTCCCAACTTCGGTGGATTGGCCCAGAGAAGGGCGTCATTCACCTGGGGTTAAGTACTTGTGTCAATGCTCTGTGGGATCTCTGGGCTCGATATTTACGAAAGCCCGTGTGGCAAGTCGTAGCTGACATGACCCCCGAAGAGTTTGTGAGATGCATCGACTTTCGCTATATCATGGATGCCATAACGCCGGAAGAAGCTATTTCTATCCTTACAGAGGCACGAAAGACGAGGGACAGGAGATTACAAGATGTGAAGAGCAACACTGCAGTCCCGGCTTATACAACACAAGCAGGTTGGCTTGGCTTTACAGACGAGAGAATGACAGAATTGATGAGAGACATGATTGCAGAGGGGTTTGATAAATTCAAACTTAAAGTTGGTGGAAGCATTGAAGACGACAAACGCCGATTGAAGATTGCGCGGGATGTCATTGGATACGAGAGGAAACTTATGGTAGACGCGAATCAAGTTTGGGGAGTCCCAGATGCAATCGATTGGATGCTACAGCTGGCTGAATTTAAGCCTGAGTGAGTGTCCTTTCCGGAACAAACTTCGTTCCGTTGAGTATGAGAACTCTGCTTATACCCTTCAACAGTTTCATCGAAGAACCTACCTCGCCAGACGACATTCTCGGACACGCGGAAATCCGGAAAGCATTAAAACCTCACGGCATTGGGGTAGCAACAGGCGAACACTGCCAAAATCGTGTAATATTCAAACAGCTTCTTCAGGCTGGCTCCATCGATGTATGCCAAATCGATGCCTGTCGGCTGGGTGGTGTCAATGAGGTCATGTCGGTACTTTTATTGGCAAAGAAGTATACAAATCAATTAAGTATGTTATACTACAGATAGCTAACATTGCTAGGTTTGAAACTCCCGTCATTCCTCACAGCGGTGGCATTGGTTTGAATGAGTACACTCAGCATCTTGCCATTATTGACTATGTTTGCGTCTCTGGAAAGAAGAGCATGCTGGAACATATCAACTCATTCAATGAGGTCATCGAATACCCAGTGAAAGTCAAGAATAGCTATTTCGTAACGCCATGGGAGCAAGGGTACAGCGTCAAGTACAAGGATAATGCCATATCGACCTACAGCTTTCCGGATGGAGACTTCTGGAAGTCAGTTCGAGGGCTCAGAATTCGAAGCGGAAATAAAATATAGAGCTTCTCTCTAATAGCCTATTAGGGAGTAAACAAATTAGTTCCCTGTATCATCTGAAAATCTCGAACCAGTTTAGGCGTAAGTCTGTTCTATCCGTGAGACTTAACCAATCCCGAGTCTGTTGTCGGTTGTCTATCGGTTATTGCGATCCGCCGAGAATCCTGCCGACCCCTCCTACTTACGGGGATCATGTCGCAGCCAGCTTCCGGATTTTCAAGCGTACTTCATGCTTGCTCCTGGTATATGCGTTCGTGTAGTGTCGGATCTTTGCATTTCACATGTGCTGATACTTTCATCTGGCAAACGCTGGTTTTGATTTGTACTTTGTGGAAATGAATGTTGCCAAAGTGACCGTGGACAAGATCCTCCTGTTCGGAGACTCAATTACGGAGCAGAGCTACAATCAAGAATACGGGTTCAATCTTGCCCCGGCCTTACAGCACGAATACTTTCGAAAACTCCAAGTTGTCGTTCGTGGGTATGGTGGTTACAATACAGAGCATGCGCGCTACATTCTTAACCCAACACTGGATACGGAAGCAGCTGGCGGGAGCAAGATCAGGCTCCTTGTCGTCTTCTTCGGAACCAATGATTCGGCCCAGAATGCCCTTCAGCATGTCCCGCTCGGGCGGTATGCTGAAAATGTACATCTCCTAGCAACAGAAGCAGCGAGACGAAAAGTCCCTATTATCCTAGTCGGTCCGGCCCTGGTCGATGAGCACAAGATGGATGGCGACAGGGCGACCATGACTAACCTCGCATACTCTAATGCCGTCGGCAAGGTCGCGAGGGAACTCGAGGTACCGTTCATCGATTTATGGCACGCGTTCCTGGAGTCTAAGGGACTGAAAGAAGGGGACCCGATTCCGGGAAAGCTGGGCGAGACGACAAACCAGAATTTAGACGATCTGCTCACCGACGGCGTTCATTTTTCAGGCAAAGGTTACCGGATCTGGTATGACTTGCTGCGCGAGACAATCCGCAAGGAATACCCTGAACTTCGCACGGAGAACTTAGCTACAATCTTACCCCATATCTCGGACGTGGACAATTCGGACTTACCGGCCTCCCTATGGAGAGATGTAAAGGTGGCCGAGCAGTGAAGCCTAATAAACCTTTATAATGTGATATATATATATATATATCCCTCTACAATCTCACATGTCCTCGTGACTTGTCATCCCATCAATTCTCATTTAAACTTCGCCACTGAAGCTCGTGTTCAGGGGCCAAGGCTTGGCCCACCACCCCCACCCTAGTCAGAACCCCGCATCTTCCATCTCTAACTCCAGCTCTCCTTCCCAGTCTCGATTCTTCCTCGGCGTCATTGTCCTGACGCTCTTCATCTCTAACCCCCGTTTCCATTCTTCTTCCTATCTTCATGGAGTGGTCTGCATCTGCTCGTTTCTGTTCCATTGGCATCCGGTCTACACTCTGCTGAACGCAATCTAAAACAGTCAGCATCACGGTTCTCACCATGTCGCCCAAACGAGCCTGCGATTGTTGCAACATTAGGAAGATAAAATGTGAAGGTGGGCTCCCATGCGGTCGATGTATGGCCAATGGGCTAGCGTGCACATATCTACGAGAGAGGAGGCGAAGTGGCCCTCGACATCTCCGACAAGCCTCAATGAAGATATGGAAAGAGCAGATGGCTCTGACACAGCTGAAGCCGGATGAATTGCCTATGTCACCACCCGGCGTATATCAAGCGTCGCCGGCAGCAGATCTCCAGCAGATTCCGACCTCGGTGATTCGAAACGTACTATCGATGTACAAGGAAAGCTTGTACGGCATATGGCCACTGCTTGCCACCGATGATCTGATTCTCCGACTCGAGAGTCAGACAAGCGACCCTACAATTTACGCCCTTACGACGGCCCTATGCGGAGCAACACTATCCAACATGAGTCGGACTGTCATGGACGAGTCCCGCCAGGGCGCACTTGACGCAGAGGCGTTCATCAAGGAGTGTCGAAGGGTTCGAGGCACTTACGACTATATGGAGCCGGTAACTCTAGATACTGTTTTGACGTCTTACTTCCTCCATATCTTCTATGGCCGGCAAGCATCGCGGGAGCAGATGGCAGCATTCTACATCCGCGAGGCAATTACATTCGCCCATATGTTCGGCATGCACTTGGAAGATACATATGCTCGATACTGTGTCAAGGACCAGCGGGTCATGCGGAAATTATATTTCCTCCTATTCATGACGGAACGCTACCTTTGTATCCAACAAGGTCTTCCGATAGTTCTCGAGTCTATCCCACTACCTGACACGGACGACGAAGAGAACCCAGACGCAGTTACCGGATTCTTGAAT
This sequence comes from Oidiodendron maius Zn, assembly GCA_000827325.1. Taxonomy (NCBI): domain Eukaryota; kingdom Fungi; phylum Ascomycota; class Leotiomycetes; family Myxotrichaceae; genus Oidiodendron; species Oidiodendron maius. The sequence goes on along the minus strand of KN832887.1, from coordinate 91,480 downwards.
CTCGTCACACTCTTTAGCACACCGGGTCGCGATTTCTTCGGCAGATGGACTTCTCAGGGCTCAAACGTAACAATGAGTAGAGATCAGCTTCTTCTCATCCAGCATGCACTGCAACGCCCATTAGAGAACCCGAGCTACATTAACGACATCCAAATGGTGGATATTGTGGTGTCACAGCATTGGATCCGTTCCCTGGCATGGAAGCTATCCGTGATTTCTGGGTACGTAATGCCTAACGGCAAGCGGGAAATGAACGTCGAATATCCTCTTGAAATCGCTCAGCATGCTCTTCGAGGCGTCTCTCAGTTCTCACCGGCGGCATTCGAAGTACACGGTCCAGGCATGGAGGTCAAGATGTACGAGATTGCTACCGCATTAGCAGACTCAATCTTATGCAAGCCAGAAGAACAGTCCTGCCTCTTGGTTGGTCGGAAAGACACGCTTAAAAGCTTGACAAATTTTATGTCTTCTCTTCAGGTTATGAATCCCGGTCTTCGCGATGTCCTGGCGCAGAAGGTTGAGGTCATTCTCGATTCTTCGTCGATACCAAAAAGCTTGGAGCTGATTGAAGAGGATAGTCCGTCGTCCTTTGAGGAAGACCTACTCTCCACCGACTTTCAACTTGTGAATTCCATGCTATATAATGACTTCCTCGACCTTGCTTAAGCAATATGTACGAAATTTAAGGGGTTAATACTGAGGGTTTTGGAGAGGTAATTAAACTAGTGGTGATATATCAGGGGAGTTGCAGGCTTTGTATTCAATTAGTGAGTTTAAGGTTGAACCACCTATAGCGTGGCATAGAGATCTACAAGATGCATGGCTGAGCCCTGCATAACGCCAAGATCGGCTTCGCGCAGATCTGCCACTGTCAGGTAGAAATTTTCCTCAATTAACTAAGTCTAAAGAGGAAATGAATGTACATGCTTCAGGTGGAAAGTAGATAGGTGTATTGTATTCTTTCTATACATACACAACATGACGTTTACGTTCTATATTACCCCGAGATTGCTATAAGTTGTGATTCATTCTCATCCAGATAAGCAGTGTACGACCTCGATACCGTAGTGGAATTCCCATTCCAGACGTCTGTAAACTTCCACTTGCCTTTGATACCCAAATCACTGAGCGAGACAGTCACTGGCTGGACACCGGTCACTGATGTACCGAATCCGCCAGCGCCTTGGTCTGGTCCGTAATTTGCAATAAGAACATAGCCTTGTTTCTGCGGGGTCGGGCCAGCGATCCAGGCTTGAAGTTGTTGTGCGAGATTATTTCCTGTTCCGGGATTGCGTGGCTGCATAGGGTACTGAGCAAAAAAGTTGGCAGCCTTGACCGATTGCGTACTCGTCAGCAGCTTGATACCGAGGTTATCCAGAGTTGTGAGATCCGAGCCAATAATTAGATTTGCAGCGGCTCCGAGCCAGTGATTCATTATAGTGTAGCGTTGTGTATCACTCACTCCGGTTACATTCTCCGAATTCCCTACGAAGAGGTTGTCCATATCGGGATAGATCGTAATAGGAACTCTACGCTGCTTTTGCAGAGAGATGTATTGACGATAGTTATCAACAGCACGCTGCACTTCCTGCCAGGCAACAAATGTGGGTTGGCCATAGTTGTCGATATCTTGATCAGTTCTCATGGACTCGGCGAAACTGCTCCAATATGGAAGATAGGTTTCGTTGCGGCAGAGTTTCCAGGAGAGATCTAATCGTATTTGGTAACCCGATCTCTTGATGGCAGTTTGGTAAGCCTGTACGGCTGGACTGTTGTTGCAAAGTAAATTTGCTCCGTTCCACGGGCTTCCGGGAGTGACAAAATCAAGCTTTATCATCCTGACCCCCCAAGACGCCCATAGCTCGACCAAAGAATCATGCCACTGCTGTGCGCCATTCTTGCTGAAATCCCAATCACAGTAATCGAGCCCATCATTGTTTCCAATGAAGGCTTCGCTTAGTTTTATATTTGTTCCTTTGATAGTTTTATTGCCTGCTTCGCAGGGAACGCCAGGAATAACATAGACGCCCAACCCCAAGCCGTGCCCACTAAGGTATTTGCCCAGTGTAGGGAGGTTAAACCGAGTTGTATCGTAACTAATCCTGCCATATTCGTCGGTAGTGGATGCTGCCCAACCTGCATCCAAGCTACAGACATCGTAACCCATGGCTTTGAATTCGGGCTGAGCAAGAACCGAACATTGTTTAATCACGAATTCTTGATCCAACTCGGAGAAACTGGGAGTCGTCAGTGGAGTAGCTTGAATCCCCCAAGAGTTCCATCCTCTTCCGGAGGAGGTAAAGCCATTGCGGGTGCGTCCGGTCTTAAGTACTTGAAGGGCGCCTGAGTTCGGTTCGGGTTGCGGATAGCATCCATTGATGACAGTGTCAGTGCGATCCTGGACACAAAATCCAGGGCCTGTGGTGTTTATCGTTCCCGTTGACGAGTAGCATCCGGATTCTGCGGCCATCCAATACCATTGCCCATCTGATCCATCATCCCAAGTTCCAGTGGTCGATCCATCAAGAAGACAGAAGTCAAGAATATCCTCGAAAGCAGCGGCATACTGGCTATTGCTCCCATTGGAAGGCTCTTGTTGCATATAAAGATTCCCCGCATCGTCTTGACAGTACGCTTGGCTTGTATTTGCCGCAAACTGTTTGATGCAATCTTGAGCGGTCTGGTAGCATTCATTTGTGAACTTGACCGATCCGGGTGTGTAGGTGCTTCCGCCGCACTGCCATTGAGCAGCAACCGAGCTAGCTGTGGCTAAAATGACAAAGGCAAGTTTCGAGTCCATGACTTTGAATCTGAATCCGATTCAAGTTCTCTGGCTTTGAGTTGGAGCGCTGGTGATTTCAGTGAGGAGCCGCATCCCCATTTTTATAGCAAATGCCGGCCTCCCCATTTTGGGTCACCCCGCACTGTAAGTTTATCTCATCATATGGAGTATGCGATGCTTTGTGGGGTAGGAAAGTACCTCTCAGGTAAAGCCTGGCCACGGGGCATTGTCGAGGCAGGATTCTCGGTGCGATTCTCGGTTAGTGGCCTCATGTTTTCCTCGTCGGCAACGGGACATCGTGAGTATTTTCCTGTCAGCTGCGAGGTTTCGGTGCATATTCTAGCTTGGGAATGATCACGCTACCGACAGGAGGGCAAGTGGGTATAGGCTGGTGCAATTTGAACTATGGAGTAAGTAAGAAAGCGAGAAAGCCTAAATCGGCTCATTCGAAGGACGAAATCACGAATTCTGTGCATAAGCCAGACAAGCTACCTAGGCTTGAGGGCAAAGGGCTTTGATCCAATGTTTATGGAGAGACATACCTTTAAAAGTCATTAAACGCCATCATTATGGGTGATCCATGGCTATCATCATAATGTCAGCTAAGTACGAGCTGCGGGTGATATTCGAACTTTCGTCGGGAATTGTGACAACGAAACATTTTATTTGCTTCAAACTGAATGTACAATCTATTACGTTCTTCTTTACCATAGCCGTCAGTCACTCTCTGGGGCGGACTGTCTGCTGTGGACGCCTCATGGGGTTTGGACAGCATATATAAATAGAGCAAAAATCCCAGAAGCCGTTGGTCTGCAAGTCCGGAGCCTGGGGTTCTATGCCAAGAATTCCGCCCTTCCAATCAATATTAGCGATCAACGAGCTACCAATGTCTCTTTACTGGGTTGTAAATCCCCTGAGTCTATTTTTGACACATATCCCACATCCTCAACGAGTTAACCTTTCATTTCTATTTCTTCCCGACACCCACAAGGTCGCATCTTTAAATCGGCGGGCACAAGCAGACTCTAGTAAAGCTTCTTGTACGTCATCAGATTAATATCCTTGCTGCCGATTTTCAACCGTGCTTTGCTCACTGTTATGGTACATTGGCGTATACAGGAAACGACCTGCGAGAAAGGAGCCACTTAACACCGCGGGCAGAGGCGATATGGTACATATGTGGGTGGATCTTGGCCGTTAGCGGAAGACCTTGAACATCTTGCGCCTCTCATTTTATCCTTTTGAAATGGATAAATTCCAGTTGTTGCCATTCCTTCTTATTTAATTGCCGGTAGCGACGATGCTCGCAAGCTTGGCTATAATTCTCTCTCAAATAGAAGTACATCCTCCTGAATGGAAGGCCAAGGTGGAACAAGGGAAATGGTCCCCTTGGGTCTGTGAAGCTGCCAATTCGTCCTCTAATGAACATGGGTGCCGCGAACAGGGATGAGGAGCGTCCAAGAGGGGGTTTGTAGGTTTGCCCAGAGCACAAGCAGGATTTCTGATTTGACATCCCAAAACCTTGTGGCTTTCTGTGCTATCCAATCTGTGATATTGTGTAAGCTTCAACAGTTCACATCAAACAGCAGGATAGCTTAATGGAATCAGTGCGACGAATTCCGCTGCGAAGAATTGCATTCCATGTGTCAACCGAATGTGTTTTGCGTTCCGGCCAGTATGGTGGCTTGTGAGGAGATAAATCCTTCTCTCTGCCATATTCCGGTCTCCGTCTGCTGTCCCAAACCAGCAGAAATAGCACACCCCGAAAACCACTCTTGCTGCAGGTCTAAATACTGCTGTATTCAAGGAACGGGATGTTTCTATGAGAGCATCTGCCGTATGCCGGACGATGTGACTTGCGGTTCTTGAGGTATGTCGACTTCCTTTGGAGGAATTCTCAACTACTACAGCATAGGCTGTTCCGGCGATCCAAACGCTGCGAGGAAGAAGGATATTGCGTTGAGGAAGTAGTTACTAAGTTGGCTCTCCTCTCCTCCTCCCAGCCAAACAGCGACATGAAGAGCTCACCCAACAATCACATTTCTCTCCATCCCAGTGCTTACGGATGACGGACGTGAATGTACCTTGAAAATGCAATTTACTCCCCTTGCTAATATCCTTCAGCTTGTCGAGAACATGTGTCGTGGTGCGCCACAAATCTGAAACTTTAATAATCCATATCAACCAGTAGGATAGGTCTCCGGTACTCAAACCAGCCCAGGAATTCGCAATGTCTCAGCTACGCCGGACCTACAGCGGAAACAGGTAGAGGACCTATGCAGGGGGAGTGCTGCACAGGCACGAATCATGACGCGGCAAATAATGTTCTAGAAGGGAACGCCGACACCTTAACTAGGCCAGAAGAAAGCGTCTGGGCCGAACAAGGGCCAGCGGCTGACTTGTGATTACTGTAGTACCCCTTTTTCAGAACACAGCCCAGGAGCTGTCTACCTAGGTCCAATCTATCGACGGAAAAGATGGTCAAGGGCTCTCAATTCATGATGGAGGTCACTGGCACCGACTGTGATATAGTGACATATGATTCGATCCCGGAGTGCAATACGTTTGTTAGCGCGACAAGATTGATACCTCGAACGGGGTTTTCTACCCAGGTAGTGTTGGATCGCCGGTAGGGACATTGACTATCTCTTTCGGGGGAGCTCCAGCTGGAACGTATGCAACTCAAATCATAGAACATTTGTCGTTTGATCAATTGCGATTTGGATATTCTTCTGAAGTGATGTTTCCACGGCATTCGGCGATCACAAGGGTCTGGATTAGTGACAGCCAGGGAGACCAATATGTTGTGCAAGAGATCCCGAAATTAGCATATTACGAAACTCGACTTCTGACCCTTTAGGACAATATCCCCCCCTCGGGCTCAACTTATTAGCTGTCATTTACCTTCTCAGATATGGTGTTCGGCGCGGCCCTTGTGGCGGAATCGCGGCAACGAACCTAACAGCCTTGTCATGGAAGCTGACTTTGGAAATCAAATATCGCCAGCACTTCCAGCAGCACCTATGCGCAAGTATGCGGAGTATCGTAATTGTATTTCAGCGCCGTGACAACTAAGACGACTTTCTGTCCCGAGAGCTCGAAGACCTCCCAACCGATCGTCATTGAGGCTGAGACCAGTACAGATTGTCCAGAGAGCTAGAGCGGGAGTATATACGGCTGCCCTTCAGCTCCCCCCTGAAACGGCGCATCCTGCTGTCGCTACCCCCGGGAACCAATCTTCTGACGAAGTCACAAGCTTATCTTCATGTGCAGAGATCGAGACCCAGCCCGCGGCCGATTAGGCGCCTTCCATTCTGAAGTAGCCCCGTCGGCTGCCAAGACCATCAGCATCAGCGTGGAGGGTAGCATCAGTCCCGAGAGCTCAGAGAGCCCAGAAGGCCCCAGCGCAATGACCCTCAGCGGCTGGGAATGCTACGGCTTCGCCGCCTGCGGGTGCTCGCGACGGTTCAGCACTCGCGAACACGCCGCTACCAGTGGCGGGTAATTCGGTGCGCGCGCGATCGGCGGGCTGGCAGGGATGGATATGCTTTTCTCGGTGTTTATGAGACCGGAGGAGGAGCCCTCCTGAGTGTAGGTTGGATCTGTGGGGTTGGTCTGGTAATGGAGGAATTGCCGGTTGTGAGCAGACATTCATGCTGCTTACTCTAGATTACTGTACTGGATTACAGAAAATCCTTTCAATCAGCTCAGTTTTTCTATGTACCATGAAGCATACTTCCGCCATGCTGGTGACGCCTGCACTATGCAATACTGTAAGTCACCCGGGGGATTAAGTTACCGTACGTACTTATTAGCTCAGCACAACGGTTACATTCTGCAAATCACCTCAGCCCATTTGCCAAACCGCCTAAGGTCACTCTGTTTCCCCTTCCCGGTCTAGTTCCTCATCCTGTTCTGCGGGGTTCCTGCCTTGCATCGGACGGTACAATACGTGGCCAATCACGTGCGCCTGTATCCTCGGCCCCAGAATCAAGCCGCCTGGCGCCGATCATCTTCAGCTTTAGGGAGGAAAGTCAGCATCTGATGCAAGCATTGGGTCACGCCGCAGGGTTAAGGGTCAGCACAAGCCGGATTTCCATGGCTTCATTGCCACCTTAGATCTCCCTCAGATCTCGCGTTGATTCTCCCCACGATCCTTCCATCTGCGAATCGATACAACCCCCCCCCCCACGGAAACGGCTCTGAGACTGGGCTCGGCGACTATAGGTTTCAATATTAATGCGCGCGTGGTCCCTGCAGGCCTTGGGAATCGGCAGTCATAAGAACGAGGTAATGCGCCTACGACGACGAGCGTAACAGGCTGAGAATAGGCGGTCTTCAGAGCAGTCTCTGGAGACGGGATCATGGGCCCGGGCAGACCAGTGAGGCTAGCCAAACACCCAATGCTCGGAGCATGGCATTGCGATTGCTACCGACCATAGCTTGAGCACAAACTCGACCAGAGCGCATCCACGGGCTCTTTTTGTACGTGCACGCGCGACCCGATGGACGCCATCCAAGGTGGCTTCCATTCTCGGGGGAGGGCCGTCTTCATAGTGACCACTGCGACCTTCGTGCCAGCTACGGTCTTCGTCGCCGCGCGTCTGATCAGTCGCTTCGGGATCGTGAGACATAGGACGGCGGACGATTGGTGTATGATTCTTGCCTGGGTGAGTTCTAGCTAGTAGCATTGGAGTTTTGATAGACTCCATGGCAGAGAAAGAATTGAGCTGATCAATGTAGATCATCGCCTTTGCCCTCTCCTTCTCAATTGACTATGGGACCTCCAGAGGCTTAGGACGACACGATGTCGATATTCCGGATGCATGGCTGCAAAGCCTACATCAGAGCGAATATGCCTTCACCATCCTCTATAATCCTGCGTTGATGGCCACCAAAACCGCTATTCTCATCTTCTACCTTCGCATCGCACGAGATACCCAGAAACTCCTACGAATCGCTTCCTATATCACACTTGCTATTGTTAACATCGCCGGGTTTATCCTTACTTTCCTGAATGCCTTCCAATGTAGCCCCGTCAGCGCTGCATACTCGCCAGTGAGCACTGGACACTGCATGTCTATCGTTACGATATACCTATGCCAAGCGCCAGTAAATATCATTACCGACCTCGCTATCCTTGTCCTCCCGATCCCCGTTCTTACTGGCATGCAGCTCCCTCAACGTCAGAAGACGGTTCTTATATTTACCTTCACTCTCGGCATCTTCGTCGCTATTATAGATGTCGTCCGAATCTACTATCTGCAACAAGCTTCTGATGACCAGACTCTGACACACTCCCGCATTGGCACTGGAGTGGACTTCTCATATAATGTTAGCACAGCACTCATGTGGAGCGCCGTGGAGGTGAACGTGGGGATCATCTGTGCCTGCATCCCGACTCTGAAACCACTTATCCACCGAATCCGACCCTCGATGCTTATGGATCGACACAGATCCGGATCCGACAAGTGCAGAACGGCTTTCTTCGATTCTCATGCTGCGTCGGGCGCAAATGGTCGTTCTCACGAACTATCGTCTATCTCAAGTCATGTGCCCCGAATCAAACCTCTGCCTCACCATCAACAAGGCATGCATCTGGAAGATGCAATGGACCAGATGACCTTCCTAACAGCCACTGGTACGGACGCCGGTATTGGGCAAACGCAGAGTACTCCCACCCAAGGGACGGATCAAACAGTCTACTTTGGATTTATCGACATGAACCGACCGAGGAGCATGCTCAGAGTCAGGGGCAGGGAAGCATTTATATACTGTACCATAGTTACGACCCTCTTTTTCCTCTGGGGTTTCTCTTACGGCCTCCTAAATTCCCTAAATGCACAAATATCAATGGTTGCGCATCAGAGCGACTACCAAACGCTAGGTCTGACGACGGCATATTTCGGTGCATACTTCTTCGGCCCCTTAACCGTTGGCCAATGGGTATTGCGACATGGCGGATTCAAAGCTACCTTCATATGTGGGCTTTGCATCTACGGCACTGGGACTCTCATGTTCTGGCCATCAGCAGTTCTGACGTCCTTTCCGGGGTTCATTATCTGTAACTTCGTTGTCGGCTTTGGACTCTCCATCCTCGAGACTGCTGCCAACCCATTCATCGCCCTGTGCGGCCCGGCAAATTACGCCGAGTACCGCCTTCTGCTTGCACAAGGAGTTCAGGCCGTCGGCTCTGTTCTTTCGCAAATACTCGCCGAAAGAGCCTTGTTCACTAGTGTTGTAAATGATCCAACCCTGATTGATGTCCAATGGACATACCTCGCCGTCGCTCTTTTCACTGTCCTCCTCGCTCTTTTCTTCTACTATATGCCTCTCCCAGAAGCGAGTGATATCGACCTACAGCTTCAATCCGACGACATAGGAGTTTATCTCACCACACCTAGTATCCTTGGTCCAGGCATTCCGCTCGTTTACCTTACTCTCGCCCTCGCAGTCTTCGCACAATTCCTTTACGTGGCCGCACAAGAGAGCATGTCCGCTTGGTTCGGAACCTTGCTTGCCACGCTCGCCACTCCTAATACCTCGACTCCTTTGACTCTGAGTGTGGATAGCTACTCCTCTCTATCACATACCACTTTCGCAATCGGCCGATTCATCTTCGCACCCTTGTGTCTCATCATCCCGCCTCGTATCCTCCTACTCGTTACGGTTGTGGGTGGTATCATAACGATAACTTTGACCATGGCGTTGCAGATAAACGTCAACGCGCTTGCCGCTCCCGCCCTTGTGTTCTTCTTCTTCGAGGGCCCCGTATGGCCCTTAATCTTTGCCATTGGCCTCCGCGGGATGGGAAAGCGGACCAAGCTTGCTGCAGCATGCATTACTGCCAGTGCTAGTGGTGGCGGCCCATTCCCTTTCGTGCAGCTTGGCGTGATCGATTTGGCCCACAGATCAATTCAATACAGCTTCTGTGTTATCGTTGCGCTCTTCGCTGGTATGACCATCTTCCCGCTATACCTTAATTTCGTTCCCGCAGCACGGCACCAGGTCGACCCCATCGAGCATTCGAGCCTAGGCGACGAAGGGCAACTCAGAAATGGCCGGGGACCTGCAAATGGACGGCCTGAAACCTTGAACCGCAGAATGAGTCGATCGTTCAAAGCCGTAATCAGCCAGGTTAGTGGGAACAGGAGCAGCACGGGCAGGAAGATCAGTCAGGAAATGCCAGTAGTGCAGCATCAAAGACAAGAGAGTAGTGAAGAGAGGAACGGGAGTTTCGTCAGCGACTCGGGCGTAGGCTAAGATCGCACGCGCATCGGAACTTTGTAATGAAAAAGTAATGATTGATTTGTTTCCGCAAAAAAAGTTTCGAGATCAGCGTGAGATACAACGGGTCTAGCGCTATGGAAATGCCATACACTCTTTCGAGATTAATTAGAAATACCCAAAGCAATAAATTCAGCCTCTAGACTACCATTTATTGCCTTCTTAGATCCAGTATCGGTGTCTCGTCTCAACAGCCCTAGATTCATATCTCTTCACCTACCTCTGGAAACATTGTGTCCAGTCTCCATGAGTGCTTCCAGTCTTAATAAGACTTAGAACTCAGTCCTACTCACTGCTCTAAAGTTGTGCAAAATACGTAGTATCGCTACCCACGAGGCAGCCAACTAAACCAAATGTACCAAAGGACCTGTTATATAGTGAGGGTGAATAATGCTGCAATTGCGGTTAAGAGCTTGACGGAGATTAAGAACTTGACAGTGGTTAAGGGCAAGCTTGACAGCGATTACGAATTGGACAGTTGGAAAGACTTCGACAGCCAGACAGCGATATGCAACAAAATGTTGCATAACGGAATCAACATTTTATATCAAGATACCCAGCGTACATACGTCTTCACTGTCTCGTCACCAAGTTAGAGTTTGTTACATGTTGTAAGTGTCCAGTTCGTTTCGCCAATACTACCAGGGAGTTTTATGCCATGTCCGTTACCCGGTACAGATTTGCTGCCATATATGGTCCCGCGGTAATTTTTCGTTGCACATCGACGTTGATTTCGTTTCACCTTTGACTCTTCGCCAGGGGGTTGGTTCTATTTCCGTGATTTACAAAAGCTAGGGTACCGTATACAACTCTCGTTTAACTGTGCTATTGATATTTCGAGAGAGGTATAGTTCAAATGGTGAGATTATGATGACATATAGCTTCCAAGGAATGCATTATCTCATATGCTGTCACAGACTTTTTATATACATATCTTCATTATCGTATATACAAAACAGATCAATCCGGCATCAGAAGTCCTCCTGTCAATCTGGAATTGAGCAATTTGTGAGACGATATAGACATACCTCTGAGTAGCCTATCTTGGATAACTACGCCAAGGTATGTATCTCGTCGACCAGCGTTCAGCACGAGATGCTATCGGGGACATTCGAACAGCTGGAGTAGGTCTTGCCTCCTGTCACGGTGACACCAGACCATGTCCAGCTGGAGCAGGCACCACTTCCACAGGCGATGACTATGTTATATCCACTACTCTCAACTGCGCCAGATCCTGAAATATTTTCAACGGTCAGGCCCGTGATCGGAATACCGCTGGAGGGGGTTCCGCCATCAAGGTCACCACCATCGTAGTTCTGCTCGATGATAATGCCGTAACTATATGTGTGGTTAGAATTTCAGAACTCTTCCAAATTAAATCAGAGTAGAACATACGCGGAAATTGACGAAAGTGTGATTTGCTTGTACGTAACTCCGCTGATGGTGCCAGTATCCCCCTCGGTTGCCTTGATACGAATTCCTATTTGACATTTAGATCGATTCCTATTAAGAGACAATGGTCATGCTAACCGTTGGCTGAGTTCTTAACTTCGTTATTTGAGAATGTAATGTCGCTAACAGTGTTATCAGAACGGCCGCCAACTGAGCCAATGGACAGTCCATGGCCGCCGGAACACACGGAATTTTCAAAAGTAATGGACTAGTATGGTGTTAGTGTAAGTTATACCAAGTCTTGAGGGCACCGTACTGTTCCGGAGTTAATAGCAACGCAATCATCTTGATTATACACATTAGCTCCAGTGATCACCACATTGCTGCTTGATCCAATATCGAAGCCGTCAGTGTTATGGCCTCCTTCCGTATCACCGGCAGAATCATCGATTGTCATATCGGTGATAGTCAAGCCGCTCGCGCCATTAATACTAACGGCCTGAACTGGGGTGTTCTGGATATGAAGATTGGTGATAGTGGAGTCGATAAGATCATGTGCATAGAAGAACTTGGGTTTGGTCTTGCCACCATTGCTGCCTTCGCCATCCCACCAGCGAGCACCGTCGGGGTTCAGATAGGCACCGGAGGCGCCCTGAATATTGATCCCGGTGCCCTCAATCTGGAGCAATGGGCCATCCCATTCCTCGTAGCCCCAGGTGGTCTCGCCTTCGAAGATAACCTGTAGGTTGAATTAGTACGACGTAACATCTACATGGTGCGTTAACTTACGGTAGTATCGTCAGGAAGACTAGAAAGATCCAACGTCGTACCAGAAGGCACAGCGACGGCAGAGAGGACAATGGTAGAGCAAGACTTCTGAGACTTGCTTGCTGAAGAGGCACCGTTTGCTCCAGAGAAGGTGCAGCTAGTAGCTCTCTTGACAAGTCCAGCCTCAGGAGCAGGGGTGATAGCAGGCTCAGCGATTGGAGAAGCAATTGCGGAAGCCGCGAGAGCGACTAGCAGAGAGTAAGTCAGAGAAACCATGATAAGGAGATAATAGTTCACAGTTCAGATTGCCGATTTTTTGCCGGGCAAGTTTCACCCCTTGGCTGCGGCAAGCTGTTTTTATATTCAGCGCCTAGAGGCTTGCACAATCTCTGGAGAACCCTGCACCAAATGCCATTCCGCTCAGAGGATCCGGTACTCACGAGGTTGAAAGTCCTCCAATCATAATTGGACGGGAAATCTGAGGGCGCCTGAACGTTATTTCTGCTTCTAGATAGTCGGGGAGATATCGTTAAGTCGAATATCCCTCCAACCGGAAAATAGGAAACTTGTCATTTAGCAGCTTTTATCCCAGAAAGCCGTTAGTCCGTCATATTGTTCGGACTCTCGCGGGGATTCTGTCGTTGAGCAAAGGCGGTCCTAAAGACCTCCCTATATCCTCATCTCCGCTCTGGTAGTAAAAAATCCGAGCTTGTCCCACGCTCCGAAGCCTCCGACTGTTTTGATTTCCATCTCGAGTTTTATGGCTGCTGGTGGTTTCCAATGCGATGGAAATAGTCACGATTAATATCCAATGCGGGGTGCGTCTGCAAGGAAGTCGTTTCCGGGGTTTTTCCGGAAGGCAATTGCCGGCCGTGATAGGGGGCTTAAAATGCCAGTTTCAGGTGTGATGGACTGTCCATTGGTGGCAAATTAAGCTCTCTGGCTCAAGCTGGAAGCATTCTAGATTGGAGTACGGATGGCGTTCACCTTGCGTGGACATGTGGAAACGTAAGGCTGGGGAAGTGGCTGAATACATCACATATATGAACATTTGCTCGTGATCCATTGACTGTCTCGCCTGGATTGCCTAATATAGATCACCCCTGAATTAACTCAGGGGCTGCCAGCTCACGGAGAATTGTCCAATGTGTGGTGACCGATCCGTCGAAGTTGCAAATGACTACTATTGACAGATAACGACCTTGATCTTCATGCTGAGCTTCTCATCCTCGAGAATGTGATGTCAAGGTAAATAGACCAGGAGATGAGCTTAAACCGTCAAATCGCCGAGGCTGTATACCAACAGCGGACAGTCACCGCCCTCTTAGATTCCTGAATATAGTAATCGGCTCGAGTGTGCTCTTAGTTATGAATGCTGTCACAGAATGGTCGATAACTCTGCTTTGACAATTTCAGATGTTTACTGAATTGTAAATGAATACATTGCAGGGAGAAAGGAAAGGGTATGTATGATCACTTAATATTAAAGAGAGCGTCATTAGTTTGAAATGTTTCATCTTTTTATTCATCTTAGCTACCCCATATTTCTTTTCTCCTCCCATCTATTCATTTCCCGTCTTGCATCCACGAGCAAGTCCCAGGCCCGGCCTCGCGGCTTCATCATCTGTAACAGGACTATACAGATTAATACACGCACTTTTTAATTCCCAACCCTTTCTGAGCTTCAATCCAACGTACAAAATAGAGCGCGAGCTCTCTTCTCCATCTCCCTTGCGTCCCACTTATGCATGCCATTTTACTCGTGACATGCGACGAAGGACAGAGGTATAGTTCCTTCAATAAAAAAACAACCAGTTGACATAGTAGTGAAGAAAAGAGGCTGCCCAGAGCCGTGGTTGCCAGGTGCGTGTGGCCGGCAAGCAAACAGTACAGAGAAAGGAGGGTGGATATACAAGAAATTATCAATAAGGATCATCGCCGTTTCGATGATGTTCATCCATTTGGGCCAAAGCTAAGATAGTATTCAATAGCCCACATGAAACACTAAGTGCTTCATGTTGCAGGAAGAAGCTGGAACAATGTAAAACGCCAGTGCGCCGATTCGCTAAAACGCTATTCAAATTGGGTATCAAATCGATCGAATCGTCCGTAGTGAGGTATTCGTAGCGGCCGTGTGAGATGTAACATGGTAATTAAATGGGAGGGCCTGAAGGGCCGGATGCGCTTCCTTGCCTCTCCCGTGAAGAATGAGTCCAGGAAAAGAGATCAAATTTGTCCTTTTGTGCCGAGCCGCTACCCTGCGAATCAACAGGGCTAGCACGAGGTTGGAAGGTTTCGCGCGGCTCGAGAAGCAAGCTCTTGCGGTAATATTGTTGCACATTTTCGTGATCAGAGGAAGACTTGACACGCACAATCTGTGCTTGTAGCCATTCTTGAAGTTCTGGGACTTCCGCAAGCCTGTATGGGATTTGGAAGCGCTGAAGCTCGCCGATAATCTTTGCAGTACGAGTGTGCTTGTCGAAGTTGATCACAGGGATGCTCTCCCCGTCACTCGAGCCTGGGAGCTGCTTGGTGGCGGGGTTACCTGCATCGACAAAAGTTAGGTCTGTCAAGTATGTGCCGACAAATGGAAGACACGGTGGCACATGATCGTTGAGTCTCTTGCGAAGTGTAGCATAATTCTTGTCGGGCTTCACAATGGCTTGGAGATCCTTCAGAATGTCTTTGCGCTTTTGGGACACCGCCTCCCATGTTCTCTTCAATCGAACGATGGTGGAGGAATTGAGTGAGCAGATGATGGCCATCAATGAATCGTAGTTGTTCAGCTCGAGACATCTGTGCGCGATCTTGATCCAGTGCTTGATGATGACTGCTCGCTTCTTGGCATCATCATACTGAAGGATACTGTCCGCAACAAGGTTTGATAGGTCGGTTGAAAGAGTTGACATGGCTCTGACATTGACAGCATTAGATCCCGATCGCTTCGTCCACTCAGAGCCAAGAAGCTCCTCCGGCATTATGGAGCAGAAGATGTTCATCTCCTTGATAGTTAATTGGCGAGCCAACTCCAGTGGGTCGAACTCGAGAATGGAGGGGTTACTCCCACCCATCTTCCAATTCTTCAATGCGTTTGTCTGGCTCCTTGTCATGTTTGATGACGGGATAGGCGTGTCAGCAGGGATGTACTGTGCAATTGATGTAGAGGTCTTGCCCATGGAAGATACGAGGCGGGGCACCAGTGCTCCATCGCTTGACGAGACCTTTTCTGTCAACTCTAGTAATCTTCGTCCAGCTGCAGGAAGAGCCTTGCTGAGCTTCTCCTTTGCAAATGGCTCAATAATAACCAGAGCTTCGTGATCTGACAGATCCCTCCAATGCGACTCAAGCCAGCCCTTAAAGACGTTATACACCCGTAGTCGCACTGGGCCAGCAACGTGTGGGCTCTCGGCAACGTAGTCAAATCGATCAACCAGAGCTTGCGCAAGCTCTGTTGGAGTGGCAAATAGGCGGAAGGTAAGGTAGAAAGTTGATACAAACATCGAGTCGGGCGTCGAGTCGTGTGTGCTAAGCTTCTCAACCAAGGCTGGGAGAGTACCGCCAGTAACTTGCCCCTCCTTATTATGCAAAAGCTCATGGGCGTAAGTCCTCTCAAGCATCTTGCACTCGCAGTCATCCACATCATCGGCAAGTGTTGACTGACTGTCGACAGCGCTGACGTCGGACATAGAGGGCTTGTATTTAACATATCCAGCCAGATCCGGAGTCGTTGCCCTGGTAGATGTTTGCGATATGATACTAGACTCAGAGTCGCGCATCCCACCAAGGAATATACTACTTGTACCAGTGCTGGAGACAGTCATACTGCCACTTCGGAATGAGGAGGTTTGGAAATCTGAGTCGTTGGTTGGCAAAGACTTCTCCGACGGACTGTATTCTTCACTTATCATCAATGGGCTGACCATTCGAGGTAGAGGGGGTAAGAGAGATATGGCAGACGATCGTCTTGAATCCTCGGGAAGGTCGTCTGCAGTCTCCATTTCTAAGGTAGGTTGAATCGTCCGATCTGGTAATAAGAGAGTGTTATTCTGATCGAGGGGAGGCGATTCCACAGGCACTTCAGGAAGGGGCTTTTCGTAGCTGGGAATTATGAGATGTGGCGGGGATGGTCGGGTCGAGGATTCTGTGGGGGAGGATTTTGTAGAGGATACTTCCATCTCAACTGACTCGGGCCTGGGTTCCTCAACAATATCAGTGCCAATTCCATTGACATGAATACCTAAGCCCTGAGACTCGGGCTCGAATTCGAAGTCGCCAATGCGTTCAATGACGAACTTCGTCTTAGCGACGCACTCGCCAGCGGCTTTCACGCAGTCCATTGCGGCAGCCAGGAGCTTGCCATTTTGTTGCGCCATCACCACATCCTCATCGTCTGCGGACGAAGATCTAACTATCTCCTGAGCAGCGCTCAGGAGATAGTTGATCTTCTCGTACATGGCGGCACGCGACGGTTCTAAGGACTCGGCACTCTGAACGTCGTAGTCGCACACTACTTCGACAATTGTAAGAAGGGCGCGGCCTGCGGCAGCTGACTGGCGGATGGTGAGGAGGAGACCTGCTGAGGATTGAGACTGGAGGTGGAGACGGCCAATGAACGAGCTGAGATGTGAGAGGAAGATATCATCACTAGCATTCAATCGCTCCGACACGAGATTCTGGCGCTGAGCGGCAGGGATCGAAGCCGTGACAGACAAACGGTGCGTTATTGATTGTCGCTTTTGGGTAGACGATGCCCTAGATATGGATATCGGACGGGAAGAAGTATTGACGGAATGCGAGTTTGATATCCGATGGTACAGATAACGCTCTGTTTGCTCGTCTACCCGTTGCGAATGAGAGGGGCCGCTCGCCGAACTCGAGCTTCTGCGAGATTCGGGATAAGATGCTGGATTATCTTGTGACGACGCGTCGAACGTGGTCGACTCCGCCGGCGGTGTTGGGGGGTTATACGACTCCTCAGTAACGGTGGCCATGACCCTGTAAATTGGTTGTCGCGACTTGATATCTTCCTCTAAGACATCGAGAAACCTGACACCGCGGATCACGATCTTGAACGCCTTCAAGATCATTTGGTCAATAACATCATTCACCACGTCTGCCTCGGACTGCGATCCATTTGGGTTGATCCTATAATCTTGTAACTTCTTTGCCGTCTTCACCAAGGAAGAGAGATCAGACAATAGCACCTTGCGCTGTCGTCGCAAGGCTCCGTTACTTTGGACTATCGGGGCGTCGCGAGTCAAGCAACCTGATCGCTCCTGTTTCGCATTAGCTTCCGAGTCCCACCACTACTTGTTGTTACACATACCAGTAGGAACCGTACGCCAGCAATGATACCACGCATAAACTCTTGCTTTCCGAAGACTTCACAGTCATAAGTTAAGCCACTCCGAAGGAGATCCCAGAAGTTCAACAGGGCCTTGAGGAGATTCCGCATTGAGTCAGGTTCATAGGCTTCGCAGTAGTTTGTCGGTAACCAGCCGCGCGCTCCTGTAGCCAGGAGAGTGCCGTCCGCCCAGCCATTGGTATGTATGGAATGAACAAGTATCACGTCTCCTTCGTTCAAAGGCAGCGTAACAGTAGAATCAGAGATAGCGTAAGTCGGATGGAAAGGATAGAATGCACGAAGGAAGTTATGGAAGACGGGTTGGGGAGGTTCCAGTTGGTGGAGGTTCTCTTGGGACCCATTAGGAGTCGCGGGAGGAGTCATCTGTGAGCGGCTACCAGTAGAACTATGGTTATTGCTCCCATGAGAAGAGGCGTTCCGCTTGTGGTCAGAGGTGCTACTCGATACAGCAGTGTAGCTTTGCTGGACCGAGATTGGCGCAACGTATATGCTTGCTAACGTGTTGTTCTCGCTGTCCGTCACCATGATGGGCGACCTTCGGAAGTTACCATGAGATCACCAGGCAACGTCGTGAAGATGTATAAAATATTGTTGATAGAATGAATGATGGTCTCGTGCTTGCACTTTGATGTAGAGTGACTTGACGTGAATAGATCTGTAGAGGAATTGGGCAATTAGCTATTGTTGGTCACGATTCTTCCTCAAGAAGGGGTAGTGATGGAGGAGGAATGCATCGAGGGGGAGTGGAAGGAATGTTCGCGAGGAGTCAATGACCGCATACCAGTTCGAATTGGGAGCCTCTCTTCATGCAGGCCGCCGATTTCAAATTCCTGTTCTCGAAAATTCCTGTGGAGAGGGTCAACCTCTGAAGCCCTCGGCGATGCTGGAATATCAGATGATAGAGCGCTCGGGTTAGAGCGGTGCCGGTTATGCTTAAGCAACTGCCTTCGACGTCTCAGGCCCCTGGGCGAGGTCGACAGTGCAATGCGTTGGAGTGCTCTGACCGTCGTCTATGAAGAGCACCAGAGCGTGAAACTGGGAGGAGTTACAATCAACACCCAGCCACTCCTGGTATAAGGATTTTTCCGCTCGAACCTACCCCGGACTCGTATTGTGACAGACGTTGACGCGGCTGTTTGGGTTCAACGGCTTCGGCGGGAAGATGGATAGTTGCAGAGCGCAGGCGCAAGGATCTGCCGCGTGGGACGAGGTCTTTGGCAACGGGCTTCGCGTGGATCGTGGGATCGTGCGGAACAGAAAGAGTTGCACTATTGGGAAGCTGGCACTATTGAAAATCGCAATGGCCCCTTTCCACAGCGTCAGACGTCTTCTGCTTTGGGGGCTCGAGACTGTTGCCCCACTCGACTGGGCCCTGGAAAGTGTGTGCGCGCCCCGTTTGTGGTGCTTTGACCTGCCGGATGGGGTTGCGGCGAGGACGAGTTCGTGGGTGGTGAAATAGGAACTGCCCGGCTATTGTAGAGGATGCCAACTAGGAAACATGCAGCACCATACGAAGAGGACGATGGAAGAGGATCAACGCCAGTCGACCAGCGCGAGGGTGAGCTTGATATTTCAACCGTGAGGGCTTTCGTCCAAGGGAGGGAGACCAGCCAGACAATGCTCTCTGGAGGAAGACGGTAAGGGACGTGGGGGACGCAAGGTCGAAAAGAAGGCCCTTTTGCTACCCCGTGGCCAAACTCTACGCAATTGAATAGAGAAAGAGGGCGAGGGAGTTCTTGCACGCTTAAGAGATAAAGCACAGAAAAGAGGGATTGGAAGACGAGATCTTTTGGAAATAGGGGAATCTGGGCAACGGGAGGGTTTTGGGGGTCTCCCATGTCCACAGAGTCCGGCGCAAAGGTACCACTAAGCTCAAATCCTCAGGCCGCGACCAGTTGGAGTCAGGCACCTACTTTCGTGATATGCTGGATCCTGTACGCACGTCTGGCCCCTCCCCAGCCTCCAGCTCCCGTCCAGGAAGGATTGGCGCTCTAGCGGCTGGCCAGGGAGCGCAGGAACATATCCGGGACTCTCCCAGGAAACCGACCGACTCGACTGAGCTCTTTTTTTTTTCTTGGGCCGACGGGATGTGCGGAGCCCAGGTCCTGCTCGACCCAGGCAGGCACTAAGAGCTGCTGGCGGTACGGGGCGGTACCAGAATATCTCCATGCATACGAAAATCGAGCTCCACCACGTCGTGGTCTTCTCGCTCCTCGATTTCGCCTCGCTCAAGGCAGAAGTGCTGCGCCCCGAAAAGCAACACGAACCAAGCTCTGTCCGGATGATATCCTCTCTTCTGCCTGTCGTTGATTTCCATCACACCTATCGACCACGACACTGCCGAAGCACACGCTGCTCAGCTTCGAAATGGCCATACACATCTACCGTGGCGGTGTTGGCCCTCTACCCAGCGTCTCCTCGGCCAACGAGCGCTGATACAGAAGGCGATCCCTCCCGCTTGCAGGAAATTACCATGGTGATAACATCCTAACCCTGGGCCCGCACCCCGTCCACTCGCCCTCAAGCCATGACCCTTCTCTCCGAATCCCCCCCCCCCCCCAGTGAGCGTATTTTCTTCTTTTCGGTGCTGTTCCATGGTCCTTCGAAGTTGGCCGAGAATGGCATTCCTGGAGGATTGCGAGTCTCCCCGCATTCCTCTCTCAAAGCCGGGCCGCAATGTGGAATCACAGCGTCTTGCCGCCTTATGCGCCCGCCACGTATGTCTGCACATCAATCCAGAGGGCACGAGTCTCCACTGTCCCAGCTGGTCGGCATAATGCGACGGCGATGGGGCAGCTAGACTCAGTAGCTGCTCTCGTGGTGGAACCTCTTTCTCGTCGAGGGCCTCCATTACCACCCTTCCTACTCTCTGGGCTACTCCTCGTGCTAATGCAGGATGGTCGGACCTGCACACACTGGCGGAACATTTTTCGGGCCTCTCAGCTCCCAGAGTTTGTTCCCCCCCGGTCGTACAGGCCCCGCGGATCTGAAGCCTTCATACAGGCTGACCCCAAGCCCTGGGTCGGGCGAGCCAGCGATGGATGGCACAGAGGAGCAGCGTGATACTTTCGATCCAGAACGGCGTACGACAAGACCAGTTCCCACGGTGCTGCCTCGATCCACCCATTACGAGACCACTGGTGGCGATGATATTTGGGTGAACAGCCTGCTCTCCGGTGACAATTATTTGCTTGCGTTCTGGCGATGACAATACAGATTCTGCCCCGCGACGCCCGTAGCACAGAGCTCCCGCAAAAAGGAATGAATTGATGCCTCTAGGCGTACAGACACGTGCAGCATGCATGCCTGGCACGGCCACTGTCACGACGTCGTAACGGGTGGTTTATGCGACCGTACAGGGCGCCCGCCCGGGTAGCACTGCGCCGTGCGGCCTACGGAATAACCGGTGACAGCGGATGGGACACTACGGCCTCTAGATCGCCTGCTGGCTCGACCGTCTCGGCTCGGGGCAAGATCCGCGCGTCCAAGGCGCGCTTTTGTCTGACGGCGATCGGCCCTCGCCATCTTGCGCCAGCCGTCGTTGCGAGACGCTGGTATAAGTCGTGACTCGTGAGGAAAGCCACATATCACATGCTTTCGCCAATGGCCACATCGTGCTTCCAAAATGCCGAAGCCCCTCCCCAATCCTGTACGAACATCTCCCGAAATCACAGGTTACGGTCTAAAATGGCTACCTTGGGATTCTAGCCCTCCCCGTAGGTCGATCTACCATCCATTCTTGAGTGTGTTATTCCCGGAAGCGTCCGTTCCGTTCCATATCTGAACACCTTCGAGGCCTAAAATCCATCACGGCGCACTAGGAGGATATTCGCGTTATTGCCCGTGGCGGTTTGTCTAAGACTCGCTGATCTACCATTCGGTCCCAAACGTCCCAATGATCGTCATCGTGGTGGATTATTGGTCCATTCTTCACAATTACGCACAGATCTTCGCCGGGTTTCGTTTACTATTGCCTTCACGTATGGCCGTTCTGACCTGTCGAAATGTGCGGTGCAGTTACAACGTCAGTGCATGAACCCAACACTTAAAATGTCCTTATTAGCTCATGCCGTCGGTCGCGAATCTGCTACAACAGGTGATCGAAAACTCGTGCAGTGCGCCGACGCTTGCCACTGCATGTCGAGTCCACTGCATACAATAATAAGGCAGCATTGTGTGTTCTCGTACTCGTTCGTACACACACGACTTGCCTGGTGCCGAACCAGCGCCAATGCTAGCAGTGGCACATCCCACATAGCCGAGCACCCAGAGCCTTAAACCGCTCAGGATCTGCGTGGTCCCCACTGGTTCCTATTTCCCTCTTGAGCGTTGTGGCGATGTCTTTCCCGGCCTATTGGAACCGCTCGACGCCTTATCGACGGAACAACCGTTGCTAAGCTGTTACTAAGGCGTGGGAGCAAGCCCGTACCGTGTGAGGCGGATTGACGATCACACGGGACGGCCGACCGGGAGCAGCGATGGCCCTCCCCGAATATTGCTTCTTACCGCAGGGTCCAAGACACCCGTTGACCCCGCTCTTATAAGATTCTTTCTTGGGGTTGCGTGCTCCAGCGCCCTAACTTTGTTGATGGGTAGACACCTGTGTATTCAGCATGGACCACTCCGTCAAGCAGCATGTATAATATTATTCGCGAGTCGTGACCTCAACCCAGCTCTTGTGCATAAGCATATCAAAAGATTGCGCCTCCAGGGACAATTTTACATGGCCAATCACGGATAGCCGCGGAATCGGGCCGCCCCTTCCCCAGCTGTACCCTTGCCGAATCCGTCGTGGAGCTTGGATCCTTCTGCTTACTGACGACCATTCCCACGGGACGGGAGAAATGATAATCTGCCCCATTCTTGACTTCCAAGCATCCGT
Organism: Oidiodendron maius Zn; assembly: GCA_000827325.1. Taxonomy (NCBI): domain Eukaryota; kingdom Fungi; phylum Ascomycota; class Leotiomycetes; family Myxotrichaceae; genus Oidiodendron; species Oidiodendron maius. The sequence goes on along the minus strand of KN832887.1, from coordinate 69,004 downwards.
GCATAATTTGTCTACTCCGCCTTTCCTCAGGTTTTCCAGTCAGCCGGGTTATGCTAGGTGATGCTGCGCACAGTCTGATTGGTCCGAAGGAATAAGGTGATGGACGCGAGCCATCACAAAAGCCATCACAAAGACTGCTCATGCAGCTCAGGTCGGCAATTGATTCCCCTCATCGGGTTTTCGTAACCTCCAGCTATCAGGAACCTCAAACCACCCCCTATCACATCGTGGATGAAATTAAGTTATGGGCGCCTCGCATGATGCCAAGATACCCTCCCTCAACATCCCTCTGTCCTTGCGTGCGGGGAACTAAAGCCAAGCCGAGAACCCCTCACGAAGTCGACGGATGTACCGGATGTCAATCCATACTGTCATTCTCGGGACCGGTTCTTTTGATAGTCCATAGAATACACCACCATCGAAGTCCGCCTCACGGAGGATACCACTTGATCGTTTCCCTTTTTTTCCCATTGTCGCCGTGCTGTGATACTTAACTCTCCAATGACACCAGCTTCGGGTATCTCTGCGCGGCAGCTAGCCGGTGACAACTCCGTGGCCGTATCCGACGTTGACAGCTCTGCGATATATCACAAATGGATAGTATTTTATCTGTTTTCTTACATAAATCAAGAATATGCAAGACGTTATCGAGATCCGACGTTTCATAGCAGAACCCCCGCCCAATAACCCCCTTCATCAATGTGTGTTCCAAGCTCGAGTTTCCCCTCAGGCAATAACTGATTAAGATGCTCGAATTCAGCTATTGAGAGGGATGCAGATATGGATCCCCTCAAAGCTGCCCCCACAATGCTGCAGAGCTTGGGAGCATCATCGTTTCAGCCATTTAATGCATGACGCTCCATAAGTATGCTGATCCCTTATAGGCGCCTGTCAAACGTCAAACTGTTGACTCGCTAGCCACCTGTGTGTCACTGTCTTCCCCCTCATCTTTGCAACGAGTATCTCCAAGATAACATCTCCGCGCTGTGATGCATGTATGTCGCGTCTTCGTCTTGTACGGCAAGTCACCTCTGCTTGTTCTAAAATACGCCACCTGTGCGTTTTACACGCTATGTCAAATCCGCTGCCCTAAGGCATGCATGTCTAAGTCTCCTGTCGATAATCGTTTAAGGAAACGATGTCTCATGGCTATACTACCTATACAGTACACACTGTACGTTATCGTTTTCTTTTATTATTGGGATCCGTAAGGACTTTGAACGTTACAGATACCACTGTCCGGTTTCTATCATGCCAGTGAAACACGGAACGGTTATATACAGGCCGCTGTATATAGTTCCACAGCCATCATCTCTCACTTCATACAATCCTACTTCTTGCGAAACAGTCTAAGCGCAGCAGTCCACCTAGTTCGTGCTCATGCGTTGTTCTGTTTCCGACCGGGCATGCATAGTTGTTTTGGTCCTCCCAGCCCCGCCTCGGGTAAACACAGTCTGAATCTAGATCACAGATCGAGCTTATGAGACATATTCCCGACCCTTTGAGTCATGAGAATCCGGGGCAGCAGGTATACAACGCCATGGTACGCGTTGATACTTGGGGGCTGAATGTGGCCTGTACCCGTACTTCTGTTTCAACCCTTGACTCTCTCACCCCTCCATACTCCTCTAGGCACGCATCGATTGATCGATCGACTTGTTTATCTAATACTAGACATTCCTGCGAAGCTAGATAGAATGTCTGGAGGCTCTGTGTAAACCCAAAACCCGCCTCCTTTTTTGCTTTCGCGCTACAGAGTGAAGACACCTGTACGATGAAAATTTTTCATCTTTCGTCCCAATGTATGTCGCAGATAAACCGTCTGCTTGTGCGGAACACTCTTTCACAACTTCGATTGCCGATCCGGGACATTCCTTTAGTACACACGCGTCGTGGCCGGAGAAAAAGAATCTCCAGAATGCCGTTCGCATGCTGTAATATACCTGCAGAGCTGAAAAAGAAGTATGGACAGAGGGCAATATTCAGCTCAAAAGGTCTTTACCTATCGAAGAATGCGTGGGCCAGAGTCAAATGTCTTATATCTGGTTCTCCAATACTGAAGGCCTAAATGCCTGGGGGGTTGGGGGAGGTGAGGGCG